>JANAVB010010794.1:5836559-6033706 GCA_029216955.1 Iris pallida | reverse complement strand
TCTGATAGATGCAGAGATAGGGAATTGATTGCTGAAATCGAGGCTTCCCTCGAGCCGATGTGAGCAGTTGGGAGCGTGAAGTGGGCTGAGGAGACTGCGGCGGAGCGTGTCTCAATCTATGAAGAAGACGACGGAGAAGCGGGCTGCGGTGGATGCTAACATCGCAGAGGTTGATGCTCAGATGCGCGTCTTGAAGACCAGCGGGCCCAACTTCAAACTAGAAGCTGATCGTGTCCTGGTGAACACGGCATTCAAGCAGGAGGAAGCGACTCTTACTCAGCGGACCCTTGCTTGGCTCAGCAGCGACGACTGATGAGAAGTATGAGAGTAAAACTTCCGCTGAGGCTGTCGGATTAATGCGTCAAGAAGCCGAGCTCCGAGCGGCGACTGTGGAAACGTACTGCCGACCTGAGACGTCGAGTCAAAGAGCTCTCATCCCCCCTGGAGAGGATCGGGGACTGAGTTTCTCTTCTTTTTATGTGTTTTTGCAACTCTTGCTGGGGAAATAGCGTATTTCTGTACTCCCTTTTTTGAAAAATAAAGAAATACACTATCTTTTTTTTTGTGATGTGTTCATTTTGATCTCATGAACTTGATGATTTATGTGGACCTATTATCTTTTGCGCACCTTGGTTTTTAGGTACAGATAATAAGTTTGAAGGAACCAACATGTTTGCTCAGAGGTAATGTGGACATGGCAATCATTAGGTTCAAATGATAGAATCTTCCTACTCAGAGGTATTTATGGACGTGGTAGGAATGATCCTGGGGGATACGCTGAACAACTCAGAGGTAATGTGGACGTGGAAGTTCTGCGATCAATGTACGACAACACAGGAGTTGTTTGTACGGGATGTTTACTCAGAGGTAATGTGGACGTGGTAAACATGAAGGATAGCGTAAGCTCACGAAATGTAAGGTTGCGCTTTGTAGGATGTAGAGAGACAACTCAGAGGTAATGTGGACGTGGTTATCTTTCTACGGAAAGATGCCACGGAACAGCTGGGTTCCGGAAGCGTTTGATTTTGTGAAAAGAGGTTGTTTGGGAAAATACATGTCTTGGAGGATGTCAAGAATAGTACTTCTTTAGGAACTTGCCGTTGATGGGCTTCATGAACAAGTCCCCATTGGGTTTGGCGAGGCGGTAAGCACCGTTTGAGTATACCGTCTCAATGATGAAGGGTCCTTCCCATTTGGGCTCGAACTTCCCTGGTGTCTTGTGAGTTAACACCATTGGCCTTCTGACTGCTAAAACCAGGTCGCCAACTTGGAAAGTTCTTTGCTTGACCTTCTTGTTGAAAGCCTGTGATATACGGGCTTGGTAAAGTTCGATGCGTTGTTGAGCTAGGAGATGCTTTTCGTCAAGTGCCTCCAGTTCCCGCAGACGACGACGTTGATTGTCTTCTTCTGTGAGTTTGTTTGTGATCGCTACTCGGAGTGAGGGGATCTGGATCTCGAGAGGCAGTACCGCTTCGCTCCCGTAGACCAGGGAGAATGGTGTGTTGCCTGTTGGGGTCCGTACCGTTGTGCGGTAGGCCCAAAGACATTCGCCGAGCTTTTCGTCCCAGTCGCGTTTGTTGGATGACACGACCTTTTTGAGCAGCCTGACGATAGTTTTGTTGAACGCCTCGGCCAATCCGTTTGCTGCCGGATTGTAGGCGGTTGAGGCCACGTTTTGAATGCGATTCTTGTCACAGAACCTGCTGAAAATGTGGCTGATGAACTGGGGACCATTGTCATGAATGATTCGCCTGGGTACTCCGAAACGGTAAATGACATGGTGTTTGATAAAGCTGACCACCCTGGAGCTTTTTACTTCCGCTAGTGGGACTGCTTCCGTCCATTTGGAGAAGTAATCGGTGATGGCCAGGATGAAACGATGTCCTCTTGATGAAGGAGGGGTGATTGGTCCTACAATGTCCATGCCCCAGGCTTCGAATGGCCAGGAGGCGACTGTAGGATGTAGAGGTTCAGACGGTGTATGTATAAAGTCTGCATGAAGTTGGCATGCATGGCACTTCTTAGCATATTTCACTGCGTCGGCGGCCATGGTTGGCCAGTAGTAGCCCATACGTTGCAGTCGATCTTACAACTTAGGACCTGGTTGGTGAGCTCCGCAAGTTCCGTCATGAGCTTCTCGAAGAGTTTCGGCCGCTTCTTTGTTAGACAGGCATCGAAGGAGAAGCCCGTCGAAGGAGCGTCGGTACAGCATTTTAGTGGCTGTATCGTAGTAGAATCGAAGAGAGCGTCTCCTGACTGAGACAGCTTCCTTCAGGTCTTCCGGAAGGATTCCGTAGACGGCGAAGTCGATGAACGGGAATCTCCAGTCTCGGACATTAACATCGGTGTTTGTCGGCACGGCGTGAGCCATTTGCAAACATAGGTTGTTTCTGGGACAAATCAAGTCTCGACCAGTTACCGTGACATAGTGTTGAGTCCCAAGGGGCGCGGCCAATGAGGCTGCGAGGCCAGCCAGAGCGTCAGCCTCCAAGTTTTGTAGACGGGGTACATGTTCGATGAAGAACCCAGTGAAGGTTGAAATGATGTTCAATGCAACTTCATGGTAAGGGATCAAATCTTCATGGCGAACCTCGTATTGCCCCCGAATCTGGTTTACGACGAGTTTCGAGTCGCCGTAGGCTTCCAGATGATCCACTCCCAGCTGTTGTGCTAGCTGGAGTCCCATGACGAGTGCGTTGTACTCAGCAACATTGTTGGAGCACGGCTTCGAAAGAGAGTATGCGCGCTGGATGACCAGCTGATCGGGGGAGACCAAGACTACCCCCACTCCTGCGATGATTTGGCCGTTGGGGCCCGTTCTTGAAGCGCCATCGAAGAACATCCGCCAAACGGGGCTTCCTTCAGTGACGTTTGATTCTTGGACTTCATCCGGGATGTCTTCATAGAGTTTTGAAGATTCTGGGATGGGGTGTGCAGCTAAAAAGTCAGCCAGAGCCTGACCCTTGACCGCCTTCTGCGGGACAAATACCATGTTGTATGGCGTTAGTAGGATCGCCCATGTAGCCAGCCGGGAGTTTAATGACCCTGGCTTCGTCATGAGAACTTTGAGTGGATTGACTCGGGAGATGACGTGAATTGTCTGGCCCGAGACGTAATGACGAGTCTTCTGAATGGCAAACACCAAAGCCAAGCACTCCTTTTCAACGGGGTTGTACCGGTGTTCGGCCCCGATGAGTGTTCGACTGGGGTAGTAGATTGCTTGCTCGTAGCCTGCATCGCTGTTTTGAGCCAGTAAAGCGCCGAAGGAATGATCCATGGCACGGACGTAGAGGAGGAATGGTTTGCCGGCGACAGGTGCCACTAGGACTGGCGGGCTTGTCAAGTAAGCCTTGATGTCGTCGAAAGCCTTTTGGCACTCCTCTGTCCAGACGTAAGAGACTCCCTTCTTCATGAGCTGAGTAAAGGGTTGACATTTACCGGAGAGGTTTGCTATGAACCTCTGGATGTATGCCAGACGTCCCTGTAAGCCCCGAAGTTCTCGAAGGTTCTTCGGAGGGTCCATGTTGAGGATGGCTTTAGTCTTCTCGGGATCGACATGAATGCCTTTTGCCGTGATGACAAAGCCCAAGAATTTGCCGCTAGAAACCCCCAGGAAGGATTTAGCGGGGTTCATTTTGAGTTGATGTGCCCGCATGAGATCAAAGACCGTCCTCAGGTCCTGTAGGTGATCTCTTTTGAGGCGGCTCTTGACTGCGATGTCGTCAACATAACACTCAACTGTCTTGCGAAGATGTTGACGGAAGATGGTACTCATCGCTCGTTGGTATGTTGCACCGGCGTTCTTCAAGCCGAAGGGCATTACTGTGTAGCAGAAAACACCTTTCGGAGTCCTGAATGACGTGTGTTTTGCGTCATCGGGGAACATCTTGATTTGATTGTAGCCTGAATACCCGTCCATGAAGGACATGCGTTCAAAGCCACATGTGTTGTCGATCATTACATCGGTGATTGGGAGCGGAAATTCATCCTTCGGGCAAGCAGAGTTGAGATCCCTGAAGTCGATACAGACTCGTATCTTCCCGTTCTTCTTGGTGACAGGGACAACGTTGGCTACCCAGTCCGGGTGTTGTTCCTCACGGATGAAGCCACTGGTCAAGAGCTTGTCCACCTCCTGATCGATGGCATTCATGATGTCCGGGCGGAAGCGTCGCTGTTGTTGTTTGATAGGTTTGGCATCTGGTAAGATGTTCAACCTATGTATCACGATCTGTGGATCGAGACCCGGCATGTCTTCGTAGCTCCAGGCGAAGACGTCAATATACTCTTTAGCCAGTTGGACTAAAGATTCTCGGTCTTCTCCTTCCAAGCTTTTGCTGATAAAGATGGGTTTAGAAGAAGACCCATCCCCGAGGTCGATCTGCTCGACTTCGTCTTCGGTGGAAGGTTCTCGTAACTCAAAACGAGACTCCCATTGTTCTCCTAGGCGTTGAGCCCAGGGTTCCTCTTCGAAGGGTTCCGGCGGTTGGTCTTCGCCTTCATCTTTCTGAGGTTGCGCCGATGTCATGTTAGCTGACAGCACTTTCCTAAAGACTGATCCGATACTGGTATCGGAATCCCACGTCGATGCTTCAGACGAGTGGGAATGTTCTATGTCTTCTGCGTCTGAACTCTCTAGAGTTGATGGCGGCGTGACATAGCCTAACCCCCGTCGAGTCCGATTATAGTAATCCTGTGGCTTTCCATTGGGCATCGAAAGCCGGACAGGGAGATGCCGACCCTTGCCGTAGTTTAGGCCTTTATTGCTTTTCAGGTCGTAGCCCATCTTTTGGATGATGCGCTTTGCCGTATCCGTGTACCGATAGACTTGTACTCTGCCGGTATCAGGTTCGGGCTCGATTGACGGGAGGTCCTGATGACGCTCGACTTTGCCCGAGATGATGGTGCCTTCGTCTCGGCTTCGTGGGGGGATTATGAAGACTCCTTGAGACGGGGCCACTCGATTATGGTGGACGGTCGTTATTTGTGTTTGCAACGACCGTAGAGCGTTGTCTAATGTATACATGGCATTCCAGTGTGGAAGACAAGAATAATTGAAAGGCACTCTATTATTGATAAAGTGCGAGATTTTATCCCTTGGGATTACATTGTCTAAGGAGGGTGCGTCTACATCAGCAGAGATATATTCGCCAAGCTCCTCATCTGTAAGCACTGGGGCCGGATCAGGAGAGTCCTCCACCGCTCTGACTTTGGGGTCTGAGAGGGTTATGTGAGCCCTCTCCGGCATTTTGGATGACTGCGGCGGCTTGCCTTTAAGACGCACCTTGAGAGGTGCCTCGGTTGCGCCTCCGATGAGTGGCGCCTTCCCTTGTAATTTTACCACCAGGGGAGCCGCTGTTTGAGGTAGCTTTCCCTTGAGGCGTATCTTCAGGGGAGCTTCGTGAGTCGGTGCTTTCCCTGATAGCTTGATGCTCATTGGAGGCGCCTTCTGGGGAGGCTTGCCCTTCAATCGGATTTTCAAGGGGGCGTCGGGAGTCATTTCGGGCTCCAAGTCCGGCTCTGTTGTCGTCTCTGCTTCATCATCGGCGTCGTTGGCTTCCTCCTCGTCCAGTGGCTTGTACAAGTCGGAATCGGTGAAGTAGGCCTCAATCCCTTTGAAGGGATCGATATCTGCAAACTCCGTCCGGATGACGCCGTTGGTGGATACATATTTCATGCATTGGTGGAGCGTGGAGGGCACCACCATGTACTCATGTAACCATGGTCGTCCGAGTAAGATGTTGTAGTTGACCTCGGCATCCACCACATAACAAGTCACCTCAGTTTTGAGGCTGCCGATGTGACACTTCAGCCGGATCTTGCCCAGTGGCTCGCTCTTGCTAGCGTTGAAGCCACTGATAGTCGTATTGGAGGGCGCCAGCCGGTACATTTGGGTCCCCAGCTTTGATAGCAGCGCCTTTGGAATGATGCTTAGGGAAGACCCCGGATCGATCTGAATCCTGCTCACCTTTACCGAACCGATGTACCCTGTGTAATACAACGGTCGGTTATGTCGGTGATGCTTGAGCAGCATGTCTTGTTGGGTGAAAGTTATGTTTGGGATAACTTCATCCGCACAATGACAGTGTGCACAAATAGTTGGGAGGTCTTCAGGCTGCTTGATTTGACTGAGAAAGGATTCAGCATCCTTCAGAGTTTCGCAGAGAGCTTCTCGGGAGTCCTTGGAGAGACGCAGGAGCTCGAACAAAGACAAGCATGCAGGAGTACTGGCCAGTTGTGCCAGAATGTCAAAATTGTGGGGCTTGGCTAGCCCCGAAGCATTTTTTTTTCCGCAGAGGTCTGTCGAAACGGGCCTCCACTTGCTTTTGTTTATTGGCTGCTGAGGGTTTGGATGGACCCTCCTCAGGGATGGTGCCAGGAGGCACCACTTCGGCGGCAGCTTCACCGGGCTGGGAGTTCTGTTGTGCACGCGTCTGCACAGGAAGCGCCTCTTCCGTTGAAGAAGAGACCGTGCGGCAAGACTTGATCTTCCTGCCTTTTGCTTTGGAGGTAGGGCGTACCTCCGGTTGAGTTACCTCGGAGACGAGGTCGGGGTGAACCCAGAGGACCTCTCCTCGAGATGTGGTGAGTGGGACAAGTCCACTCACATTGTCACGGGTGGGTGGCAAGTTCACCACCTCCATTGTCGCCTTAGGGATGGGGACGACGCCATCTTGTGTGGTAGTCGGCGGCAAGGTGCCGAACTGAAGTGACACCACATTAGCTGACACCGTCTTCTCTTCGTAGTCGACGGAGATTACATCCGCATTGATCATGCGCTGGATGTAATTTTTGAGGACGTAGCAGTCCTTGGTCGGGTGTCCGACAAACCGATGGTAGTGACAGTACCTCGGGTTGTCCACTTTCCCGACTTCATCGGGCCGCTTCGGGTCCGGAAGCTTGATCTTGTCACCCTGCTTCAGTATCTCAAAGAGTTGCAGGGTGTCGTCATCATTGAATGAATAAACCTCCTTGGGTCTCGGTGCCAGTGGAGGCTTTTGAGTAGGCGCAGATGCGCCCTTCGAGGCATTAATAGTCAATGCCTGTTTCCCCTTTGTTTCTCGTCCGGAGTTGTTGATTGCGGACCTTTTTCCCCTTATCGTCAAAGGCGGGGAAGCTAACACCCAGAAGACGTGCATTGGCCGCCTTCTTCTCTGCAGCTTCAGCTTCGATGATTAGGGAGCTCCAGTCTGGAGGGGGAGTAGAGTTAAGCCAGAGCTTTACTGCAGGCAGCATGTTCATACTGCAAGCGGAGAGAAGCGCATGCTCTGGCATGCCTGGAGGTAGCCTGAAGCAGGCCTGACGGAAGCGTTCGATGAATGCCCGAACCGTTTCCTTGTCCTTCTGGCGTATCTCAATGAGAGACGCCATCGTCATGTCCTTCCCACCGTCGTAGAAGCGGTCGAGGAAGAGGCGTGTCAGGTCGTCGAAGGACGATATGGAATTATCGGGGAGGCTGCAGTACCAGTCATACGCCACCCCTTTCAGGGCCCCAACAAAGATGCTGGTGAGGAGCGCGTCCTCCTTCGGAAGATGCCCTGTCTGCGACTGGAAGTACGTCAGGTACCGTCGTGGAGAGTCCTTCCCGTCATACGGCGTGAGTGTTTGTGGTTTATACTTTGGGGGATAAACCACCTTGTTCCACTCAAGGGGATAAGGCTGGGGAATGCCCATCTTCTGGCGCTCCTCCTGCATGTTCTTGGACTCGAAGCGCTCCCGCATATCTTTGATCATTTCGACCACGTCCACCGTGGAGCTAGGAGTCGGGGAAGGAGGTACCACCCGGAGTGGAGCGTTTGAGGGCTCCGACGTCCGGGGTGCTTCTGTGTCTGAGGGTGTCCGTTGGAGGGGCACACTCGACTCTCCATTGGCTCCTGGGTCGGGACCATTTGAAGGTGTCCTGATCAAGGCCGACCGCATCTCAAACACTGCTTGAGTCAGTGCTTGCATTGAGGCAGAGAGGGTTTTGAGTCCTCCCTCTAGCGAGTCTATGCGCTGGACAATGTCCTGTGGCGGCACATCAGTCTCAAGATCACCCCCGGTCATGTATACTGTCATGACACGGCCGGAAGTGGATGGATTAGTTGAGGCTTCGCTCTCAGCCTCGCTCTCATGTGGGGGAGTCACTTCTCCTGGTGTTTGGCCACCCCCAGCCACATTCTGGAGTTCGTCTTCGACAGGCGCATCTGCAAGGGCCTGACTGCCCTCAGCTCTGTCTTGAAGGGCCTCTTCGTTTCCAGCACTACCCCCGGCGGTGTCCTGGAGGACATCGTCATTTTGAGGGGCTTCAGGGAGGCCATCTTCGCCTTGATGAAGATCCGCCGCAGCTGTGCTTTGGACATCTTCGTCTTCGGAAGGAGGCTCGACAAGGGTCTGGCTACCCCCAGCTTCCTCCAAGAACTTCTTCCTCGACCGAGTGCCTTCGAACACTCCAGAGGTCGAGACAGCAGCCTTGGTTTTCCTCGTCTGGCTTTTGGATGAAGACGAGGAATTGGCAGTCGTCTTCCGGACAGATGAGGAGTTGGAGATCACGTTGCATGAAGCAACCTTTAGCTCCTCTTCTGCTGACACCTTCGTCCCAAGGCGATGTCGGAGGGGTGTCGATGATTGTAGCCGTTGGAAGACCGACTGCTTTGGCGGTACTGCTGTCTTGCAACAGCAGTTGATGGTGACCACTGCACAAGTGTGCCCCGTGAGAGGCGCATCGTGCTTGTTGGTCAACTCTCCTGACCGGCGCTTGTGAGTGATCACGTTGCGCAGTTCGTTGGAGGAGAGTGCTACCCTCACACCCCTCTCAGGCGCATGGCAGGGCCAAGCGCCGGGGTGGTCGGGTGAGTGCTGCGCCCCCTGATCTAATACCAAGCAGGCATCACGATCAGTAGTGGGGGAACCACAGCATTTGAAGTGACTTGAACGGACCTCAAACGCACAACCAGAGGAGGCGCGGGAGTTCAAGACCACTGAGTTTGCCTCTCTCGGCTTGGTTGTGCACGCAGTGAATGCGCCCAAGCGAGATGAGGACTTTGAAGGTCGACTCGTTGTTGGTGCAGAAGCACTTGAGTCAACCTTGTACAGCTTGCCATCGGCAGCGCGCGTGATTGTAAGCGCGTGCCTCTGGCCGGCTGCTGGCATAGCACGTTTGTGGCGCATGGCCCGTGCCGCCTTGGATTTCTTCGTACCAGCCCGCTGGAGCGCATAGTACTCAGCATCCAAATTCTCCTCGCCATTACAGCGAGTGAGTCTGTCAAAGACAGAGGCTCTTTGTGGCGCATCAGAAGTGATGCGCGGGGCATTGGCCGCGCCCCTGCTCCGTCGACGTATCTTCCTCGCCTGAGAGGAAGATGGCTGGGGAACGTGGTCAGCCGCACGCTTCCCCGAGAGATGCGCTGCATCAGCGGGCGCACCTTGACTGCTGAGGACGTCAGCAGGAAGGGAAGGCTGGACGGGCGCATCCCCTTCAACGGTGGTGCCCGAGGCGTCGACTTTGCGCACCCAGACTGCGCGGGTCTTCTTCGGCTTCGACAGCCGCTTCGAAGGACTCGCACTTCCTTCAGAAATGAACTCCTCGTACGCCTGTTGATTGAGGCGCACTACCAGCGTCTTGTGGGAGGAGCCCACCTTCACGTCGTCGGCCTGTGACACGACTTTCTCGGTAGAGGAGAAAGAAGTCCCCAGCAGAGTCGCCAGCTTGTTTGCCATTAAAATTGTTTTGATTGAAATTTTAATACAAGCAGAACAGTGATACAATATAGGACTTAGATGTAGTCCTAGGAGTACACTTTTGTTTAAGCTGGGTCCTTAGTGCCAATTGAGCGAGTGGTAATGCGTTGACTCCGTTGACCGGCTGACGACGGTTATCGGTTCTCTGAAGGTGTTGATTGCTCTGGGTGCTGGAGCTTGCTGAGAGGAGGAAGACGTTGAGTGTCTAGAACTGCCTCTCCGGTGATTCTCTGTTGTGGATTCTCTCTGTGTTGTGAGTCTCCCCTGTGTGAAGGAGATGATCCTTCTATTTATAGTTTTGCAGGCTGGCTGCTCATGCGCGCATGTAGGATGCGCCGGTGTGGGGACGCCACGTGGAGGTTGCTGATGGAGGCGCATGGATGCTGCGCCCTGATCGAGGGGGAGAACTTTCATACTGCTGTTGTGAGCCGGCACGTAGCAGAGAGAAGATCTTTCCGTTGCTGAAATCTTGGATGAGTTGAGTCAAAGGACACGTGTCGTCGACTCATGGTTTGAAGATCTCGGATTTGGTGGAGAGGAGTGGTCTGGTGGGCTGCGCCTTGGATTGGGCGCAGGAGGAGGCTGCGGCTCATAACCTTTAGGAGTTACAAACCATTTGGGGCACATGGCTTTTGAGGCGCATGCAGGCGACTTTCCTTCTGTCTTTCGGGATCAGAGAGCAGTCTGAGGCGCATGGCTTTTGAGGCGCATGCTGATTTGGACGCATGGCCGTAGAGGCGCATGCGGTTGGTTGAGTGGCCACGTGGCAGTAGTCGTCGAAATAAAGTCATGATGATGCTGACGTTGTCGACGCTTCGTTTTCTGAACTGTTCAGACTTTGGGAGGCGTGCTGCCAACTCTGTCAGTTCAGCATTTAATGTTGGTGACGTTCGATGGACAGCTGAGTGGGCGCGTCGGTTGGCGTTCCACTCGGTATGGAGATGTGTGGGGGCGCACCCTCTGTAATGCGCCGAGTACTGTAGGGCGCGTCTGTGTGATGCGCTTGATGCCGAAGGGCGCGTCCGTGTGATGCGCTGTCTGGCTGGCGCATCGGACATGTCTTTTAATGATGCGGCTGTCTCGCTCTTCGAGTGCTATAAATAGCCGTTTGGCTGAATTCGAGGCGTCCGGTTCATCCATTTAATGTAAATTCATTGCACGAAATTCGGAGGGCCATCCACTTGGCGCGTGGGTTTGATCTGCCCGGCCTATAAATAGTGGCATGGAGAGAAGATTTGCTTCTCATTCCCTCACGTACTTCCAACATGAACTTGAACATGCGGGTGCATTCTGTTGACGAAGTGCTCCCGAGGGTGAAGATGAGATGCTGTGTTGTCTTCGATGCACTTGAAGGTGACTGTTACATCCAAAAGACGGAGTCGAGGGCTTCCGAGGCAGGCGGAAGGTGCCTGTTGCATCCAAAGATAGGGATGCTCGGGCCTTGTCTCCGTTATTCCGGAAGAGCCGTAGGTCGGAATGGCGGTGCTAGGCTCTATCTTCCTTCAAAGTGGGGTTTGCCCACTTTGGTTGTGTTGAAAGCTACTCCTTTAGCCGTGGTTTCGATCACGGTCTTCCTTCGCCTTTGGAGGCTCTTTCGAAGCCTCCCCTGTCCACAGCATTTGCGGTGCTCTTCTCTTCCTTGGTTCCAGCCAGAGGGTTAAATGCTTTGCTTGACGAAGTACTTATCAGGTGAGCCTGGCTGGAAGAGCGGCACATAACTGGGCTCTGCTCGGCCAGGTGAGCCTGGTTGGAAGAGTTGCACATAACTGAGCTGCTGAAGATATGGTGGGATGCGCCTGGTTGGAGGCGCATGATGTCTGCTGCGCCTGACTGATGGCGCATGGTGGCTGCTGCGCTTATCTGGAGGCGCGTGGTAGCCGCTGGCTGTAGACTTAGGATCTTTCCTTTGTAGAAATTCTCCTTTGTACAACCTTTTCTTAGACATGTAATAGACTTCTGTATATCAAAAAAGTCTTCTTTCGAATGTCTATCTTTATTGATCTTGCTGTGAAGTTCTTCGTCTGAGTTCTAGCGCATGTAGTGTCTGGCGCATGGGCTTTCTGGTTGTGAAGTTCCATGCTTCTACAAACCTGATCTCTGGAAGTCTGCTCTGCAACGCAGGCTTGGGGATGGACATCAATGCTGGCCAGTTGGTGATGTCCAAGAATGGTACATTCTTCGGGAAAGCTTTCCAAACTGAAGGAATGTACAAGATTCAGCTTGTTGTAACCCAGCATGATAATATAAATGCAATCACTTTTTCTGATTATTCTCTTGAGTTATGGCATAATAGGCTAGGACATGTTCATTGTAAAAGGATTAACAGAATGTCTAGTCTAGGACTTATCTCCAAGTGTGGGGGTAAGGTAGAGAAATACGAAGTATGTGCTCAGACGAAGATCACAAGGAAACCCTTTCATAGGGTCCATCGAAGCACAGATCTTCTGGAGTTGGTTCACTCAGATATCTGTGACTTCAAACAATTCTCTACAAAGGCCGGGATGAAGTATTTCATTACTTTCATCGATGACTTCTCAAAGTATGCTTTCGTCTACTTGCTCAAGTCTAAAGACGAAGCATTCGAGAAGTTCAAGGAGTTCAGGGCCGAGGCTGAGCGGCAAACTGGACAACAACTCAAGAGGTTAAGGAGTGATCGAGGCGGGGAGTATAGGTCTCATGAATTCTTATCATTCTGCAAAGAACATGGAATCATCAATGAGACAACGGCTCCGTACTCTCCTCAATCCAACGGAGTAGCAGAAAGGAAGAACAGAACGTTGACAGAGATGATGAACTCCATGCTGTTGACTGCGGGTCTTCCAAAGTGCTACTGGGGAGAAGCTGCACTAACGGCAACGTTCATTCTGAACAGAGTGCCATATGCAACTTCCGACATAACTCCTCATGAACTCTGGTTCAAAGTCAGACCTAACTTGAATGTCATTCGAGTGTGGGGGTGTCTGGCTTATGTGAAGCTCCCGGATCTGAAGATTCAGAAGCTGAAGACAAGGACTACGAAGGCGATCTTCTTGGGGTATGCCGAGAAGAGTGATGCTCGGAGATTCCTTGATATCGAGTCAAACCATATCATCGAATCTCGCGATGCTGAATACTTTGAAGACAAGTTTGCAAAACTCAAGAATATTGTTCTCGCGGATCTTCCGGAGAATGATGAGGGTACAAAGCAGACAGAAGTCTTTAATGAACCAGTAGTCCAAGATGAAGCTGTCGTCAAGGAGACACCAGCTGAACCAGAACTCGCTGAGCCGTCAACTAAGCGAACGAGAAGGCCGAAAGACTTCGGAGATGACTTCGTTACCTATCATGTGGAAGCAGATCCGCTTACCTATGATGAGGCGATGAAGACCAGAGATGCTGTATTCTGGAAGGAGGCGATAGACAACGAGATTGACTCAATCACCTCCAACAACACATGGGTATTGGTTGACCTGCCAGAAGGAGCAAGATCCATCGGATGCAAATGGATCTTCAAGAAGAAGATGAAAGCAGATGGAACCATTGACAAGTTCAAGGCCAGGCTAGTGGCCAAGGGGTTTGCTCAGAAGCATGGGATCGACTACTTTGACACTTATGCTCCAGTAGCTCGGATGACAACCATCAGATTGTTAATTGCTCTAGCAGTAATACACAAGCTGGTGATACATCAGATGGATGTGAAAACGGCATTCCTTAATGGCGAGCTGACCGAAGAGATCTACATGCAACAACCAGAAGGTTTTGTCGTCAGAGGTCTGGAAGACAAAGTCTGCAAGTTGATGAAGTCTCTGTATGGTTTGAAACAAGCTCCCAAAATGTGGCATGAGAAGTTTGACAAGGTGATAAGGTCAAATGGCTACAGGGTCAGTGAAACAGACAAGTGTGTCTATACGAAGTTTGCTGACGGAAGAGGAGTAATCGTATGTCTTTACGTGGACGATATGCTAATCCTAGGTACGGATTTAAGCTGCGTCACAGAGACAAAGAAATTCCTCTCGACCAAGTTCAGTATGAAGGACTTGGGGGATGCCGACGTAATCTTGGGGCTCAAGATCATCCGGAGAGGCACTGGAATAGCGCTGTCACAATCTCATTATATTGAGAAGATGCTCACTCGCTACGGGTATCAAGATCTTCCTATTATTGATACACCGTACCGGAGTGATCAGAAGCTGGAGCCAAATTCGAGGAAAAGCGTCAGGCAGTTGGAGTACGCTAGCGTCATTGGAAGCTTGATGTACGCTACTACTGCCACAAGGCCTGACATAGCTTTTACCGTGGGAATGCTGAGTCGGTTCACTAGCAATCCAGGCGTTGAGCACTGGAAAGCTGTGAAGCGTGTTATGAGATATCTCAAGAAAACTCAGACATATGCACTTTTCTACAGCGGAGATCCGTCAGTAGTGGAAGGCTTCAGTGATGCTAGCTGGTGTTCAGATATGGAGAGCGAGTATTCCACAGGTGGATTCGTATTCGCCATGGGCGGAGCTGCTATATCGTGGAAGTCGAAGAAGCAGACTATGTTATCTCGCTCCTCCATGGAATCTGAATTCTTTGCATTGGATGCTGCTGCAGATGAAGCAGAGTGGCTTCGGGAGCTCATGTATGATCTTCCGGTGGTTGGGGCTCAGATACCGGCAATACCGATATACTGTGACAACCAGGCGGCAGCAGCAGTGGCATCAAATGAACTCTTCAACGGAAAGAAGAGAACGGTGCGGTTGAAGCACAGAGCAGTACACGATCTTATCAAGAGAGGTGTTATTGCAGTGATTGATGTTCGGAGTCAGGAGAACCTGGCGGATCCGTTCACCAAGGGCCTCAAGCGCCAGCTGGTCGATGACACAACTTGTAAAATGGGCTTGAAGGCATTCTGATATTGTATTATTGTATTCCTACCATAAAGTTTTATGCTATTAGTTCAAAGATTTATCTACTAGACATCTAGCTTTTGGTTCAAGGGAGGACCACTAATCGGAAGAATATCAGGAACGGTGGGTACATGTTCTATTGGACATGGAGAGATTACGGACCTATAACCACTGTTGTCTACTATTGTTTTCTGCGGAAAACGGTTTCTGTGGGAAGGTTGGCTTAAATGCCTTAATGAGTTCTCAGGCAGAGTGAATGCCTGGAGTGCTTTACAGGAAGCACGGTAGCGCAGCACTACAAGGAGTGTAACTCCATGCTACAGTGGGGTGACTCCACCATGAGGTTCCCAGGTAGGGGTAATGCCTCGGCTTTGCAAGCCAAGTCACAGCGGAGTAGCACCGCAAATAGGCAGGTAGCCTAATGCTGTATGATAATCGTAATAAAGAGAAGTAGACAGCACTACAAAGAGGACGATGTCCTCATGTTACAGTGGCATGACACCACGAAAAGGTACCAGGTAGGATAAAGCCTCGGCTTTGTGAGCCATGTCATAGCGGCGTAACACCGCACGGAAGCGCAAGGCTTCATGCTGGGTAGTTTGGCACTACAAAGAGGCCTGTGACCTCATGCTACAGTAGTATGACACTACGATGAGGTACCCAGGTGGGGTAAAGCCTCGGCTTTAAGCCATGTCATAGCGGCGTAGCATCGCAAAGAAGCGCAATGCTTCATGCCATGACTCTTTATAAAGAACTCACCTATAGTGTATGGACAGAGATATCAGGCCGTCTCTTGAGGATAAACTTGTAGACGCCCAAAAATTATACACTGAAACCAGGCTGGCACAAGGCCTTCAATGTGCAGCCAGAAGCACAGTTGATGTCATTATGTGAGTAGGAAGAATTGCAGTTATGGTGCAGAATTCAAGGCTTAGTCCATTCTTGTATCATGCTGTTATTTAACCTATGCGGGAAGATTCAAGTCGTAGCGACATCTCTCCTAATGCATGATGGGCAGTCACTGTGGGGAACGCTCAACCCATATATTGAGATATGTGGGGGATTGTTGGTGTTTTTACCTTTGGACTAGAAAAGATAGTCCCACATCGGCTACACCAAATGGTGAGTATCTTAATATAATGCATTGCTTGTGTTGAGGTGTGCACATGAGGTGTAGTGGGGCACAAGTTTGTGCCATGTGGAAGTATTTTCCTAGAAGGAAAAAGGATTAAATCCAACAAGGATGCAAGTTAATTTTTGTTGTGCGGACTCGGACTCGGACACGGACTCCAGGATGTCTCGTGCATGCACGGGAGTGTTCGGGGGGTAGGCGTGGACTGGCACACTTCTATGCTGATTGTGGGATGATCTAAAATATCAAACTCTATTTTTGAGTATTGGTATTTTAGTCCCACATCGGATAGGAGAAGAGGTGAAGTCTCAATGTAACACCCAGTTTTCTAAAATGAGAGTAATTTTGAAATTTTGTATTTTAATTTATTTAATTATGATATTTAATTAATAATATAATTTTTGGTAATTTTTAATCATTTTTAAACCATTTAAATCATGACTTGTGATTTTGGTGCATTGACTAGTGTAGCCTTAGACTGTTGACATAGAGCCTAGTCATTGTGATTAGGATGTTTGATTAGTACATTTTAGCCTAGAGGATATTTTGGTCATTTTAGGATTTATTGGATTTTTTGGGAATTTTTAGAATTTATTTTGGAATTGTTTGAATGAGGGTTGACTAGGTTGACTTTGACTAGCTTTGACTTTGTGACCTAACCCTAGTTAAGTTGGACATGATTAGATATGAGATCCTAGGTTAAGTTAGGTCAACCATACTCTAGTTAGTGAAAACAATTAAGGATATTGAGTTTTGAATTAGAAAGATTTGACCACAAGCCATGACTTGTGACTTTTAAGTCATTTGTTTAATGACTAGGCCCAAAGCCCAAGACAAGTTTCAAAACCCTAACCCTAAGCCTTAGTGGCCAGCCGCACCCCTCTACCTAGGGATTCCCCCATATAAAACCCCTCCCAAATCTAGGGTTGCCTCTTTCTTAGGAAGAGCCCTAACTTCAAGGAGGTGAGTTTTATGTCATTTAATTTCTAGAGCTCCTTTTCTATTCCTTTTTCCTTCTAAATTGTTCCAATAGGTTCTAATAGGACTGTTATTGCTGTTGTTGAGCTCTCTTTTCAGTGGGAAGTTGTTGTGGATTGATTGGGTCATCAAGTGGAGAGCATTGAATAGGGTTTTTAATTAAAAGTTCAACAATAGGTAAATTCCTCATCCCTCCATGAAATTTTGTTTTGTCTTCATCATTAGGGAGCCCTAGGAGTCCCCTAAGCATCTGTATAGGTTTTGTGTCGGGTATCCTAAGTTTCGTGTCCATTTGGACACGTATCATGACTGTTGTGTAGGTGTTTGTCGAAATGCCACTGAGGGCATTTCGATTTGTTTCATGCAATATTTTTGATTGGGAATTTGTGTTTTGGTGTTGTTTATCCATTCCTCGTGCACTGGGATTGATTCGTGCACGTGTCGTGTCGTTTGGACACGCGTGCACACGTCTTGGACACGCGCGCGCGTGGGAACAGGAATCCCCTACACCTCGGGGTTCTTTCTGGACACGACACGAATCTTCTCGACACGAAATTTTGGGACATTGTTGGGGCATGTTCTGTCATCCCTCTCCCCAAATTTCGTGTCAATTCGTGGTCGGGTTTGGGAGTTATTCGACGTGCACGGGGATTGCACTGGCACTGTGCACTGGGATTTTTCTCACTGATACGGCACTTGTATCTAACACTGACACGACTTGGACACGGGTTAGCTAGCCTATTGGGTAGCCCTATAGGTGGTCTACCTAGGGTAGTGTGCACGAGTCCTAGGATGGACTGTGTCGTGTGCACGACACGCGTGCACACGTGCACGATGCAGTGCACCAAACTGGACTGTTGTGCACTGTTTTGTATCTCGTTTGATTGGACACGTTTGTGTCCACTCTGGTGGACACAAACTCATTGTAGGACACCTATGTAATGTATATTTTGATTACCAACCTTTTAAATCACATTTTAAATATATTTACAGTAATTGTTGTCATTTTCCCAAATTTCTGAAAACATGTTATTTTCTAGTTTTTTTTTTCCAGTTTTTCATTTTGATTTTCAGCAGCCCATTTAACCTAATTAAACTGTTAATTGCATGTTATTATAGCTCTAAGGTGTACCCCTATGTATTATCTACATATGTGCCGAATTTGGTATTGATTGGTGGGTTATTGCTTTCAAATGGGATGGTTATGTGTAGGCTAGTAAGTATTCAGATTTCTGAATACTATGAGTTTGTTCCTTTCTTTACTGATTTAAATCTGAACATGAATTGATCCCATTTCTCTTTTTTTTACTGTTGTTGAATTTCAGTTTTCTTTTTTGTCCTTAGTTCACTGTTTTGCATGTTCTCATGACACTGTTTATATACCTATGACACCCTCACTTAACTGTCACACCCTCACATCTTTCACCCTATACATGAGCCTATTTGATGTCCTAGCACACCCCAAAACAGGTCCCTTGTGCAGTCCCAAATACCTGTCTTTCACTGTCCTATACAGCCCATTGGACTGTCCTAGTAACAGTCCATGTTTCACCTCTATTCTAGTCCTTACCAATCCTAAATTCAGTCCTTAACTTTTCCCCTACACACAGCCCCTTAACCATGTTCATTTACCTGTCCCTATATCAACTAAACACCCCCCACAACAGACCCAGTTGGCTGTCAAACCCAGTCCATTTGATAGCCCCACTTCAGTCCATATATGCAGTCCAAAACCTGCACTTTGACACCCTTAACAGTCCCCAATTAAACCCCATGTTAGTCCGAAATCAGAACACCCAAAACACCACTGCACAGGAGCAGGACAGTGTCCAGATTTCACACTACAAGCTGTCCCATTGCAACCTTTAGGCCCCCACATTTCACCCATTTGACAGCCATGTAAACAGACCTTACACCATCCATTTTCCAGTCCAATTAAACCCCATATTAGCCCATCTAATCCCCATTGATACACCCATATCAGCCCTATCATAGCTATGTAGCAGCCCTATAAGCCTATTTATATGTGTCCTATAAGAATCCTTGTGTGTGTGTGTGTGTGTTTATGAGCCTTTTGTGTGTTTTTGTGTGAACCTATATGAGTTTAGACATAGGGTTATATATGAGTTGTGGTGTGAGCTATTGTACAGGTGGGTACATGTGAGTCTATACAACATGTGTGTATGAGGGTTTATGTATATGTACTTATATATATATATATATATGGGTTATATATAATTGTGTGGGTGGGTATATATATATATGAATATCTATTTATGTATGGATGTTTTGTAGGTTATTTAGGCATGGTATTGCTTTGGCCTATGGCCTAGTCTTTCAGCCTATGGCATATAGGTGAGTCTGTTTGCCTAGAAGGTCTAGAATGGTCTTGTATAGCTTATTTAGACCTAGAATAGACTAGTGTAGACTAGTTTGACCATAGTTGACCTAGTTTGACTTCTAGGGTTGACCAGAGTTGACCAAGAGTTGACTTTGGCCTAGATTGACCTAGATTCATTTAGAATGCATTGTAATGCATCTTATTATCATTTTTGGACTCATAGTGACTTGTACTGTTCTATAGGAGACAGACACCACTCCTCGGACAGTATATTCTCTTCAGACACTCAGGTTATCAGGCGAGTACATTCTCTGACCGTTTCATACTTGTATGGATTTACATTCTTGCTCTAGATTACTGTACTTGATGCTGACACGACTGTTATCACGGATTGGTACTATATGGATCTTCTTCTGAGATGTTATCTCCTTGTATTCACTAAGTACATATTGTGATGTGCGTTTCACTTACATGTTGTATTTATTGAATACCTTATCATTGTACACTCATTGTGCATATTGTACTCTCAGTATCACATTGAGCCATTGTACAAGCCATTGTACAAGCCATTGTACAAGTCATTGTACAAGTCATTGTATAAGGTAACGTAACTGAATTGGATCATTGTGTATTGATTGGGGAGGGGGAGTAGAAAATGGTTATGTGATCAATCGTATTGTATAAGACATTGTATATGTCCATTGTACACCCACGTACAAAGGAGTCCCATTTTATTGTATAACCTAACCCGTTTACATAACCATATTGTGCTCTAAAATCACATGTTTCCTTACAGTCTTACTTATCATATTTAGATATTTCCTGTTATCAAATCTCTACTGTTTTTCATATATCTTCTTCTTCAGCGTTTCATGTACTTTACTCTATTGCATGCTTTATATTTCCTAACTAGATATGAACTGCGTGAGATATTTTGTGCTCGCTCCCGTCCTGACTGGACCTGTTGAAAATTTTACAGAGGATGAGGAGGAGGCCTGCATAGACACCTACTATGGGGCAGCTGTAGATGCCATGTGTGACCCAGATTTCCAGCCTGATCCACTAGCTTAGAGACTGAGGCTCCTTAGTCTAGGTTTACTATTCTGTCTTGAGATCTGATTGTATATATTATTTCATATTCAGTAGTGGGACTTGTATTCTGGATGGTTTTTGAGAGGTTATTTTAGGCACTTAGACTCTCTCTTGCTGTGATGTATATTCTTCCATTCCAGTTTTATCTATCTATCTTCCTATCTTATCTTTCTGCATTTAGATGTGATTGAGACTGTATATTGCTATGTCACCTCCATTCGGAGTGTATATACTGTACATGTACCTTTATATTGCTAGATGATTGACCTAGGACAGCGTTCTACCGCCGACACTGCGGCGTAGGCTGGGCGTTGTTACGTTCTCGTACCCTCACAGTGGGTGCGGGTCGTGACACTCAACTCCACTCTATAAATAGAGCCCCTTGCCTCCTTTGAAAGATGCACCAAGAAGAGAGTTGAGGGAGTCTGTTAAGTCCAGGAAGCCCGTTCAAGTCTCAAATATTGACTTACGAGCGTTCCAGTAGTTCTTCGTGAACTTGCTGGTTCCTGGAAGCTGTTCGTGCTCGTGTGGGGCGAATAAAGCTTTGAGCAACGGTGGTTCATTCACCCCAGCATCTCATTCTCGCCTGTCATCGCTGCTGTTGCCTTTTACAGTAACTTCTTTTTAGAAGCTCTACTACCGATAGTTGCTTGCACAAAGTTTCTTTAGATTTTTTGTGTATTACGTAGAGTCTTTTTAGATCCTCGTAATTCAGAATCCTCCAGGATCTCTGTTGCACATCTTCTTTAAGGTGTTGCATTTGAAACGTTGTGTGTACAATTGTTTCAGTTTCAGAATTTTTCATCGAAAATTGTGCCTCGGCACTAACATATCCAACCTTGTGAACAAATACAACAATTGTTCAATTGCACCAATTATTCAAATACAATAGTTTTTCAATTATAATAATTATTCAATATACCTATGACTACGTCTGCCTTAGAGAACGGTGCTATAGAGACTTCCGCCTTCACTAAAGAGCCGGTGCATAGATGCGTTTATTTTCTCATTTTTCTAATATTTTTCTAGTTTATTTGCATTTAGTTTTCCAAGAAACGAAGCATATTTTTATGGACTAGGCAAACAAGACTGTAACCTTAGTTATAACTCTGAACGACATATATGCCATATTGACTTCTATAAAGAAATATAAGACAAATACATAAGAGTAAAGTGATGGGTGAAAGATTTGAACGTGCATGACTTAATAGACTATGATTTATTATTCTTTCGATACCGTGGTAACAAAGTGTTAACTTTTCATGATCTTCGAAAGAATCACATGTTGCGATAAGACAAAATCACCTTAATAAAAAATAAAAAATAAATATATTCTTATTATACAAATATATAAGACTTATGAGATATTGGAGAGTCAGACCTCTCAGGTCGCTGGGGGGCTGAAAGGGGGGCTGAGACTAGTCAACCACGTATGCCAGCTAGGATGAATGATTTGTGGGTATAAGCTGTTAGGAGAGAAAAATGTGGCAGTATGTACGGTACAAAATCGTTAGTATCACAACCGTCGATTTACTCCATAGCTCCTCCTCCACCTCCACATGCACCATTTCAGTTATGACGCTACTCCTCTTGGCATGCCTAGTATGCAGCAACTATCGACGATGATGTACAACGTTCAAAGACAACTGAGAGAGATTACATAGAGGACGCCTCCTCCTATTCCTGATGCTACCGCCCCTCCTTCGGCAAGTCAGTTTGCTCCTCCGATTGCTCATGCTCATGCTTTTGTCATTCTTGATGCCATACAACAGGCCTTGACAACGTTTATGCTGGAGTTCATGCGTAGCCATCAGCACCAGCCGCAACCACAACCGCCGCCACCCCACCTACAGATTATTTTTTTTTGATAGATTTTGAGGGATGTATTGACGTTGTATTGTATTTAGTATTGATACTCTATGTTGCATTATTATTGTACTGTATGGATAAGTTATGTAGAGTTTTTCTTTCTTACAATTTTTTGCTCTTAATTCCAAGAACTTTGCAGTGTTCTTGTGAAGCCCATACATTACTTATATTTAATATTGTCATGTTTGATATTTGATTAGATTATCTTTGGGCTTATTTTAATTAAGTTTTTTTGACCCTCTCATTTTGAGCCCATTGGAAGCCCAACCCATTTAACTCAATTTACCAATTCCTCCACTCACCCCGGTTCACCGCTCAGATCCTTCCTTTGTGCGCCCACGTCCCCCTTTCTCCTTTCTTTCACGTAATAACTCTCAGAAGAGCAGAAATTCTCACAGAAAACTTTCCTTTTCCCAAATCTTCACAAATAAATCCATAACTCTCTTCCTACTCCACCAAATCCCGATCCGAGACCACCGCTGCGTCCGTCTCGCCATCCCGGTCGTTTTCAGACCACTCTTCCTCACGCTCGAACCTGCGCCCGCGGCCGCGGCCGCCGCCGCACCACCACGCTAGCCCGCCGGCCGACCGCCAACCCCGGCAGGCCGCGCGCCCGCCGGCAGCAGCCGGCAGCGTTCCCGCGCGGCTCCCCCGCGCTGTCCGCGCCCCCCGCCGCGGCCCCAATGCGTCTGCACACTTCGTGCGTGCACCCGTGCCCGTGTCTGGCCTTCCGTCGGCTTTCCGACGTTTCGTTCCGAGTCCGAGGCCTCCCCTCGGTGCTCCGTCTTCATTTTCGGTAAATTTCTGTCCCAGAAGCTTTCTTTTCCTTGTACAGAGACTATTATCTGTTTCGGCCAATTGGCAGAATGAAGCTCTGCCAAGTGGAATAGTTAAATTATATTGATTAGTTACTTGTGTATTATGTGTAGATTCATTAATTAATGTAAGGTTGCTAATTGCTAATTAAAGAGAACTATAGGGTTTAGAAATTATTAATGAATTTTAGGTGTATTATTAATCTGTTAGCAAATATTAGTATTATATATTATTAGGATGATTAGATGGCAAACGAGTTTATATAAAGCTTATTTGTCACATTTGGTTAATTATTAATAAGAGAAATGAATTTGGTAAGAAATTTGTATTAATATTTTTCTATAAGTAAAATTTGGCCTATAAAAGGTTTTTTATATCAAAAAATATATTTTATATGAATATTTCATACCAGAGAGTAATTATTTATATTATTTCCCAAAAAGTAATTACCTATAATATTTCCCAAAAAGTAATTATTTATAATATTCTATTTTTGATTAAATAAAGTTTTGCCATTAAAAAGTGTTTATTTTATTAAAGGATGACTTTTGGGTAAAGTATCAATGTGGTTAAAATTATTATTTTCTTTATCTTGTGAATAATAGTCAAAGATGGTTTTTAGTAAAATCGTACTTTCGCGTAATATTGTAATTACACAAAATTGCTAATTTCTATAATACAATTTAATAGTTGTTTTCTTACCCTTACCCATTACGGTAAAAATATGTATTTTTCGCTAAAATGATTATCTTGTCACTTAGTGATAATAAATCAACATATCCTAAAATATAAATATTTTCCTAGTTGATAACAAAATTTCGTGATTTGCAACCCGACCAGACTTAGCCTTAATAACCAGCTAGTGTTGTCCTGAAGGATTAGGGTGTAGTAAATGCTAGTTAATAAATCCGGTGTTACGATTATGTAGGGTTCAGGACCTAAAATTCGAGGACATCTACAGTCGTCACCTACAGTACTGGAGACACCAAGGCAAGTCATACTTATCTAAACTCGTGTTTTAATTGGTAATTAATTCCATTGCATGATAGAGTTACTGTATCGACACCTGACTCACGGAATCCTACTCGGATCATATCGACTGCTTTACTGAATCATTGACTTGACTGCTTACTGAATCATTGGCTCAACTGCTTACTGAATCATTGACTCGGGGATTGGGAGAGTAACGTTAACACCTGTGGTCAAAGTCCCTTACTGAATCACTGTGGATAGCGGAAGCCCAACTCACTTGGGCCGAAGCCGGACCATGTTCATTAGAACACTTACTGCCTCCAACCTTAGCCGGCCACAGGCTGTTACGTGCTCTAAACACTACTGTAGCTATATTGCATCATTCTATTTTTCAGAGTTTTTACTGCATAACTGTTTTATTATTATTATTTAGAAAATCATATTTCTATTATAAACTGCTTCTTGTCTCGTCTTTTACTTATTGAATAAAATGCTGGAATGGATTTGTGTCTTGCTCCCTCCTGACTGGAGACAACATTTTTAGGTGACTGCGACGATGATGAGCCGGCTTACACTTCCTATTATGGGTCCGACTTGGGTTCTGAGGACTTAGCTGAACCAGGGCAGAGGAACCATGAGTCCTAGTTGCACCCTTTTCTGAACTAAACCATGAGTCCTAGTTGCACCCTTTTCTGATTAGTTCACTTTTCCTAAAATTGTAATAAACAAACCTTTGTGATGTTGAATACTTTTGCTTTGTCTTCATTTTCATTTCAACTTAGTTGTACTTCAGAATGTTTAATAAAATATTTTATTTTTCGTTTAGACATTTGTACTGCTTGTGTTCACTGCTTAATACAGCTTACTGCCGTCGTCTCACAACGGTGCAGGCTGAACATGAGCCGACTAGACCCAGATTATTGGGATCGGGTCGTGACAGTTCTCCTATTGGAGTGTGATTCCAATAAGCTTTCTCCTAAGAATTTGATGGGTTCCTCATTTCTGCTGATGCTCTGGCACAGTGATCCTTTATTCTACTTATGCTAATAGGGTTTTGCTTAATTAACATGTAAGAAGTAAGATCATTGTTCTTAATTTCTCTAGCTTCTCTTTGTATTGACTGTTCCTTCAGTTGTTTATATATATATTCTCTCTGAATTTTTTGTTCTGTTGAACTCTCACATTGATTCTTTATAGGGTTAATTACACTGATCTCCCCTATGTTTTATAAGTATTACAGGAAGTACCCATATTCCGAAAATAATTACACTGAGCACTCCTCTTCTTTATAAATTTTACTAACCATAGGAGGGGTGGTCAGTGTTATTAGTTTCTATAGAAAATAGAAACTATATGGAATGTCCGTGTAATTAGTTCCAAAGCAGGGGTGGTCCGTGTAATAAGTGTAAATCATAGGAATAGTTAATGCAATTAACCCTTCTTTATACTTTCTGGGTTATGTAGACATATACTGTAGGCTTTTTTTTTTGGCCTTAATTTGCAGCTAGAGTGGAACAAGTTTTTTTCTATGTTTCTACTCCTCTCTCTATTTATAAATACATTCATAAAAAAATATGATCTTTCCTTGTTCTTTTACAGTGAGGCCATACTTCTGGTTTCCTAGATTCTTGCTTCTACTTGCCTATGTTGTAGATACACAGTACACTATAGGGTTTTGCTTTTACTGTGCATTATTAACAAAAATAACTCTCTCTTTTTTTTTTGATTAAATAAGATAATATCAACATATATATATATATATATATATATATATATATATATATATATATATATATATAACTGTTTGTTTTGTGTACAGTCTTTGCCAATCTTTCTCCTATAATCATAAAACTCTGTAGTGAGACTCACTGACAGCCCTCGAGAAGTTGCGATAAATCGTCTTAAAACACTTCTAAAAGCTCACACAATCAAACAATCAAAGTGTCAAAATGTAAAAAGAAAAAGGAAAAAAACAAGGAACATAATGTGAAACAGAAGCATTTTTGTTCATCCTCCTCTCTTCAAACAAGCCTCAATATGTAGGCCAATTTCAACAATAAAATCATGCAAATAAAAGACATTCGATCAAAGCCAACATAAAACCCACAAGTAAACCATTTTTTTATGAGTTTATTCAAGCTCAATGGCTAGTAATGGTTAGCCATGACCATGTGCTAGTTATGGCCATGAAAATCAATTAAGGCTAATATGCATGTGCAAATGGCTACATACCTAGTCATAGCCAAATGACTACAAGAAGAAAAAAATTGTTTAAGGCATGGTAACAGGTTAATATCAATTAACCTCTTAACCAAACAGAATTAAATCTGATAAATATCATGAGAATAAAACAATCTCCACGCCGTAAGATAAATTTGACAAACAAGTTAGTATCGATTAACGCTTTCGTAAGATTCTTAACTTTAGAGAACCCAAAGATGACGATTCACTTCAAAATTGGCCCCAAAAACAAAACCAAAGCTGACCATGCCAACCCTACCCCAAATGGTAAATTTCAACAAATACACGAAATGCTAAGAAATACACATTTTGGTGATTCCACGTTACTGTGCATTTGGTGCAAATTGCTTTTAGCCTTGAACCTAGACTTGGTAACAGATGTTGCCAACCAAGGAGACACTAGTGACGTAGTCTTGAACAAATGTTCCTTCTTCGTGAAGTAATAAAAGTTCAGCATGTTACACATGCCCGCCTATGACCGAAAGCTTGTGTAAACACATACAAACTTGTCCAGTTTTATGAATTACAAACAAACTGTTCATAAGATGAATAGTGTTGTCTGTTACTTGGGTATATACTATAAGCTGTTTCCCACTTTTGGACTTATATTAATTGTAGGTTCTTAAGATCCAGTAACAACCTCAACGGTATAAATATTCATGTTGAATATATTGTCAGAAAGATGCAATATATCGATGATCCCTGAGCCCTCATGTCTGGATATCTGGACTACTACTTCAACCTCACCCATGTTTGTGCAAAAGTGCGACATCTGTGTCCATGTCCACTAATCATATGTGAAAGCAATACTTTTAAGGTATCTTCTAGCCATCAATATGGACTATTGCTTCATTTCTTCTTGAAATTTCGGGAAAGCGGCATTTGGTATACTTCACTTTTGCCCCACTAATTTAAATGCTTTAGATTTCAAAGAATGTCCATTGACTTTCTTATATTTTCATTTTATAATTTAATCTGTTGAAGCTTTCCTATCCTTCTGTCATGGTAAAGAAGTGAGGATAGGTCACTATCCTATCTAATTTAGAATTTTAAGTGGGTCGTATCAGCAACCTCACCCCCTATGTCCAACACAATACTTATTAATATCTTGCCAAATAACATCCTTCTGGACAATGTCAGAAGTCTTAGGCTGTTAAAGGTTCATCAAATAGGAAAATAAATCTTACAAACAACTTTGAAGGGAAAAAAAATCCTTCAGCAGCAAGAGAAAAAAAAAAGAACTTTATACGACAAAAAATCATGTCATACCAACTAATAAAATGATGCCCCCATTTGTGATTGCTCGAATCAACTTCCTGCAATAATAGACATGGAAAGCATATTACATCACCATAAACTGAGAACAAAGGAAGTATCCTCATAAAATGCAAGTTTAATAATCAAGGAAAAACAGATACGCAATAAAGAGTCGACCAATAAATCTAAACATTGCAAAATTCAGATGTGTGTATGCAAAGACGCATGACGTTGTTACATGTAAAGCAAAAAACACAGAGACAGTTCAAAAAAATAAAGCATTTTTCATTGGAGAGCCAAGCAGAAACTTCCAGATGCCACTGCATAGTACTCATGGTACCTCGTCATCTCCACTCTTCATGCCTTACAAACCATATCTAAAGATCCAAAATTGTCGTACTTGTAAAGCTCAAAGAAATGTTTGAAAGTGAAAAAAAAACAGAGATACAAGGAAGTAATTACAATCGAATGCGCACAAAGTAGGGAGAACACAGAACAGAGATATCATCATAAATGGAGGGTTTTTCATGTATTGACACTTAAGACACTTGCGGACAGTTTATGGCACTTTCGAACATCTACTTATCAAACATGAATATACACCAATTCTCTCACTAATATAACGATCACCGAAGTGCTGAGAATTGGGAAACATACAACACTTTAATCAAGAAAGATCCCTTAAAACCGTGCATATTGTTTATTCATAATTAATTGCCAAAAGCTTGGTCTTTCTCCTAAAGTTTAAAATTTATGATTTGCTTCATAGAAAATTATAGTACATTCCAGACAGAGAACCAAAAAAACAAATATGGAAGTTAAAGATACAGAAATGTCATACAAAAATGCCTATACATGCCAAACATAGCAGGGTAAAGACAATACGAACAACACTTCAATGCGAATAATGTGCTAGCATGACAAATAATTTCTGTTTCATGGATCACGGTTGGATAAAGATTTCTAACTTGATTCCGGTATGGATTTTTCTTTATTGTCTTACCTCAAACTTAGGTTGTCTGTTACGTATAACCTTCAGAATCCTCGAATTTTGTTAAGTTATATACTGTATGTAGGTAGTACCTTGGATAACTCAAGGCGTACGAAGCCTTAAAATATGCTCTCCAGCTGTCATAATGATGTCCCTGATAATCTAGAAAGGAATGCCGTCCCTACTCTCAGTGAGCTTAGGCAAGTTAGGAACCACATGACCACCGTCATAATTTCACAACTTCCTGAAAGCTATCAAACTCAGAAGGGGTCTGATCAACAAGCACTTTGAGAGTGGGAGCAAGGGCCTGGTCAACGGCCTTGAGTGTGTTTCTGATGAACTCAGCCATCTTACGATGTCCAAACCGCTCATCTCCAGGAACATAGATGTCCAAATCTAAGAGAGATCATCGACTTTTGATGCTCGAATCTGCAGTGTATAAGTTCAAGAATGCAATGAATATGATACTAGTAACAGATTTCTAATGCAGTTTATGTGGCATTAACTTGTGATTAAAAACTTGACCTGCATTTGGATCGGCCACAAATAATATCAAAGATCATATGATGTTTGCTGCTTTTAACATTAAAAAAAACTTCATGTTTATTTAGTCAAGGTGTCCAAATGGATATCCAAAGTCTTAACATTTTCAAAAATTATGAATATAGACAATTCTACTTTGAACAGAAACTAGAATTTTGTAGCATCTATTAGTGTTGTGATCCTTACAGAATTTTTGGCAATATCATGTTCCCTAGTTTATGTGCTACTTCTAACGTGATGGTGCTACTAGCTAGTGATGTTGATTTGAAACTAATTTCATGCTTATTTTCATGAAATATGAGTAAATCAATCTCGGCCAGACTCTACTGACCTGCTCTATTCGGTGGTTGACTGGGTAGACTGCAACAAGGATAAGGACACTCCACAGATCCACCGAGGACGGGGAGGGCGAACGATAGTCCCTTATTAGGCTGACCAAGTTCATTGTAGTAAGAATAACCATAGACGCTATCGTGCTTTTGTAGTTCGCCGATCATGCCATCTCCTCTCAGATGCAGGAATTGAAACCCTTCCTGTCTCATCCTTCCTGAACTGTCAATAGGTGAAATCCTGTCAGCTTGGCATCCTTTGATCGATGGTGTAGCCTCGGGTCTGCCTTGGATCAATAATCATTTTGCTCCTTTAGCTAGCAATCAGTAAAATGATATAGGCAAGACTTAAGAAGCCTTGAATTAGAAGCATCATAGCCATTCCTTTCAGTAGTGCTTTAGGGGTTCTGGACTTTTATTGGAGAAGGTAATCTGCAAACACAATCCCATCCATTAGAAGATAAACATCCAAGAGTTTGTTAATTAAGTATACAGGCAAATCCTATTGAGACAACATTATGAGGACAACACAGTTTATATGGGTCTATAAATCCGATGTCTTATCTTGGCCTGAAAATAGAGACTAGTAATGGCTTGAGGAAATGAGCCCACAAGTGTAGACTTAGGCAAAAGTAATTTAACCTGCAGTTGCCAATCCACAAAAGGGAATGTGCTATTGAAAACTCCCAATTCTGGATAGAAAGAAGCAACTGGGTTGATCATGAAGACATGATTGTAACTGTAACATTTAACCAGGTAGACCCCAAGAAGCAACATCCAGATTCTAAATGTGAATTAACTGATATACTTTGCTTTTCATTAATGATGAAAACTGGATCAAATTGCAATAATTCCGGTATCAGCTTTTGCAGCTTTCATAGCATGGTAGATATTATCCAGAGAGCCTTGTTATTGTCATGACTCTTATGGTATTGACATGACTTGGCACCAGGTAATTTTTACTTCCTTTTGTTAAGAATTACTCTGTATGCTCAGTTCCTCCACGCAACAACTTTCTTCATATTCTGACTACCATTTGTCATATTCTGTGCTTCTGCTCTATTTCACATTTATTTTGAAAAATAAATAACATCTTAAAACCTAATGAAGAACATGGTGAAAAAAGATGAAAAGGCTGAATTAAGTCAAGTTAAAATAAATGTATTACAATTCTTACCGTTCCAAGATATAGAACCTCAAGCTGCCACCTGCTGCCTCAAATCCATGTGTAGTGGGTAAACAAGATCTGGTTGAGGAACATAGCCTTCTTCTTCTAGATCAAGAACGAGGCTCTTCATGCACAGGTATATATGTGTGGACTCTGGATGGCTCTTATCAGCAGCAACAAACATATGACTAGTGTTGTTAATGTCAATCCAGCTATAACCTGGAATTTTCTGTACTTTCCTCTCTTTCATCAAGCTTCGTACCCTTAAAACTCCATCCCAGCGACCAGCCACTGCATTAATGTTAGACATCAGTACATAGTATCCAGAGTTTTGGGGTTCCAGCTCAAATAGATGCTTTGAGGCAAGCTCTGCAAGCTCCACATTCCTATGAACCCGGCATGCTCCAAGTAATGCACCCCAGATACCAGCATCTGGTTTGAATGGCATATTTGTTATGAAGTTCAATGCCTCACTTAATTTCCCAGCACGGGCAAATAGATCAACCATACAGGAATAGTGTTCCATTCGAGCCACAATTCCATATTTCTCATTCATGCAACAGAAAATTCTATAACCCTCTTCAACTTTACCAGCATGAGCACAAGCGGATATTAAGGCCAGAAAAGTAACATGATCGGGCCTAAATCCCACTTTCTCCATCTGCTCAAATAAGCATATGGCATCACCAACAAGGCCATGAGTCCCATAAGCAGCAATAATACTATTCCACGATACCTCACTCTTTTCGTCCATTGAATCAAACACAGTACGAGCTAAACTCAAATGACCACATTTGGCATACATATCTATCAGTGCACTCTCGGCAAACAAATCCGATCTCAAATCACATCTCATCATGAAACCATGAATCTCTTTACCATGATGAAGTGAGGGTAAATTTGCACATGCTGATAAAGCGGCAGAAATGGTGACATTGTCATATCGCACTCCTTCCACCCCCATCTGACGGAAAAGATCAATAGCCTCGTCCAGTTGTCCGTTCTGGGCCAAGTTTGCAATCATTGAGTTCCATGCAACTGAATCCTTAATTGACATCTGTGCAAAGATTTGGTGCCCAAGGTCAAGCCTTCCGCACTTGGCATACATGTCAACTAGTGCACTGGTCACATAGCATCTTTCCACAAAACCATGCTTCAGAACGTAGCCATGCAGCTCCTTCCCCAATTTCAATGCACCCATACATGAACAAGCTGGCAAAACACTAGCTAGTGATATGGCATTGGGTTTTAGTCGTGCCTCCAGTAAGTGCCTGAACATCTCCAACGCACTACGACTCAGCCCATTAAGCACATAACCAGAAATCATTGCACTGAAGATAACTACATCAACTGTTCCGCTAGAAAAGAAAACCTTCTCCGCCAACTCCGCTTCCTTGCTCTTGAAATATATATCAATAAGAGCACTTTTCAAGAACGCATCCATATCAATACCATTCCTCAACATATAAGCATGAATCTCCTTCCCTTGCTTCAAACTGACCGAGTCCGAGAAGGAAGGAAGAAAACTAGCTAGCGTAACACCGTCCGGCTTAACACCCGAAGCTTGCATCCGGCAGAACAATTCCAAGGCCTCATTCTTCAGCCCGTTCTGCACGTACCCAGAGATCATCCCGTTCCAGGCTATCAAATCATTATGTGGCATCGAATCGAACAGCCTCCTCACCTCGTCCAGGCACCGACACTTGGAGTACATCGCCAGCAGCGTGTTCGCCACCTGCGCCTCCGACTCCAGCCCGCACCTAATGGCCAGCCCATGAATCTGGGTGCCGTACTTCAGCATCGCCTCGGCTGCACAGATAGACAAGAGACAAGTAAGCGACACGGAGTTCTCCGAGCTCTCCGCCGCTCTCATGCTATTAAAGAGCTCGACCGCCTTTCCCCTGTCCCCAATCCTGACATACCCATCGATCATGACGTTCCAACAAACACAATCTCGGTCAGGCATTCCGTCGAACACCCTCCGCGCGTCCTCAACGCGGCCGTGCTCGGCGTACATTTTGATCAAAGAACTACCCACGAACAGATCGCCCTCCAAACCCAGCGAGCGGATCGTGGCATGGACCATTATACCAGAATCTACGTCCCGCAAGCTGGAGCAGCACTTGAGCACGTGCGGGAACGTGTACCGGCACGGCACGGCGCCGAGGAGCCACATCTTGGAGTAGAACAGAAGGGCGTGCTCGAAGCGTCCGGCCGAGGTGAAGCCTCTGATCATCCAGTTCCATGGCAGAGAAGAACCCCTGTCGACGCCGCCGCCGCGAAAGAACACGTCTTTCGCGTCGGAGAGGCTTCCGCAGAGGACGTACATCCCCAGAACCCTCGTGTGCAGACTGTCGCTGGCGTCGGCCAGCCCGCTGACGAAAGCCTGGGCGTGCACCTGCTGGCCCCTGCGGAGGTCGGAAGCGTCGTAGCATTCCTTCAGGATCGACATCAATTTGCTGGCGGTGGTGTTTGTTGTCGCTATGCGAGTGATGGAGGTGGACATGGACTTGCATGTGGCTTGCGCATTATGGATAGTACTGCGCATATCGGTGGCGACGAAGGACCGCCGGAGAAGACGGGGCGGCGGAGGTCGGCAAGCCTACCAAGTGTTTGTGAATGAGTAAGAAAGTCCCCCGGATGATAAATATTTCTTTCTTAGCACAATTTATATTAAGAACACCAAAAAATTATATCAAGCAAATTTAAAAAGAACAAAAAAATAATAATGTAATAATTTAAGTTTTGAGTTCTATTTCTCGAGAATTTATAATGTGCGCACATCGCACTGCATCCTTCGCATGCCAACCGTTAGATTGGCATGTGATATGCCTATGCAATCTTACGGGCGGGGAGATGAAAGGATGCAGTGCGCAGGACGCACATAATAATTTCTCATAATTCTGAACAATTCTCATCTAAATAATAAATTGCACCCCCAGCCAAACTTTATGGAAGATTTGAGTTAATATTCCAAATTTTTTTTAATCCACATCATCTTTATCATATATTTCTTTTCAAAAACAGATAATCTATAAGAAAGAAAATATAGTAAAATTATTTTTTTAACATTTTGTAGTTATTCAAAATTGGTTACAAATATTCAAACCTTCAATTTCAATTTATGAATAAGAGCACCCACAGTGGATACACTCCACATATTCCAAATTATTAAAAATGGTGTAAATTATTATTTTTTGAGTCTCATTTTATTGGCACACAATGGTAGTATAGTACACTCCAAAAATACTCCAAATTAACATCTTTTTTTTCATTTATTTTTCTTGTTTGGTAAGATTTTTTTTTTCTCTTTTTTCTCTTTAATTTTTTCTCTTTTTGGTAAGAACGGTTAATTTGGTGGACCCAAAAAAGCAGAGCTATGTCACGCTCCAAATCTGGAGTTTCTTTTAACTTTCTAGCAATTTTCAAGTATGGACAAATGCCCACTGCAGCATTTAAGTGATACAAAATTTAACTAAAGTCAAAATATAGTATTTAAAATCTTTCCCACTGTGGATGCTCTAAGGTATTTACTTAATTGTGGAGAATCTAGGTACAATTCAAAGGGTTTGTCGTGTTACAAAAAATATTATAGTTCAGCGTACATTTCGATTTTACATACTTAATTTAATATTTTCATTTTTGAATTAAGTTGTGAATTTACTTTATTATGGAGCACAGATTTTAATACTCACTCTTAATTTAATATTTTTATTTTCGAATTAATTGTGGAGACCCTCTTGAGAATATTTTTGCTTTATTGAAAATATTGATTGTGTGCATTAATTTTAATTTTTTTGGACGGTAATATCTCAATGATACGAACTAAATTTAGATTAATAATAACCTAACTAAATTTACTTTATTACAGTAATCTCTCAATGATACGAAAATGGGTATAGAAAATGTTGGACTCTTTTCTCATGAATAAAAAGTTGATTTCTAGGAATATAAAATATTCATTCAAATGCTCCCGACCAAGCCCGAGTTTGGGATTGCTACGATGGGTTTGGACTATTTTTTTTATTGTAGGCTGTTTTGTTTTTCTTTGAAAACACTCCAAAATAGTTTGGTAAAAATAATTTATCAAAAAACTTTGATATGTACATTCAATTTTGGGATTGTTTTTGACAACAACTTTTGTCAAAAACTATTTTTGCGGCTATTCTTTTCAAAAACAGTAATAATTTCAAACAATGTCTTATTGGAGGTTGTTTCTTATTATGATTTTTTTTAAATTAGTCAAAGGTTGTTTGGTAACATAACTTATAATTTGTTTTTGTCTAAAAAAACCTTATAATTTCTTTTTTTCAAAAGTCAGTTCAATTTTGAGGCAACTTATGATAATAGTCTCCAATTTGCTGCTGTGAAAAATACTTGTTTCTAAAAAACAACAACAATCCAAACAAAGCCTAGGGGGGTAAATATGCAAAAATAAATTTTACAGGCGCCTAAACAAAAAATAGATATAGTTCGGAGAATCGGATTGGCAAGTTCCCTCTCTTCCACTTGGCCAAAAAAAAAAAAAAAAAAATTAAAAGAACGGCTGAACCCCAACCTATGGCCACGGCTAGGGTTTTGAGCCTAGGGTTCTCCTCCTCCTCCTCCTTCTCCGCCTCCCTCATCCTCCCCCGCCAGTGGTGCCGCCTCTACTCCGCCGCCTCCCGAACCAGCATGAGCCTCAAGGCCGTCATCATCGGCCTCCCCAACGTCGGAAAATCCACTCTCTTCAACGACGTCGTAAGTAGAACAACAAAAACCCTAATTCTCGGATTTGGTCTTCTCTTGATGTGTCTGAGAAAAAAAAGATGAAAATTTTGGTTTCCAGGTGGAGAATGGGAAGGCCCAGGCCGCCAACTTCCCGTTCTGCTGGCGGAGGGAGAAGAGGGCGAGGGGGGTCACATGACCCCCTCAAAATTTTTTTTTGATAGAAATTTGTTGAGAGAAACAAAGCAGCAGCAAAGTGAGCAAACAAAGTGAGTTTGCCTTGAAATTTTTAACAAAGTGACTTGTGAGAAGGGTCATGTGAGCAAACAAACTGAGTTTGCTCACTCATCACTGCATTGTTTCGGTGAGTGGGTTCATGTGAGCAAACAAAGTGAGCAAATAAAGTGGTGAGCTAGCGAGCAAGCAAACAAAAGCACAACAGCTCTCCCTCTTGCTCTCTCCGTAGGTGGCTTAAAAAAAGTTGGCTCTAGTTTTGTCCGTTGCAATTGCAACTGTTAAAAGATAATTTTCGGTGATGAAGGTTATCAAGAACACACTTCGTAACCGAATGGGATATAAATTTATGAATGATTTTTTGTGACATACATTGAGCTAGACATTTTCGTAAAAGTTAAAAAGGATGACATATTACAAAATTTTCAAAATATGAAGCCTCTTAGGAGATTATTGTAAACAATTATTGTCGGTTATGATGTAATGCAACTATTTTAATATATTTTTGGTATTAAAAAAATTTACGACTACTTTATGCTATTATTTTTCTTTGTATTTTTATTTTTATTTTTTTGGATAATAAATATATTAGTCGATTTTGACCCCACTGTATCTTAATCCTGGCTACGCCAATTTAGAGCCGAACGTTGGGATCGTCGCGGTCCCGGACTCGAGATTGGACGTGCTGTCACGGCTCAGCAAGTCGCAGCGCGCCGTCCCCGCGTCGATAGAATTTGTCGACATTGCCGGCTTGGTGAAAGGGGATAGCCAGGGAGAGGTAATGGAACATGGATTTTTCTTGCACATAGAAACACACAAAATGTCGATAATTGTGTAATTGGTGCATTGAATTCAAATTGCAGAATTCATAGGCCTGCACGTCCCTTAGATAGGTTGCATGGACACAATATATATTAGTCCTAGGAAATGGTAGAGAATACCAGTTGGAGGAGGTAATGGCATAGTCACAGCTGTCATGGAGATGTAGTAGAAGAAAATCAAAGTAGTAATGGTATTAGAGAGGTGGAGGGAGAGATAGGACTCTTATGGTGATTTCATTTACCATAACAACCCATTTACTAACTCGGATTCTGTTTTATAAAGTGAGGAATCCCCTTCGGTTCTAAGAAAGAACTGAGAAGAAGTGAGGAGATTATAAAGTTTGGGGTAATTTTGACTTAGTCCTTGAACATTGCTTTATTCCCACTTTAATACCATTACCTTTTTTGTTCACGTAACTATCTATATCATTTTAAAGTAATTTTCACTTTGCCTCAGTTACTCCACCTTTAAACTTGACAAATTTAGGACCATCCTACTTCTAAGGATCAATAGCTGCATTTCCTTATGAAAAATGCTAAGTATACAACCAAATGTTTACAACCTTTTTACAACCTCTATCTCCCACCCCTTACAGATGGGTCCCACCTCCCCTATCACCCCCCTTGCTACATGGGCTCCACCCGACCCCACCACTTTTCCCCCTCCTCCAATCGGAGCCCGACATGTGGCGGTTGTAAGGAAGTTGTAAAGCTTTGGTTGTAGGCATAGCAAAGCTCATTTCCTTGTCACTAAACCCTAACCAGGTGTGTGTGTGGTTGGGGGGGGGGGGGGGGGGGGGGGGCTGATCGCCACTGCAAGGAGGGAGGCTGGTCAATTGGGTGTGGGATGGGGGTGGGGAAAGGATGGAAGGAAGAAGATGTTAATGGTGGGTTAGGTTGAGGGGTAAGAAGTGAGGAAGTGGTGGTGGCGGTTAGGATACATAGATGAGGAATGGAACATATATATATATATATATATATATATATATATATATATATATATATATATATATATATATATATATATATGGAATAAGGGTGAATTTATTCCTCGCAAATAGTGGAAAAGGTATTAAAGTACAACATCACAACTCTCCATGTCCCAAATAGTAATATTATGGGGCCATTACAGATACATCGAATTCTAAATTATGTAGAATTCCAATAGGGGGGTAGTCAAGCCCTCAAAGATACGTCTGTTCCGTTCCTTCCAGATGTGCCAAACAGCCGCAGCAAGACGATCTCTGGCTCTTCTAGTCCACCCCGGATCCCGGCCTCTGTGATCTCGGATCCAGCTGAGAATGCTTCGGATGTCTCGGTCCACCCCAACTCCTCCTCTCAACTGTGCGCACTGCTCAGTCCAAATGTGCCAGGACACCGGGCAACCAAAGAAGAGGTGTCCCATAGATTCATCTTCCTCATTACATAGCACACATTTGGCATCCGGGATCTGCATCCCAAACCGGAGGAGTCTATCTCTCGTCATCAGTCGACCCCGGAGAAGACGATATGCACATAGTTGCATTTTCCGTGCAACGCCCTTGCCCCAAATGAAGTCCATCTCCTCAGCCTGGTCATGATGGGTCCGAACCAAATCGTAGCAACTACGAAAACAGAATAGACCTGACCCGCCCCCCGTACCTGGGCCGACCCAGCTCCATGTATCCCCCGCCTGGCTAGCGTCGATATTAATAAGGCGAATCTCCTCGGCTAGCGGAGCAGTATAAGTATATCCCTCTGGCCTCCAAACTCCATCTCTGATGATCCGACTACAAGTGAGCCCCCTGCCCGCTTCTCTATCCAGCTGCCCCCCCAGAAGGTCGAGCAGGGATCTGGAACCTAACCAAGGGTCCAGCCAGAGGTCAGTAGTCGTCCCATCCTTCATGTGCCTACAGATAGCGGTCTGAAGCACCGGTCTACACCTAAGGATGGCCTTGAACGTGACCGAAAAATTATTGTCTATCCTGCAAGCCCAGAAGTTGGTCCTCCTCAGGTATCTGTTCGCCATCCAATCTGACCATAGCGATCCCCCCTTGATGAATCTCCAGGCCATCTTCACACAAGCTGCCTTCCTGACCGTGCGGAGAGGCCTCAACCCTACTCCTCCTTCCTCCCGAGGCCGACATAACTGGTCCCAGGATATCGCATGCATCCCTCCCCTCCAGATAAAATTAGCACAGATGGCCTCCACTTTACGAATGGTGGCCGTGGGGATCTGAATAGACTGGAACCAGAACATCGTGATGCCTGCAATAACCGAACGCACCAACTCTATCCGGCCGCCGAAAGATAGACCCGCAGCTTGCCAGCCTTCCACCCTCCGCTGAGCAAAGTCCACCAAGCTGTGACAATCCTGCTCTCTGGCATAGTTGACCGTCAGCGGAACCCCCAGGTATTTCACTGGGAGCTCGCCTCTGTCCACACCTAAGGCGAAGGCTCTCTTCTCCTGCTGTGTACACCGGGAGCTAAAGTACACTCTGCTCTTCTCCCTGTTTAACTGGAGCCCAGAGAGCCGCCCGAACTCCTCCATAATGTCAGAGAGCGCTCTCATTCCCCTCATGGAAGGCTGGAGAAGCACCAATAAGTCGTCAGCATAGATCAAGTGGGATACAACCGGGCGCATCAACCAGAAAAGGGGAACGATCCTCTTGCTATGCACTGCCATATCCATCATGCAGGTGAAGTACTCCATCACCAACGTAAAAAGATACGGGGAGAGGGGGTCACCCTGCCTTAACCCCCTGTTGCTACTGAAGTAGCCATTCGGCGTGCCCTGGATGAGAACTGAAAAAGTAGGGGAGCAAATGCACTCCCTCACCCTCGCAACCCACCTCTCGTCGAATCCCATGGCAAGCATCAAGTGACACAGGAAGTCCCTGTTGACCGTATCATACGCTTTCCTGAGATCAAGTTTCATACAAGCCTTCATCCCCCCCGGTTTGCTGAACTCCCTCACCATCTCATGAGCTAGCAGGCTGTGCTCCGCTATCGACCGGCCCTTAATGAACGCTGCTTGATTCTGGAACACCAATCCCTGCATAATTTCCTCCATACGCCTGCACATAAGATGGGTGATAATTTTGTAAAGAAAATTACAGCAAGCAATGGGCCGGAAATCCGTCAGTGAGGTGGCTCCCTCCTTTTTAGGAACCAGCGTCAAGAAAGTGTGGTTCATCTCCTTCAGAAGCCTGCCCTCCACAAAGAATTCTTGGACCGCCGCCAGAACATGGGTCTTAAGCACTCCCCAGTGTCGCTTAAAGAACCCTGAAGAGAAGCCATCAGGCCCGGGAGCTTTGTTGGGGTTGGCCTTCATAACAATATCTTCCACCTCCTCCATCCTCACAGGTGCCAGAAGGAGACTGTTCCCATGTCGGGGCACCAGTCTCTTCGTGACAAGTGCAGAGAACGTGCTAGAGTAGTCTGTCTGCTGATAAAGGGCCGTGTAGAATCTGACTGCCTTCTCTTGAATCTCCGTCGGGTCCCCAACAAGACGTCCCTCAGCATTCAGAAGTCTGGGGATGCTGTTCCGGTGCTGGCGAGTGCGGATCACATCGTAGAAGAATTTGGTGCAGCGGTCTCCATCTTTAAGCCAGGTACATTTAGCCCGCTGTGCCGCACTAATCTCCTCCTGCTGGCGCATGATGCTTACCTCCTCAATAAGGAGCTTCTCCTTCGCCGCCAGCTCCCCGTTCAGAATGTCAGCTTGGAGGGCCACCTGAGTGTCCCGAAGCTCGGCTTCCTTATCTGCCAGGGAAGTTCGTGGTAGCTTCTTCACCCACCCCCTGATAACCCGCTTGAGCTGCTTAAGTTTTTGAACCATACGGAACTGAGCCGTGCCCTCCCGGAAGTGCTGCATCTCTCCCGTAACCACCTCCTCATATCCGGCCGACAGATACCAGCTGTTGTTATACCGAAATGGCCTCGCCCGCAGAGTAGGTCTCTCACCGAAGCCAACCCGGATAGGAGAATGGTCGCTAGTACCCGCCGCCAGACCTTCCGCCACCGAGTTCGGAAAGCACCTGAACCACTCACTATTGCCCAAGGTCCGATCCAACTGACAAGCAATCCGGTTATTAGTAGCCTTGTTGTGCCAGGTCCAGATATGTCCAGCGCGCTCCAGCCCCCGCATCCCTGACAGAAGCAGACACCTCTGGAAGTCATATAAGATCGAATCCGGAACAGGGCGACCTCTCACCTTCTCGTGGCGCAGCAGCATAGCATTGAAGTCCCCCATGATGAGCAGAGGGAGAGACAGATTGTCCGTCAGACGCCCCAGATGCACGATGTCCTCCCACAAAGCCTCCCGGAGTCTCCGGTCATTGTGCCCATAGACAGCCCCCAGGATGAACCGAAACCCACCTTTGTTCACAAAATTAACCCCGATGAGTTGTTCAGATTTAAGAATCTGCACCCCCTCCCAACTTTCTTTGTTCCACCTAACCCAGATCCTTGCCATATCACAGAGATCTAAGTTATGGATGTGATCCCAGTTTGCCGGAGTCCTACGCGAGAGCATAGCAGCCCCTCTAATCTTCGTCTCCAGTAGGATGGCAATGTCACACGCCTCTCTTCTCAGAACCCCTCCAATCTCCCTCCATCGTCCTATGGAACACCCCTCCTAATGTTCCATGCTAGGACCGACATCTAAATAGAGGAAGAGGGGTCCCCCTGGAACTCGTCTGGATCGACACTCGAGGGAAGTGTCTCATCCGTCTGATCAATGCCTGCGTCTATCATAGAGGAAGGAGCGAGATGAGCCTGAATCCTGCTAAGAGTAAGCGTCCAGTCAGGATTGCCTTCAGTCTTCCATTTCCCTCGCCAGAGGGATATCCTCCCGTGTTGCCGGAGCATGTCTTTTCCTGCTTGTGTACACCATGATCGTCGGAGAGGCCTCTATCACCATCGGACCACTACCAGCCACACTCATCCCCCTGGTAACGATGGTCCTCTGAGGCTTGAACGGGACCAGTGCACCCTGCGTGCCCTCCTGTCTCTGTGGTGGTCCTGATTCCTGACTCCTATCGACCTCCATCCCTGTGTCCGCCTCCATATGTCTGTCTGGCTCCGTCTCCCCAGGCACGTGACTAGGGGTCGTCTCCTTCCCAGGAGTCTCCGTCCGAGCTGCCTGTGGTCTGGCAGTCTCCTGCCCCTTGTATTTGCACGCGTTAGTAGTGTGCCCAAAGCACTCACAGGAAGAGCACATGGGGGGGACCCAGTCATACTCCACCGCCTGTGTCAGAACCTCTCCTGATGGAACCTGATACTCCAACATACTCGGCAGCTCCGCACCCGCTTTGATCTCCACGAAGACCCTAGCATACATCAGTCTAGTGCGAAAAGTAGTGGCCTCGTCTGCTTTGATCGGCTTCCCCACCAGGCTAGCAAGTCGCATGAGGAGCGGGATACTCCAATACTTTACTGGGAATTCAGGAAATCTGACCCAAATGGGAATAGCATTCAGCACCTCCCTCTCACACCTCAACTCCGACGTCCACTCCTTTAGTATAATGAGTCTCCCATCAAAGGACCAAGGCCCTCCCTGGAGGATCCTGGACACATCATCTGCTAAGCCAAATTTGACATAATAGAACCCGTTCTTCCGAGAGAAGAATTCCATGCTACCTTTGGGCCTCCAAACACGCTCCGCATAACCCCGAATTTGGCCAAAGAATGGCTTGTTCCCTAATACATACAGTACCAGAGTGTTCTTCCAGAATTCGGAGACCTCCGCTATCTCTTCAGCGGGAAAATACGCCCGTAGCCCTCCTTCAACCGACATCGGTGGAACAAACTCCATCGACATCGGGCTTTTTGCAGCCACTGGAGTACAGACCTCCTTCCAAGACCGAGGCCTCTGCTTCGCAGTGTGGATCCTGGTCGGAGGGTTCACAGGGCCCTGGCCAGACTTGGCGGTATCCGTAACGATACCCTTAGCCTTCTCGGCCGCCGTCGCCTTAGGCCTCCAACCCGTAATAGACCGCACCATTCCTCTCCCACGACGCCGGGTATCCATGGTGCCGACCATAGAGGGTCGATTCCCATGGTACCCTGGCCCTGCCCTTCCCGAAGGTTGGGCCTGTGCCCCTCGCCGTCCTCCCATCCGTCTCCGCGTCACAGTCTGCCATCCAGCCTCCCCAGAGTTATCCCTCCCGGATCCGAACTCGAATACGGATGACGTTTCCCCACCGGGAGTACCGCCCGACCCCCCCCGCCCTTGGGGGTCCCCCTGCCTACCACCGCCTCCGCCGGGGGGATCCGATCCCCCCCCCCGCCTTTGTCGCCCGACCCCCCCCCCCCCCTCCGCCTGGGGGGGTCACCGGACTGCCGCCGCCTCCTGGGGGGTCAGACCCCCCCCTGCCCTTGCCGCCAGACCCCCCCCCCCCTCCGCCTAGGGGGGTCGCCATGTGACAGCCTCCGCCTGGGGGGTCCGACCCCCCCCTCCCCTTGTCGCCCGACCCCCCCCCCCCCCCCCCCCCCCCCCCCCCTCCGCCTGGGGGGGTCGCCGTACCTCCTCCTCCCGTCCCAGAGAGCCGCCCGCCCCCCCTTCCCACCTTTTCGCCGGATCCCTCCCTCGAGAGGGTCCGGGGGGCGGGGGGCATCGCTAGAGAAACCCTAGCCGAGTCGCCAGGAACGCCCGATGCCGCTGCCATCTTTTTATATATATATATAGAGAGAGAGAGAGAGAGAGAGAGAGAGAGAGAGAGAGAGAGAGAGAGAGATGGTGGTGGTGATGGGTTAGGATTTAGGAAGGAGGAAGGAGATTGTGGTGATAGGTTATGGTTTAGGGATATTAAAGGAGGAATTATAACTGTCATTTTATCTTTTTTGTTGACGATTTCATGAATTTTATAGTACTAAAGTGATAAAATGAAGTCTAAGGGATCATTGTGAACAAGAAGTGTCATGGCAACAAAATGAAGATATGGCAAAGTTCAAGGTACTTTAGTAAAAAATAGTTTATAATTTAATTCTAACCTCTAAGGCATAATTACTCAAAAAATTCAAGGTTGAAGTAGATCCTCAGGAAAGTTATCTGAATTAAACAATCCTTCCTAACAAGTTACAATTTATAGGATTGTTCTTGTTGTCAAACTTCAAGGAAGATTGATTTTGCGGACGGATGATGTCATTCATGTTCTATTGCTTTATGATCAACAATCACATCAAAGCGTTTTATGTTGCTACATTGAGTTTTCAAATTGTTAAGATCTTGATCAAAATTTGGTCTGGGGTCTGTTTGAGCTCTTATATCTCTTATCAGATGGTCATCATTTTTTGTCACCAAGGAAGGTGGTAGGCTGCTTCTCATGTTGACTAAAATTGTAATCATTCTTCTTATCAGTCTCTATGCTGTAAATTAAGTTGTGTACAAAGGTTGAAGAAAGTTGATTGTTATAATTTCTATGAACTTATAGTTACATGCCTACCAGTGGAAACGAGGAAAAAGAATGGCTGGGCTTTATAGTTAAGGAAGAAGATGGTCTATGGTTTCCAATTTTCCAGCAAAATAGAAGTTCCAATCCTGGGTTTAACAGTGGCTTTTAAGGATCATTATCGATGTAGCATGGTTTAGGAAAATAGGGAATGCTAGATCTCTTCATGGATTGCTAATCCGAATATATAGATCTTATTTTTATGATATGAAAGTGATTCTGTGGATGCAACTAGTACGCTCCATGCAAGATATTCATGATAGTTGCTGTGTGTTTTCGTACAGAAAAGAAAGAAGATTTCTTTTGTGAAAAAAAACTTTATAAGAAGCTTACAAATGATTCAAAATCATATTACAACACTCTCCAAATAAATAAGAAATTTGAATACAAGCTTGAGATTCTAGAGAGTGTAGCGGTGGAGATCGAATCGGTACGTGATTTCTTTACTCCGTTGACGATCTTACTTCGAGTGCAAGGACGACAAAGCTTTTTTCTTCGTACATATGAACTTCAGGAAGTCTACGTAAGAGCAACTTCGGTGTTCTTCAGTGGAGTATCTACTATAAATAATATGGACGTAGTAGACTCAAGAAGAACGTCTTAGAATTCTCGTAGAGAAAGACTAAATTTTGAGAAAATGGTTAGGTTAGAGTGCTCTCGATGCTCATAAACGCTGTTGGGCAGAATACTCTCGTAAAGGATGCTTAAAAAATACCTTTGCTCCTTGGTTGCACAAAAATCGAGATATTTATACCAATTCGTACTGAAACGGCCAACCGTTGATTTTCGTGCGCAAGACAGGCAAATTGTACTTTTTTTTTTCATTTTTGCGCATGAACATTCTGCGTGAACCGCATGTTATAACTGAGCATAATTTCAGAACTGAACTGACGCATAACGTATGCACAAATTACTGCTTAAGCACCATGTGTCATCAGTTACGGAGAATGTCATTAATCTTAATGATTTCAGCAGTGTAATCATGGCTAACACATTGACTTCTATAACGAATCCTATTAAAAGTAACGCACGCTTCGGGATCCCTAACGTCAAATATTTTTCCTGTTATTACTAGCGAATCTTGAGCATCGTTTTTTGCGTGGAACACGCGTGGCAAGTTTTCAGCACAAATCACCGTTGAGCTAAAACCTAACTCTTAAACGGACAAACTTTTCAGCGCAAAACACTGTTGCGCTTAAATGTGATAATCTTAAGCATTTTCATCCTGACACTTTGGCACTTGCTGCAACGTATGTCTTCTACGCAGAGAATCTTCTTTGTGAAGAATGTAGTATGGATGAGTCTTCATCTTAAGTGTTATAGCTTTTAAGCGCATTTGCACTGATGTGCTTAAATGATGACAGACTTAGCCTATTGCTAAACAATTGGCACTGCAACCATTTATGCTTGCCATGTGGAAAGTTCTCTCAGCATCGAGCTTGGTAGCTGACAAACTCTTAAGCGTAGGTAACTGTTCTCATTTATGCGCAGAATTACCCTGCGCTTAAATGTTATACGGAAACCATCTTGCTATGATTTATGTGCGGAAGTACCTTTGCGCTTAAATGCTATATGGAAGCCATCCTGCTGTCATTTATGTGTGGAAGCACTCATGCGCTTAAATGTTGTATGGAAGCCACCCTGCTGTCATTTATGTGTGGAGGCACCTTGCGCTTAATGCTATATGGAGGCCAATTTGCACTCTTTTGAGATTGCCACTCTTTTGCATTTAAGAGTGGCTTTCTCTACAATGTAGAATTTTTTTTCCAGACCATCCTTTGCAGGACCGGAATGTGGTCACTTTTTTTAGCGCCAACAAGGTCCCCTTCAAAGTTTTGAAAATTCTGTAGTAGACTTGCTCGAATTTCGAAAGACTTTGAAAGCGCGAAAAACTTTGTTGATCCTCATCTAATTTGACTGTCACTGAAGTCTTGTCGCCAAAGAGGTACATAAGTGATATGGACGTAATAGTCTTAAATTGGTAATTTTGATCCAAGAACTTTGTTCATTTAGAGGTGATGTGGACACGATGAACTAGAGAACTCCGGAATTGATAATGTACTATTCAGAGGTAATATGAATATGACAACAAATAAGTTGAGCTTTAGACTTTCCATCTGTTCAGAGGTAATATGGATATGACATAAATGATCAAAAGCTTAACTGAGAAGAAGGTTTAACTAACAGAGGTATTATGGACGTGATAGTTAGAGACCAGGTGTAGTAGCCTTGTCTATTCATAGATCACACATAACAGACAAGAGTTTAAGGTTGACCGCTCAGAGGTGCTAAGGACATAATAGTTAAACAAACACTCCCAAACCAACTGAGAATTAGTAGTAGAATTAATGACGTTTGTCATAGATATTATGGACGTGACATATGGATTATTATTCTGTTGAGAAAAACAAACGTAACCTTGTTGATTTTTTTTTTAAATGGACTCACTTCCCATGGCATACCTGGAACTAGGTATGGATAGTGAATCATGGATGTTAAGAATAAAGCAAGACTATCATAGGTATAGAGGACGACGTAATAGTTGAAAGCTTTCGCCGAGGATTGATCAACATAGGTAATATTTAACTTGATGAAATGGAAGACTTTGCTGGGAAAGTCATTGGCATTACCAGGGATCAAATGCTTCTAGCAAGGGAAGCATGCTTAATGTAACGGACAAGCTTTGTCAGAGGTTTGAACAAGATGGAGAGTATGACGACTACTCCATGGGAAGAAGAGAGGGACATTGCTTCTCTTTTATGAAGAATGTCTTTGGCTGGCGATGACTATATAACGCTTTGTGGGAAGATAAAGCTTCAACATAATAATTCAGAGGTAATGTGGACATGGCCATTAATTATAAACTTGGCAACCCCCTCTCCTTCACCGGACACAGAGGCTAGATCGATGATTAAAGACTCTTCTTTATCGGAAATGGTAGCATCGTCTTCTTCTGAAGTTGAATATGTTTTACCATCACTAGCATCAGGCATCTGTATGACGAAAGTGTTGTTGTCGTCTTCTTGTTCACTGTCAAGGATATTTAAGAAACCAAACTTTGAGTAAGTTGTTCGGTTCTTTCAGCTTGACGGATCAACTACCCCTAAGTGCTTGTATCAGCAGCTCCGACAGCTAGTTTCATTTGAAGAAGTAAGTTATAGGTATAATAGTGAGACTATGCATCCATGGTAGTGAAAGGTACGCCTCAGGCGCGCCTCGCAGAAAGTACATCGGTTGCGCCTCGCACCTCAGTAGGCGAGGAGCTTTCTTCGGGCACACCAAAGGCGTTCCTAAGATGCGTCTTTCAACAAGGCATGACCAAGAAAAGACGCGCCTTATATTTTTTATTTTGTTTTTGTTCTTTTATTTATATATTTATAAAAAAAAACTTTGAGGCAGGAAGATGACTCTTACCTCGTACAAGTGTGAAAGAGGTAGTCTTTTCGACGGTTGTCAAAGTTGCTTACAGTTGAACTGGAAAAACTAAAATTTATTAAAAACGCGTTAGGAAGAATACGAACTTTTGTTAGTTTTGTTGATTGTTACTCTGCTAGTTCACTTGGTTAGGTTTTAATATGTTTTTATTGGTTTTAATATGTTATTTTGTTTTATTTTTTGCATTACTTTTTATTTTTTTTATTTTTTATGTATATATATTTTTATTTTTGTGCATTGCTTTGCTCGGACGTGCACCTTGAGTGCGCCTTGCACCTCGGACAATATGAACCCTTCACGCCTCGAGTACGCCTTGCGCCTTTGATTACCTTGCCTTCATTGAGATTTCACGATAGCTTTTGATGAAATCTCTGACGGGATTCTCCTTTTTGTGATGTAGAGATAAGAGTTGACATCGTTCTCTCTCTCTCTCTCTCTCTCTCTCTCTCTCTCTCTCATAAAATCGAGACAAGAAAGCTGTCTACAAGTCATTTCATGTTTTGATGGAGCCATTTGGGAGGTTCCTGAACCACTCAAAAGTGAATGAATCTTGTCATATATATATAAAGTGGGCCATATTCTAAAAACTTTAACTAAATCTCATAAATTATCTAGTCTGAAATTCCATCTAGATTTCCCAGGGTGAATGAATCTTGAGTAATGCATTCCCTACCCTCTATGATTCATTGACATGGATGGGGCATCGACTGGCCAGGAGGCAGGAGGATGACATACTGACAGCTTAGATTCTAAGAACATACGGCTTATTGCTGAACATACCAATTAAAAACACATAACCTATATACCAATAATCTTTTAATTGAATAAAAAATATTGTTTCCAATAATGTATGTTTCTGGTTGATAATTGTTGGCCCTTCACCTTCATCCTCTCATATAGTAGCCTAATGTGTTTCAGTTATATGGAAACATATCCTAAATCATTTACTTTGGATCATCATGGTGTTTATTTTTCAGATTGCAGCACAACTTTTTGATGCGGGCCCACCCATTCTCACCTACACACGTCGCAGGAGACGTGGAGCCATTTAGGTCCACTTTTTAGGTCTTTCAGTTATTTTAGTCATGGAGGGGTATTGTGGTCTTTCACCACAATAACCCTCCTAGGTTTGCTTTTCTTTTCTATTTATAGTCAGGGCTAGCCGTCATTACTTTTATGCTTGGATTGAGAAAACTTTCTCAAGTGTCATCAAGAAGGATTTTATTATTTTGTTCCGTTCAATCAAAGTTGGGAGTTTTGTTCTTTTCCTATATTAAAGATCATTCTGTTTCTATTCCTCTTGTTCTTTGTTTTCATTTGCTTTCTTTTGTGAATCGATTGAGGCGATTCACAACAATTGGTATCAGATCCCTCTACGAGCCATGGCAGACGGGACGAGAACCATAATCGACGAGAAGATCCGAGGTCTTCGGGAGGACTTCACCGCCGAGATCGATAGCTTGAAAAAATCCATGGAGGCCTCCGTTAAAGATCAAGCATCCACGAAACAGGAACTCCGCACGGAGATGCGGGACATGCGGAAGGAGACGACGGCCATAATGACGCTCTTACAAAACATCTCGAAGAAGATCAACGGCGAGGAAGCGGATGCGGTAACAACCGAAACCCTAGGCGATCAACTAGGGTTTGCTCCTGCGGAGGGGGAGGCGACCGAGGAGGAAGAAGGACCGGCCGGCGGCCGCTGCCCCGCAACCGCCGTCGCCGCCGCACCTCCGGGCTGGGCCCTGGCGGCCGGCGATCACCGCCGGACAGCAGCCGAGGGCCGCGGGAGCGGCACAGCAGGCCGCGCGAGCCCATGCGGGGCCGCGGCTGCTATGGGCGGCAGCTGGCCGGCCCCCGACCGCCACCCAGGGCCGGCCGGCGCCAGGGGAGCCGCCGGCGAGCGGCTGTGGCCGGACGCCGTCGACCATTTCGGTCCCGACGGACCGGCGCCACACCCGGGAGAGGCCCTAGGGCTTGGGGCCCCCTATGGGGGTCGGACGATGACCTCGAACTACGGTGACAGGTTCACGGGTTCGGGAAGAGGTTTAGCTGGAGTTCCGGCTCGGACGGGAGGGACGGAGCCGCCAGGAGGGACGAGGAACACCGGAGGCAGCAATTTCTTTGGAGAAACGGCGGATCCCGCCAACTTCCAGAGAGGGGATCTACCCCCACGACGACCACCACGGAGGAAGAGGAGGAGGAGGAGGATCCGACGGAGGAAGAGGCCGCTATAGCAACAGACGCAGTTCCCAGATTTTCACCTTGAGGACAAGGTGGCTCTTTTAGGGGGCGGTATTGATGCGGGCCCACCCATTATCACCTACACACGTCGCAGGAGACGTGGAGCCATTTAGGCCCACTTTTTAGGTCTTTCAGTTATTTTAGTCATGGAGGGGTATTGTGGTCTTTCACCACAATAACCCTCCTAGGGTTTGCTTTTCTTTTCTATTTATAGTCAGGGCTAACCGTCATTACTTTTATGCTTGGATTGAGAAAACTCTCTCAAGTGTCATCAAGAAGGATTTTATTACTTTGTTCCGTTCAATCAAAGTTGGGAGTTTTGTTCTTTTCCTATATTAAAGATCATTCTGTTTCTATTCCTCTTGTTCTTTGTTTTCATTTGCTTTCTTTTGTGAATCGATTGAGGAGATTCACAACACTTTTTTCATCTCAGTAATAAAGAAAATTACTTCAGTGTATGTAATGTATCATAAGTGTAGTGCCCCGACCCGCAAGATGCCTTATGATGGATGGTTGGTTCGATGAAGCCTTGTTGGACTTGGGATTATGCGAAAGATCGCTTGGAAGGCTATGCGATCATGGCGGGAATCGTCCTATGAATGCGAGTAGTGTTGAACCCTTCAAAGATCCTTTAGCTTCACGCTTAAAATAAGGATAGTATGCTATGTTTCTTATCTCGAATTGCTCAACAACACCTTGCATGGAATTTGGAAAGATAATGAAAGATAATAATCACCTGAATGTAAACTGTTGTGGCTAAATGAATTGTATGCTTGTGCGATGTTGCGATGAATTACATGACAGGTGAAGGCAAAGTCTCAAATACTTGGGCGGTGAGTATATCGAGCTTTGGCTCGATGAATAGATGGCAAAACAGATGTTAAGACCCAAGAACTGGGCAGTGAGTATGCTTGAACTGCACTTGAATAAATGTTGCTAAAACAGATGCTAAGTCCCAGGAATTGGGCGGTGAGTACATTGAATTTGGTTGGAAAAATGTATGGTATCAAAGATGTGGCAAAAGAATTGGGTAACAACATTCTATTATCCTGTCGCCGATGTAGAATGTTGATTACGCCAAGACCCTGGATTGGACAGATGATAATGGGAGCATTGGCTCAAGGCAAGATGGCAATATGAATGAGAATTGTGGCTGCATTACTTAGTTTTCCTTATCATGCATTATATGTTTTCTTCTTAGATAAGTTGCATATAGTTGCATGGTCATGGACAACTTGTCGACAAGGTGGTTTCTCGAACGGTATTCCTGGGCCATGGAACCCAGTTCGTCCTGGGGGAAACCAATGCTGAAGTAGTAGCAGTGCTGAAGTAGTAGCACGGTATACAGGACTTGCGGTGTGGCTAGCTACCTGCACTGGCAAGGGCGCTGTATACCTGTAAGTCGGTCCAAGATGGCGTGTCGCCATTGACCTTCATATAGATAGGTCTGGTGCTAATGATGTCTTATGCAGGCAGAGTAAGTTATTACTCAAATACAGAGAAAGATGTCGACTGTTGGTAAGAATCACCTGAACGGTGATATTTATATTAAATCATGATATTGTTCCTAACAATGTCTTGTGCAGGCAGAGTAAGTATTATAAATGTACTGGGATGGCTACACGACCGTGGGTAAGAATCACCAAAGGGTGATAACAGTATGCTTTAAATTATGTTGGCTATGAGATTTGCATGCTTTACTTCTTGTCGGCTGTAACATGAAATTGACCCTAAGGCAACAAGAAAGACCACTGTTAATAATGTTCTGTAACATGATTACTTAGTGTTGTCTTCTTAGGTGAGTTGGGCCAGCACCGCTCGCCAGTACATTGATGATGTACTGACCCACGTTGTGGGCAATATTACAGGTGTTTGCTTGGGGGAATTTCTGTGAATCTGTGCTTGGCATCGATGAATCGGATGGGTGTGCAGAAGCTCTTTTTTCAAGACGATGTCTTCTGCTATACGGGACATAATGTATGGAACAGGGGAACTCAGTTGTACCAGTGAGATTGTAGCCAAATTGGCAAGTTCATTGTAAAGAAGTCGGTATATTCATTTGTAGCCTAAAGGGCAAGTGTATACATTCAGTTGGCTATTCAAGAGTCTTGTAATCAATTGTAAACTCTGTATTCCGCTGCAAGTCTTGTAATCCATTATGATTATCAATAAAGAGATACATTTCTTCATATCTTGTGTGACTTCAATTATCTGCTTGGTTTTGCTGTGTAAGTCGATATTTTCTGAGAAATACCAGGAACTGTAATGGTTTTGCCTTGTACAAGTGCAATATAGACTTGTACGGCATCACGCCCAGTGGCTAGTTTTCGATCCTCCGGGATCGGGGCGTGACATAATAGTATCAGAGCACGGCTTTATGTCCTTGGATTCCTATTCGATTTGTTTCGAATCAATGTTGCTACTAAGATGATTCTAAGCTGCTTCCGCGATGATTCAAAGATTGCTTCCGCGATTATTCAAAGTAGCTTCCGCGGTGAATCAAAGTTGCTTCCGTGAATACTCAAAGTTGCTTCCGCGATGAAATCAAAGTTGCCTCTATGATGACTCATAGTGCTTCTGCGATTATTCTGTGTTGCTTCCAAACTATTCTAAGTTGTTCCCTTGACTGAAAGTCCGTTGATCATTCTAACCTCTCACTGGGTGTTCCATACAATAAGTCTAAATATGTGGGCTGTGATATGTGTGTTTTGTTGAATTTCTAAAAGATACCAAAAAGAATAACAATGATGCGATGCTTTAATAAGTTTGTGATGTATGCTGGATGTCTTATGCCTGGGATTCTTTGAGTCGATTGTTATGCAGCAATCGACCGTGGGTGATGGCTTGGTATGTTGGAACAGAATGTGCATGGATTTCAGTGAATGGAAATCAACAGAATTTTGAGTCGATATTTGTGGTCAGCATAACCACTGCGGGATGGATTGCCCATATTGGACGTTGGTTTGATGCGAGAGAATATTGTGTCGGAATGGCTTGAGCTCTGAGTGGTATATTACATATACTCTCGTCGTGATAAGATGTCCCTTGACCCCTGATGTGTTTATGATTTTGTGAATTGCTTTACCTATAAGGTATTGGGTGGTATCGAATCGTAGCTGAGTTTACGATTGATACATGACGGCTAGGTGTGTCCCCTGATTGTTAAGTTGGATGACCCGTTGTGAGATTTTGATGTGTTCAGATGAACCATCGCTAGACCTTGTCGGTTAGCATCATGTTGGGTAATAAGAGAATTGAGAATATGAAATGAATGGCTTGGAAGGGATAGAAGAAAATTTCAAATTCAAGCGAGTACTTGAATTAGTTGGGTAAAAGGATTGTAGGCTTTGGTATTGATGGTGTGGTGTTGCTATCAAAAGATTTGGAGGAATAAGATGGACCGAATATTGAACGATGTTGGAATTGAGTATAAGAAATTTTATGCTGGATATCGACAGAATTGATAGTGATGTTAGACGCTTATCGGGATGCTGCGAATGATTTAGAAGATGCAGAGAGTTGCATCAACGACCGAAAAGATTGAGAATGGGATTGAGGAATAGATGATCTTAGCACGTGGTGCAGTTGTGCTTGAGAGAATTTGATGTGTCCCGAATTAACAAGTTACGACCCTTGACTATTTTGAGGCATAGAGAATGGATACTTGTCCCTTAATGCATGAAAGAGTAGATGTTTCTTATGAGAGTCGAATGGCTGGGATACAAATAAGTATCGAGGTGCAGCGATATGTAATAGACCATGTCGGTAGATGTTGTCGCATGAATAACAAGTTTGGTGGAATATAGAATTGTTGGATTATGACTCAGCTAATGATGTTATGTTATATCCATCAAGATGACCAATATACGAATGCTAGACGATTGGTGCTATAGAGATTGGATCGATGCATGAATAATAAATTTTCTTATGGAATCATAAGGAGATGATGCAAAACGAATATTGATGGTTAACGTGAATTGCTAAGAGATGACCGTGTTGGTGCTAGAAAATTTATAAATGATGCCTCGGAAGAAATACGATTTTATAGTTGCCTATGTTATGGGTTAAGGAGTATGGACCGTATCGATGATCTAAAAATGTGGAAAATGAATATGTCGCGAAGAGACCGTAGGAAGAGATCGTAAGTGATAAAATATTGAGGTAACAATGTTGGATTATGATTCAGAATAGTTGACCCGATTGAATAGACAATATGAGTACGATATGAGGATACAAGTCGGATTGAATAAGTGATGCTATGTCTATGCAAGTAAAAATTTAAAGTTTGGATATTCGATTGATAAGTTTTATATGATAGCTTCGGATTGACCCATAAGGATTGTTGGATAGAATTGTCGGATAGATTTTGTCGGTTACGGGTAAGTCTGGAATGAAACTTCATTGGATATGACCCGAGTATGAGTACGGTAGAAAGACTTGACCCTAGATTGTCGGCTGGTTGCCTAGAATGTTAGTTGGTTGCCTAGAGTGTTGGTTGGTTGCCTAGAATGTTGGTTGGTTGCCTAGAATGTCGGTTGGTTGTCTAGAGTGTTGGTTGGTTGCCTAGAATGCTGGTTGGTTGCTTAAGTTTTAGATTGGTTGGCTATGTTCTTCAGTTGTCCGTGTTGGGAATAAGTTCATAAGATTGGGGTGGTGTCCCATGTCCCTAAGTTAGTCAGACCATAGAGTTGCCCCTATGATGAGAGTTGGTTGCCTCTAAGATAAGATATAAGTATGTCCCTGATAGCTACTCATCTCATATGAGCTAGCTGAATGTTTGGTTTAGCTTAGATTAGCTGACCATAGGGACTTGACTGAATACTATATTGACTGTTGGAAAACCGTAGGATGTCCCTATTGATGTTGCGTGAGTATAGTCGGAATGAGTAAGATGTGTTGGAAGGTAGGCGTCGGAATGGAATGGATATTTGGGAAATTTGATGTTATAATGTTGGATGGGATGACGGATCATGTTGGTTTCGGAAATTGAGTTATCTTTGTTGGAATGCTGGAAATTGTTGGAACTGGTTTGATTTGGTTGATTGATATTGAGCTGCGAAAATTGATGGTAGTGCCTTAATACAGTTGGCATAATTTCATTGATCGGATCAGAATTGAAGATAAATGTAACGACGAAATTGAATAGTGCATGTAGCCGAGATCGGCGAGAGCGACAGTGAATAGGAATGACCCTCGGAATTACTGTTGTTGGAATATAAGAGTTGCTTATGCAAGAGGATAATATGTTGGCTTGATCAATACGAGAAAATGTTGGAGTACAGCGAGAAATGTTACTAGAGTGGAATGGTTGTACAATTTGAAGGATGGTATGATTTGGAAGATGGATTATGATCAGGAAATTTACGAGTGCAAACAAAGTGTATGGATGCGAACGATGATGAGTACAAGATTTGACCGATGAGAATCGGGATATCGAAATGAAATGTGGCAATAGGATTTATCAACTTTGGTGGCATGGATGACAATGAACTTGAAAGGAATACTTGATATATCTAAAGTCTGAATACCTTGGAAAATGTTGGGATCGATTGTGGAAAATTTATCGAGTTGGAATTGGCAACATCTATTGTGTTATTAGTTGGTTGGGATATTGAATAAACAAGTGGGATTATACGAGATGCTCGGAGAGAATTACTGATGTTCAGAAAAGGATGTTAACACCGTAGCTCGTTCGTTTTCTCTATCATTGAACTTGGCTGAAGTGCATGTATTTCGGGGACGTCTAAAATATGTGTATGATTCCAACTAAGTGGTATGCTGAATTCAAACGAAGCCACGGGAATTATCTGTGCTAAGGATTTGCACGAGTGTCGGAGGAAAGATCAAAGATGATAAACTATTTTGAATCAATTGGGATGCTATATCGAGATGGTATTACTTGAAATCAATCGAGAGATTGCGGAGAAATATTGAATGGTGTAAGTTGATTGTTGAGAAGTTTCATAAAAAGTCGGTTGGAGTTTTGGGGATGAATTTTGTTTTAAGTTTCGAGGACGAAACTTTTTCTGGGTGGTATATATTGTAGTGCCCCGACCCGCAAGATGCCTTATGATGGATGGTTGGTTCGATGAAGCCTTGTTGGACTTGGGATTATACGAAGGATCGTTTGGAAGGCTATGCGATCGTGGCGGGAATCGTCCTATGAATGTGAGTAGTGTTGAACCCTTCAAAGATCCTTTAGCTTCACGCTTAAAATAAGGATAGTATGCTATATTTCTTATCGAATTGCTCAATAACACCTTGCATGGAATTTGGAAAGATAATGAAAGATAATAATCACCTGAATGTAAACTGTTGTGGCTAAATGAATTGTATGCTTGTGCGATGTTGCGATGAATTACATGACAGGTGAAGGCAAAGTCCTAAATACTTGGGCGGTGAGTATATCGAGCTTTGGCTCGATGAATAGATGGCAAAACAGATGTTAAGACCCAAGAACTGGGCAGTGAGTATGCTTGAACTGCACTTGAATAAATGTTGCTAAAACAGATGCTAAGTCCCAGGAATTGGACGGTGAGTACATTGAGTTTGGTTGGAAAGATGTATGGTATCAAAGATGTGGCAAAAGGATTGGGTAACAACATTCTATTATCCTGCCGCCGATGTAGAATGTTGATTACGCCAAGACCCTGGATTGGACAGATGATAATGGGAGCATTGGCTCAAGGCAAGATGGCAATATGAATGAGAATTGTGGCTGAATTACTTAGTTTTCCTTATCATGCATTATATGTTTTCTTCTTAGATAAGTTGCATATAGTTGCATGGTCATGGACAACTTGTCGACAAGGTGGTTTCTCGAACGGTATTCCTGGGCCATGGAATCCGGTTCGTCCTGGGGGAAACCAATGCTGAAGTAGTAGCATGGTATACAGGACTTGCGGTGGGGCTAGCTACCTGCACTGGCAAGGGCGCTGTATACCTGTAAGTCGGTCAAAGATGGCGTGTCGCCAGTGACCTTCATATAGATAGGTCCGGTGCTAATGATGTCTTATGCAGGCAGAGTAAGTTATTACTCAAATACAGGAAAAGATGTCGACTGTTGGTAAGAATCACCTGAACGGTGATATTTATATTAAATCATGATATTGTTCCTAACAATGTCTTGTGCAGGCAGAGTAAGTATTATAAATGTACAGGGATGGCTACACGACCGTGGGTAAGAATCACCAAAGGGTGATAACAGTATGCTTTAAATTATGTTGGCTATGAGATTTGCATGCTTTACTTCTTGTCGGCTGTAACATGAAATTGATCCTAAGGCAACAAGAAAGACCACTGTTAATAATGTTCTGTAACATAATTACTTAGTGTTGTCTTCTTAGGTGAGTTGGGCCAGCACCGCTCGCCAGTACATTGATGATGTACTGACCCACGTTGTGGACAATATTACAGGTGTTTGCTTGGGGGAATTCCTGTGAATCTGTGCTTGGCATCGATGAATCGGATGGGTGTGCAGAAGCTCTTCTTTCAAGACGATGTCTTCTGCTATACGGGACATAATGTATGGAACATGGGAACTCAGTTGTACCAGTGAGATTGTAGCCAAATTGGCAAGTTCATTGTAAAGAAGTCGGTATATTCATTTGTAGCCTAAAGGGCAAGTGTATACATTCAGTTGGCTATTCAAGAGTCTTGTAATCAATTGTAAACTCTGTATTCCGCTGCAAGTCTTGTAATCCATTATGATTATCAATAAAGAGATACATTTCTTCATATCTTGTGTGACTTCAATTTATCTGCTTGGTTTTGGTGTGTAAGTCGATATTTTCTGAGAAATACCAGGAACTGTAATGGTTTTGCCTTGTACAAGTGCAATCTAGACTTGTACGGCATCACGCCCAGTGGCTAGTTTTCGATCCTCCGGGATCGGGGCGTGACAATAAGTGTGGAGTGTCAGAAGATGTATGCAAGAATTAAAAAAGGCGTCTCATTGACATGAAAGGCTCCGCCATATGCAGGATACGAGGAGGGTAAACACTTTTGTCGCTTTTGTTCTTAAATCAGGTATATAAAAAAGCATAGTTGCTGTAGGTAACCTAGGTGGTAGCAGCACAAAACAACAAAACACCTCAAGTGCACAAGTACTTCAAGTGGCCACTTAGATGGGTGAAGGCGTTGATTAGGCGGATGCCTAGTATTTAAATCGTTTGGCTGGTAGATGCCCTAGGCCTAGGTGAGACAACATTGTGTTCTAAGGGGCCTAGACGGCACTAGGCGCCTAGATGGCTGTTTTTTAGAACATTGGGTATACACAAGGAGAAATGATGTTATGTTCATCGGCTCCACTTGATTGAAAAAGCGGAGCAACAGTGGCCTCTAGGCGATTGGCATGCTGCTTATGCACTTGCTTTAAAAATACTGTATGCAGTATTACAATTATTTTGTTGAGAGGGTGTTTTCTCGATTCGAATATGCGTCCTCCATGACTCAAGCACCAAGCCTTGTCGTTGCACGAAGTGGCACTCTCTAAATGTATCCAAGCCTTACATGTTTTTGAAGTGTTGGGCATGTGTCTGGGTGGTCCTAGGAGTTTCCAGGTAGATTTTTTTCAATACTCGTCCTATATGGACTGTGCTCCATAGTAGATGTGTCCTTGTCAAAGCCTTGACAAGTGCTAGATAGACTCTCTAGGCATTGATGTGATAGCTCGATTCTCACATTTCATTGTTTGAACATGTGAAACCCCTTTCATCAGGATAGTCCTTACTCTAATGTCATGAGTTATTTGCTTGTAAGTGTTAATATAGCTTACTTTTTAGTTGATCACAATATCACATTGATTAAGGTACTAGATCAGTGTAAAGTACTCTTTTTTTCGATAAATTTAATCTTCTTACCACTTATGTAGACTCTATAGTCTAGGAAAACATGGAGGCTGCTCCTTGGTTACATGAGCTTTAACTGCATATCCAAAAGGTAGGTCAACCTATCTGCCAACTAGCCGTCTAGGTTATGGCATGATTCTCTCATGCTCTTAGTTAACTTGGCTAATTATTTGGCAAATTGGCGTCAGGTAGACAACCAATCATATATACTTTGTCAAATCCTTTATGAAGCTTTCTTATGCTTGCTGACCCCATTCTGATGAAAGAAGGCTTAGATGATGATGAACTGTATAAAAGGTGTTCCCTTCTATCTTCTGCAATATCCACTAAAAAGTTTTTTTTTTTACCAAATTGATTCATGAAAGAGCTGGGATTTGGTATGAATGTGTACATTATATAGGAGCATATAACAGGTTCCTCAATTATGCAATCATTTCGTTTATAGATGTTTCCTTGTTAGTTTTGTTCGTATGTTTCATATTTTTAACAATAATGAGTATCTTCTGATCTCCAGGGATTGGGAAATAAATTCCTTTCGCACATCCTTGAAGTGGATTCCATTCTTCAGGTTTTTGCTTCTCTTTTTCCATATCCATTTTTGTAAAGCTTAGGCTTTCTGAATTATCATTTGTTGCAGTTCCTTAAGGTTGTAGTCCATACCTTTGCACAAGTTTACAAATAATAGAGGGTTAATCTGCTTTCTTGCAGAAAGAATAACAAATAAATGTTACATAGTTAGATAAGAATTTAAAATTGTTAAATTCCATGAGGCTTCATTAGGAGGTTTGATTGCATGCGACACTGCCAATACTTGAATAATGTTATCCCAATTTTTTCATTACTTTCATCCTTTGTTGTGCGTAGACTCATTTCTTACAGCTTCTGTAAATGTTTCTTTTTGTTTTTCTCCTACTACCTTTCAGTGGTCTTCTAGGTTGCAATCTTTATTCCAATATTCTCTCCTTTCCCTAACTTGTTTACGGTTATCGACTACTAATCATATAGTTTTGTTTTACTGTGGAGTCGGATGTCTGGTTCACATTTGTATACTATCTTTTGATGCAAACACTTTTTTTCAAATTCCACCTCACACAAGAACAGCTTTACAATAGGGATGTGAATGGCCTAGCTTGGTGATCCTATGTCTGTTAAAGCCTAGATATGCTAAAAGTGGTGCTAAACTTGGTGCCATATCAGTGTTGCCGTGTCCAGATCACATCATGTCCATGCCTTTCCAGTATAAGTTTAATCTTGATATGAAAGTTATTTTTTGCTTTTTGCAAGACGATGTCATTCTGTATTCAAGGGAGATCTACTATGGAAGTATTTACTAAGAAGATCAACGGAAAATTTTAGAAAGCTGAAGAGGGATCTGCATATGGACCTATGGTTTTTATTTACTTTTGATAGAGTGCATAGGTATATAATATGGTGGTTTGGAGAAAATTAAGTCTTTGGTAGCTATATTAAGATTATAAAGGATATCTATCATGGAGTTATGACTACCTTGCGGACCATTAGAGGAGATTATACACCATTCCATATCACCGTTGGTTTACATCGAGGATCAACTTAAGTGATTACCTGTTTGCTAGTTATGGAAGAAGTTACTTGGAATATTCAGGACGAAGTTTCACGATCAATGTTTTTTGTTATTGTACTAGTTGATGAGACTAGAGAGAGTTAACTTTGAAATAGAATTGTGGAGAGAAACTTTAGAATTGAAGTGTTTAGAAATTAGTAGGACAAACAGAGTGAATGATAAATGCAGCTTCAACCAAATGTCAAAGAGAAACAGGGAGTACACCTTGAAGGACAAGACATGCATAGGAGTGGTAGTTTTCGGTATTTAAGATCAATCTTTCATCATGATAGAAAGATTGAGAATGACGGCGTTCATAGAATTAAAATATGATTGTTGAACAGGAAGACTGCTCCTAGAGTGTTTTGCCGTTGCAAGATACCAATGAAGTTGAAACTTGAAAGAAAATTTCTATAGGACTACTATAACACCAATCATACTTTATGGATCGGATTGTTGGCAATTGAAAGTCATGTCCAGAAAATAAGTGTAGCCGAAATGAGAATGCTAAGATGGATGAGTGACAAAATATTGGAAGATAGAAATATAATGTGAAACGAACGTCTTTGTGGGGAGTTGGATGTGGCACCAATTGAGGCTAAGATAAGATAAAATTGTCTAAGGTGGTTTGAACATGTACAACATAGAGCAATACAACAATAGATGCACTAATTAGTAGGAGCGATGCTATGTTAGTCAAAGGAGCTACTAGAACCAGGGGTAGGCCTAAACGAACTTGGAGTGTAACAAAGGATATGGATATTTGAGATGTGGCCCTTAACTGTATGGAAGAGAAGGATTCAAATCTCCGACCCCAAAAATTTAGGAAAAATGCATTGTTGTGTTTGTTAGCTTTATTCATCTTGAAAGCTTGAAAATAATAATATCCGGTCGTATTATAGAGCTCCAGAGACCAGAACACCAATCTGACTCGACTTGAGACTCTGGATAACCTATTAATGAAGTGGATAAAATACATAAAAAATGCTATAAGAAGCTAAAAGGCTCCTACTTAAGATATATTCTATTTTTAGTTAGGTCTTGAAGATTTTTTTTGTAAAATTTTTAGGGGCCTATCTTACTTCTATAGAGTTACAACAAGGTTTTTCATTTGGGACCAAGTATTAAATCTAACCTAAAAAGGATTAAATCGCTGATTTCATCCCATGTCAGTTAGAGTCCTAATTGAATCGCACATTCTAAGATCTCCATGATTGGTCATCCGCATCATTCCCTTATATTGCATGAGGTCATATCACATCCGAGCTCAATTTTATATTGCACAGACACAAATAATACGGCACAATATGGATATGTGACATGGATAAATCCCCGATTCTGGCACGCCCTAGGATACTGGAGTGTACATGTCGTGTCAATTTCTATCAACTTACATTCAACATGGCGACAGTACGATATGACACCAATTTGGTGTATTTGTGCTTCCTAGGCCCAATCAAGTCCTTGATATAAATAAAGGAACTTGCGATCTTTGTATTGAATTTATTTCGTGAATGGTAATCTGAATTATAGACCTGGCAAAATTTTGGCTTAAATTTTCTCCGTTGACCTTGTTCTGAATAGGCCTACCGACCTTGCTCGTTTCACAGCCTCATATAATGGGTTGGACTGTAGATGCTCGCTAGTCTGGACATGCTTCTCTGCTCCATACCTACGTATATAAAGGAAAATACTTTATTTTCTTTTACTTTTTCAATAATAGGGATACACGTATTTTGAATATGCACTATACTTGAGAACATTTATGGCAGGAAGATGAGAGCAATTTAGTGACCTTTGGAAGCTGTCACTGGAATATGGTCTTGGTGATTGGGGTGTTGTCTGTTGGTCAAAGGCACTAGAATGGGATGTTGAAATATTCAAATTGCACCAAATAGGACATAATAGGAAATACTTCTGTTGTCTATGGATGAATTCATGTGCTTATTGTTGATTTTATCATAATATAAGGGAGCAATAGGTGACTCTATGTGGAATCAATTAAGTAGAGACAACTAGAGTATCATTTTTTGAGCTGGACTAAACAATGCATTCATAGGTTATTCACAATAAAAGCATATCTAGTAAATGGAAGTGTATAATATACATGATTTTGGTGGTCAAGTACTGAAGAAAGAAGGTTTTAGTTTGTACAAGTCAGGATGCTTTAATCAGAATTCTTCAGTTAAAGTTATACATTGGTTGTGATACCTATTCACCACAGCACCTCATGCATGTGAGTTAGTATCAAAAAAAAAAAGATCCTTAGCAGTTCACTGCTTAATTATTGTTAGAAAAGCCCGGGGAACACCTACTACTGGTAATGTTTTGCTAAGGTCAAGAGGTTACCATATGCTCTGTCCTCAGACTTCATCCTTTGACACTCATTTAATTCATGGTCTAGTATCTGTTACTTCTATTTAAACATGTAAATGGAAGGCTCTGTCATTGTATCTTAAGTAGGAGCAGATCTGAACTCTTGCATTTACCTTAAACTATATACAGATAGATAGATCCAGTAAAGGTGATGCTTTGGTATTTTTACGACATGCAGGGCATGAATCATCTTAGTTGAACATAAGATGCTATCATGCTGTACCTATCACCGCGTCATCCTTCTTAAAGTATACTGTGCACATCTTAATACTGATAGTTTGTTGGACTGTCTCCTCACATACTGTTGTTGGGCCTTCAGAAATCATATAATTAAGATCGACTAACTGTAACTAAGTTGTACCGCTTAAAACTAGAGCAATCTGTTACGACATAATTACATTGTTGGTAAGTTGGAATCTCTTTCCAAAGTATTTGTTTGATTGAAAGTTAGTGGTTTCTCTTACCATATATTACTTAATTTTGTTGTGAAGGTAAGTCATTGGTTGTCTTATCATCTTAGTGATAGCTTGTATGGATGTGTTCATCAGGTTGTTCGCTGCTTTGAGGATGACGACATTGTTCATGTTAATGGGAAAGTTGACCCAAAATCAGATATTGATGTCATTAATTTAGAGCTGGTATTCTCCAATCTTGATCAGGTATGCAAGGTAATTTCTACTTGTACAGTTTTCGCACAGTAGACCTTCAGCATAAGTTTACTTATCCTTTTTCTTTTTTTGAGAAAATATAAGATTATTTATTGACCGGCCTAATTGATACATCCTTTTTCTTGCGTCTATCAAGACAATATGCAGCAAGAAGGTTAACTAATTGGACTAAGTTGCGTCTTTTATAAGAAATGCAGATAGAGAAGAGGCTGGACAAACTTAAGAAAAGCAAAGCAAAAGATTCACAATCTAAAGTGAAGGTGTATTTATGGACTGCTGAAATGTGTCTACACATTTAGACTTGTTTGCTGCAATTGTTTTTATTGTTGACTAAATCTCAGGAGGAAGCAGAGAAATCATCTTTAGAAAGTATACAGGAGGCACTTATGGATGGAAAGCCTGCGAGATCAGTTCCTTTAACAGATCTTGAAAAGGATTCTATACACCAGCTCTGTCTGCTCACCATGGAACCTGTCATATATGTAGCTAATGTGGCCGAGACAGATCTTGCGGAGCCCAGTAGTAATCCGCATGTCAGATAAGTGGTAAACCTTGCATCAGAGTTGCAATCTGGGATGGTAACTGTTTCTGCTCAGGTATGATATTTCTGCTTTCTGCAACAAATTATGCTTTGATGATAAGTTCCATTTTCTATTTCCTTCCAGAAACATATGTATCTCTGGTTAGACAGGGTGTTGTGGCAGGGTGTTGTGCTGGGTTATCTTTGTTGGTTTGCCAAAGATGGGGAGCTGATCAACAATAAGTTTTATCGTGCAAGCATTTTTGTACCTCTTGCAAAAGATTGATGTTGATGGCATAATATTTTGCTGCCTTTGTCTTTCTTTTACATTAATTTCTATCAGAATTTGAAGAGACTTCCAGACTTTTGGTCATTAGGTCTCTGTTCTGTTCTAAAATGGGCAAGTCTTTACGCATATATCGCATAAATCTCTCTCATTTATTATTATGAATCAGCTTTTAGACTTACGTAAACACCCGGAATATTGTGTGAATGCAACTCCCAGTAAACGTGGTAAATGCATTTCAATGTACATGCAATGATTTAGGAGAATTGTCATTGTCCAGCACTGTGTGCCACAGAGATGAATGCAATTCGATATAGCAAATTGTCATCAACCCCTTGTCTAGTACTTTTCGTAGTTTAGGGGAACTTGGAAATTGGTCCTTGGTTGCATGTGCTTAAATTCATGACCAAAAGGTAGGTCCACATACCCACTAACTGGACTACAAGGTTTTACTGTAAGCCTTCTCCCATCATAAATGTCAACTATAGAATGGCAATCAGCATTAAGATTTTCCTGTGTTAGTTTTCTCTCTCGGTGCGTGTCTTACTATGTTTCTATTTTTATATTCTAATGTAAGCGTTTTATAAGTAAATTGGCATAGATTCATCAACAATGCTATTAACTGAGGCATAAAATGCTGTCAGGTAGAAAACTAAGCTTACAGAACTAACACTGGATGAGAGAATTGAGTACTTGAAGTCCCTTGGTGTTAGTGAAAGTGGGTTGGGCAATCTTATCAGGGCGACATATACGTTGTGTTTGGGAACTTTTGTGGGGAGGGAAAGAAAAATTTGAGACAAAGGAAAATGGAGGGGAGTAAAATGAAAGTAAAGTTAATTTTTTCTTCTTTTGTTTGGATGGACAAAAAGTAGGGGAAGAAAAAGTTTAAAAATAATTTTTTGTTTGTTTGTGGATAAAGATATAGTTACTATTTAGTCGTTCTCAAATGATAATTTATTATTACCTTTTTTAGGGGTAGTTGGGTAAATTCTCTCAAATTCCTCTCATCTCTCTCCATTTTCCTCTGACTCTTGGGGGAGAAATTTTTTAGTGGGACCCACATATTTTTTCCTCCCAAATTTTCCTCTCACATTTTCCCTCCCCTTTCCAAACAACATCACTTTTAATTTTCCTCTCACTTTCCCCTCAAAACTTTTTTCTTTCTCCCATTTTTCCCCCTTCCAAAACAGTACCATAGCGTTTTGGGTTTGCGAACTTACTTTACTTCACGAGAGAAGGTGAATTATCTGAAATTGGCTTTGTATTCTTCATGAATTTGCTTTTTAAATTTGACATTTACCTTGTGCTTTCTTCGCTTTTCACCCTTACACATCTTTACAGGAAACAGAAGCGTGGACAATACTTGCAGGTTGGTGTTTCTATCCCTCGCTGTAAAATCACGTAATTTGTGCATGCATGCCAAAACTCTTTCCTATCGTGATTCTCTCTCTCCAAATAGGCATGACTGCGCCCCAGGCTGCTGGTGTACTCCATTCAGACTTTGAGAAGGGCTTCATTGAGCAGAGACAGTAAGTAGCATTTGGAAAGGTTTCTTCATCCAACACTTTTACTTTTTAGTCTTGCTTGCAGAGAAGACACTTTTGAAGTTGGGTGCAAATAGGTCCCAAGTCATACTCATTGAGTAGTTGTCAAATTCTTTGTTTCATTATCATAAAAAGGAAGCAGCAGTCCATGATTATTTAAAAGTGTGTTTCCATAATTTTTCGTACAAATGATACTCATCATGAGATGTTTGTGTGATTAGCAGCTGGTTCTCTAGCAGTTGCAAGGGAGAAAGGAGTTGTAAGTTGAATATTGCATTACTATGTTCAGTACAATTCTATATTAGGTGCTATGGCAACCACAATTTAAGCATGATCGACCGTCTTCTGTTGAACCTTATTGCAGTTAAGATCTGAAGGGAAGGATTATGTAGTACATGAAGGAGATGTCATGCACTTCCGGTTTAACGTATGATGAACTCATCCTTAACTGTTGAGTTGCTGTTGAAAAGACATCAGATTTCTTTTATGAAATCCTATGCTCGAAAAAGACTCGAGTGGTCTGATTGCAATTGATTGTAGAAATGTATAAGAGAGCAAGCATACATCTTCCCACCTCGTTCGCCTAGTACATGTTGCTAATTATGTTTGCAGAGAGATTCTTGTTGCGATATTACGAATAAAATGTTTTGAATCAAAGGCAATACTTCCTTACATCTTTGAGTAGAAGTCATTATTAAGTGTTAGCAGTGGTCCTGCCATGGTGCAAGCTATCATTTGCCTAGTATCTTCTCTTGATATCATCATATGTTGCTCAGTGGGGACCAAGCTCGGAACAGAGCCGAAACCTTTTGTGGTGATATGAACTAATTCTGAAACCGATCCTTCGATGAATTGGGAATGATTGGTGTGTTTTGCTTCAAAGCCAACCAAGGCCAGGTTAGTTTCTTTAGGGGATTAGCATGTGAATGACTGCTGGTTAACTACCAGATTAGCCTATAAATCTTCCATTTCTCGTCTGCAGTGTGAATGATGGCTGGATTTTGTACGGGGAATGGACATGGCTCAGGCTGTTTTAAAAATCTGACCGGACCGGCTGGTTGAACCGGTCAACCCATGGACGATAGCTTTTTTGGATTGATTAAATATCAATCCACTATTTTCAATAAAACTTAGTCAACCCGGTCAACCCAGCAGGTCAGACTACCGAACTCTTTGACCTAGTTGGATTTTGAATGACCCTGACTTTGACTTTTGTTTTGAATTTTCATGCAGTCAAAGCTAATATGTTTGCTTCTATACTAATATCACTACGATAAATATGCAGATTTTTTTAGTATATGTGTAGTTGTGTACTATGTAATATATTCAATGTAAGATTATAAGTCTGTATAATTGGTTCAACCCTGGTTAACCCACCGGTTGTACTGGTTTGACCCGATCCAGTGTCTTGACCAGGTCGATCTTCGGTCCTGTTTTTAAAAACATTGGCCCCAGATTGAGCCCGTGGTCCATTGACCTAATTTAAAGGCTCGTACTATGTCACATGTTTGCCAAAACGGATTTACCGATGCAAATGTTGTTGACCCTTACATTTATTTTGGAACACCTACTAACTGTTAAATCCTTGGACAAGGATCAGAGAAGAACAGTGCCTGAGCTAGACTTGCTAACTATCCCCAGTTGAGGCAACCAGTCAAGGGGGTCTACACTGGGGACCAGGACCAGCATGTGGAAGGGCATCCCTGGACCATCTTCCATGTTCCTCAAGTGAATCGGTTAGTTGGCTGACGCGGACCCGGATCCATGCCAGAAATTCGTCGAGCCCGACGCAGAAATCGACCAAATTAGAGGTTAACAAGAGTCCAATTTCAAGAATTTCGAACCCGAAAATATTACGGGTTCCATCGTTGTGTCCGAACCCGAGTTCCGATCCGAGCAGGGCCGGCACTGGGGTAAGCCGGACAAGCCTTGGGACTTGGGCAACCCCCTCCTCCCTCTCTGCTAGGACAACCCTTCAGGTTCAGTATTATTCCACCAAAGGTCAGGATCACGGATGACCATCAGGACTACCTGACAATAAGGATCAAGGGGCAACCAAAATTAGCTTCAGGATAGGGTAACTCAATCCTTCGGGCCGGCCCTGGATCCGAGACAACTCGTTCGGGTTAATGTGGTTTCAACGTCAAACCAGAGTGATGGGCTCGGTTTGTCATTGACGCCATTTAATTAAAACGGGTTGGACCCTTTGTTTGGTTGTAAACGTGAGCCCACACATTAATCGTCAATTTAAAACGACGCGACACCTAACACTGTAACCATGAAGCCATATATAACAAGTAAAGGCTAATAAAAATTGTTGTATAATTAATATGTGTGTGCGGTGTCACTGTGTCAGTGTGTATATCAAGGAAGCTTCTCTAGCTGGCTAGTGTTCTTCCCTAAGCTAAGCTACAGGGACACCTCTCCATTAATTTCTCTGATGGTTGGAGGAGGAGCATGCATGAACAAGAAGATGAGCAGCATTCTCAAGAAGTGCAGGAGCCTGTCGGCGAGGCTCGGGCGGTCCTCCTCCTACACTAACCTGAGGTCCATGTCCGCAAGGGACGTCGCCGACGAGGAGTGCGCGGACGCCGCCGCCGCGGGGGGCGCGGCAGCCGTGGTGTTCGTGGGCAGCTCGAGGAGGCGGTACACGATAAGCGCGAAGCACCTGAGCCACCCGCTGATCAACGCGCTCATAGACCGCCCCGAGGGCGGTCCGGACGAGGAGGAGAAGATATCGGTGAAGTGCGAGGTGGTGCTCTTCGACCACCTGCTGTGGATGCTGGAGAACGCCCACCCGGACGCGGTGGCGGTGGCCGACGCGTCGCAGCTGGAGGAGCTGGCTCAGCTCTACTCGTACTGATCGTCTAATGTTCGTTACTATTTATTGGAGAAATTATTCAGTGAGTCTCGTACATCTTTCATGTCATCCACTTGATTGCGTAAGAATAACAAGAAACTATTCTACGGGGAATTATTTTCATGTTATCAAATGAATGACATGAAAAGTGTACGATGAGTCGGACTCATTGAAAATAATTTCTCGTTACTATTGCTAGCTTGATTTGTCAAGATTCTGATATTGTTTTTTCTTTCTTTCTCTATTTAATTTCCTAATTGACATGCTTAATTAATTGTTTTATTTGCCAAACTATATATATGGAAGGCTTCAAGTGGCCTTTTATTGTTTGTAATGGTCTAAGCTTTTTCATGTGAGTGAGTGAGTGGTTGATACTTCATTTGAAAGGGCACATATTCCGCACGTACGGAGCCCCCTGCCGGCATGCAAACGTGTGAGAAGTTCATGTAATAATTTGTGTTTGTTGTAACTGACACATAATTTGCGGTTGGTATGAGTGAAGAGTGGTTTAATCATGGTTTGATTGAGTGGTTTTAAAGAGTTATGACTACTTTGTATTATTTTTATTTTCAAAATTATGTCCGATATATCAAACGCTCAATTACATTCTATTAGTAGACGAGCCTAAGAAATATATACGATGAGCAATTTTTTTTTTTTTTTTCAAAATTATGGATGTGGAAAAATTTCAAGATGCTTGGCACGGACGGATCCAAAAATTATAACTGGAATGGACTACCAAAAATTTGGAAGGACTAGAAGTAGACTAATCCATATATAAAAAAAAATATATGGCGAAAAAAGTAAAAATAAAATTTTGGGGTGGGCACTTAGATCCGCCCCTGATGCTAGGTGTATTAATGTACTTGATTTATTAGATAATTAGATGAGTAAGTTTTTGTGGTGGGGGTGATTAATTCAACATAAGCTATATATGGTACTCTTCTAGAGTTTGTAGTCTTTTTTTGCCACAATTGAACATATAGGGAGAATATATCTTTGACCGAATTTTGAAGAACCGAAAATAATCGAATTTAATTTATTCACACCGAAACCGAACCGAAAACGCCTAAAATCGATATAAACCGAACCAAAATAATTTTTTCGGTTATTCGGTTTAATTGGTCGCTGGGGTTGTAGAGAGAAACACTGTTGGCGGCGCTCGAGCCATGCTCGGCGAGTCGACGACGACGAGGTATCGATGCAGGGTCTCCAGGAAGAGGCGACATCAGAGGAGGAAGAGGGGGATGGAGACGATGACGAGCTCCTTTTCTCTGCTGGGATATGTTGTTGTTGGGACGCACTCGGAGGCGGAGGCGATAGAGTCCACCACCAGATCCGTGTCTCATGTCGGTCGAGCATGGACTGGTAAGCCTCCTCTCCTTCTCATTTCTCTCTTGATTTCTCTGACGTCTCTTTTCTCTCTGACATTCCTTTTCCACTTTTGCTTTGGAAATAGTTGGCTTTGGTTTCTCTCGTGGTAACTGTCACTCCCGTTTTCCGTTATACGTATTCCAGTGTGCGTATACGGATGACTTGGTTTGCCTTGATGTATCTTGACTAGGGTTGACCTTGGGTTGGGTCGGTCCAACTTGACTTGCTTTGGATGGCTTGGTTTTGTTTATTTTGATGGTTGGTTCAACATGTTGAACCATCCCCTCTCTTTATAAAACCTAACCATCCCTTTCTCTCTCTTCATTACTTCCATTCATTTCTTCACCTTCTTCTACATTACTCTCCCACCAACCTAGAGAGCTTAGGCAAGTGTAATCTTGCTTCATGATGGATTTTAGATTTTATTGTTCCATTATCTTCCTCTCTTGATTCTAAGCCTCTTTAGAACTTGGAGTTCTTGGGTTAGATGAAGGGATCTTTGTAGATCTAAGTTTGTGTTATTTTCATTTTTTTGGGTTTTGATCTATCAAACTTTATTATTTTCATGTTTTGATTGTTCTATGTTGTAGAAAATTCGATTTCACTCAAAATGGACCTTTGAAAACCCGAATTTTGAGTTATTTTGAGTGATTTATGGACTTTAGAAGTTCGTGAGTTCCATGGCCATCTTTCTCGGATTTTTGGAGAAGATGTACAGTCTGGCCGCATGAGTCCTGCGGACCGCATGAATGCATCCTTGACCGCATGAACCCCTTGATCGCATGAGTCCTGCGGACCGCATGAGTCTGCAGACCGCATGCATGCATTCTTGACCGCATGAACCCTTTGATCGCATGAGTCCTGCGGACCACATGAGTCCTGCGGACCGCATGAGTCTGCGGACCACATGCATGAATCCTTGACCGCATGAACCCCTTGACCGCATGAGTCTGCGGACCGCATGCATTAATCTTTGACCGCATGTATTCTTTGCCGCATGCAGTCCTGCGGATCGCATGTTTGGGCCGCATGTATTCTTGGCCGCATGTAGTCCTGCGGACCGCATGTTTGGGCCGCATGTATTCTTTGTCGCATGCAGTCCTGCGGACCGCATGTTTGGACGGCATGTAATCTTGGCCGCATGCAGTCATGCGGACCGCATGTATTCCTTGGCCGCATGAGTCCTTGGCCACATGCTTCCTTGGCCCCCATGCCCTTCTCCCTTTCATGTTCTTTTATTATTATATTATTTTATGTTTTAGATTGCTTACATCTTGTACTCAGCCTAACTTGTGACTACCCGATTTGATGATTGTGAATCTTGGGCATAACTTGTCTTAGTTGAACCATGATCACGGCATGATCACATGAACATGATATAACAACATGACATGATAAGTAAGTCTAACATATAATCTTGAATGATGTTGCGACGACTATCTTGACATGCTGAATAATAACTCGTCTTGACACTGTGGATGATTGTTCTTGAATGTGCTTGTATAAGCTACCAGTCTTGTCTCGCATCATGTCTAGGACTTGCATCCCTGGTTACCACGGTCAGGGATTCATGCTGAATCTGACTAGGTTGATTACTAGATTGCTCAAAGTAGCTCATATAGAGACATGTTTCCAGTTACATGCGATCCCGTTATCTGGGCGCCTTGAGTGGACTTGTAGCCTGTCGTCGAATATGGCACATTTCCAGCCCATTGTCATGTGGGGCACTTCTTGAAACAAGTAATATGCACACTATCATGTGTTGCACTCCAAGTCACCTAATAACTCTTACATAAATCTCGCCTGGATAACCTGGATAGCTGCAGGGCTTGTGACTGCCGGAACATCTCATTGCATCTTGCTAGTAACTAGGCTTGTGATAACCCTAGTTAGTTAAAGTATCAAGCTGTACTCTTTGCTTGGCCGTGAATGTTGGATGGAGTCCAATCCTGTCTAGTCTTGTCTAGATCCAGTACATGGCTATCTCAGGACATGCTTGCTTACGCTTTACTCTTAGCAATAAATGGCTAGAGACCCGGTTCTGTTCAGGCGAAGGGTTACAACCCTGGTCCTTGTTTGGTTTAAGGATTGTAACCTGGCTTCTATAATAGTTCCTCGTCCTCTCGTCATTTGTTGTCTTATTTGCATTTCATGTCTTCTTGTTATTATTCTTGTTTATGTTCTGACATGCTGGTTTTAGTTCTTAAGTAAAGCCTCCCTTATGGCACTTGCTCTTTCTGGGTCTGACCCAGCTGGTTTTGTATGGCCAGATTTTGGAGCAGCACCCGAGGATCTTTCAGCCTTCTAGCTAGATGGTGAACACTAGAAGAAACCCTGGCAACGAGTGGGTTTTATTTTGCTCTTCCGCTCTATTGTAAAAATTTTCTTTTAAGGCGTTTAGCCACCGAGCAAGTGTTAGCTCGTGTTGATTACTTATATTTCTTGTTTGCCTAAGGGTTGTAACATGATTAACAAATCCTAGGGTTGATCATGTATGACTGAAACTCTTGCTAGTCCACGCATTTTGTACGACTAGCTTTATGATCATCTGTATATAAAATGTATGTGACGCCTTACTATTGAATATCTGATGGTCTAACATCTTGTAACTATTATTACTTGATTGAGATTGAGACACTAGGCTTGTTCTTGACCATAAGAGACTGATGGCTTGTAGATAAACCCTCATACACCTAGACAGCCGTGACCGTATATCGAGGTGGATTACACTTCTATATACGTAGCTGGCTGTGTCTACCCCCGCTCTCCAGTATTCTGGTTCTGGGGCGTGACACGGTTTACGTGGTGGCCCATGCAGGTCTTGTAAATCAAGATGTGTGAGGGTTTTACCGAATAGATGTCTCAATTAGCACTCGCCTTTGATCTCTACTCACGACTTCTAAATCTCCTGAAATCTTGACCTGATAACACGTTTAAAATCTTTGATCTATCTTCGTCCTTCCTTATTATTCTCCATGTCATTACTTCAGTGGCATTGTTCCTACCGATCAGCCGGGAGGAGCTCAACCAGTATCCCAGCAGCAGCAAGAAGACCAAGCCCAACACTCGGGAGCAACATCCCGAGCCATGCACTCTGATGACCCAGAGCCCCCAGTTCAGCCAGTCCAGCCTGCAGAGTCCGACAACAGGGACTTGATTGGACTTATCAGGGAATTGCTTGCATCACAGGATCGTCGGGGAGATGTTCTGCACCAGAAAGTACAAGATGCCATGGACAGAGTTGGTTACCAAGGGAACAATGCAGCTAACAATTTCAAGCTCTTGAACCCTCCCTTATTTGACGGCAGCGAGGACACGATTGCAGGCTCCTGGACATCGAGATTATCTTGGGAGCAACCAAGACTCCAGAGGAAGAGAAGGTGGATGTAGTACACCTACAATTATTGGACTTAGCCCGCAGCTGGTGGGCGATGCTAGCGGTTGGATTAGCAACGCCTGTTTTGTGGATGGTATTCAACAACAAGTTCCAGACCAAGTACTTCGACGCAGTAGCTTGGTATGATCTGCAGACGAGATTCACCAATCTTAAGCTGTAACGACCCGCTCCGCCCTAGCGGAACGCCGATTCCAAACGGCAAGTGCAACGACTCAAACGAGCCGTCGACCCGAAGAATTGCCTCGACCCGATGAAGTAACAATGCAAATCGATGCAAGGCTTGCATTGGCCCGATAAGATGAATCCAGACTTAGACTATCGAAGGCGTGCTCGGAGGATCGCTCGGCCGATGCGAACATCGCTAAGGTGGGTGGCTCCGATGAACCCGTCTGTGCTTAGCCTAGACACATAACAATGCGGACACTATCACGAGAATCGCTAGGCGACAACACCATGCATGTTAATAAATGATTCAACGCACCTAGCTAAGGGAATAATCCTATCTTGCATGCTTGTTTAGAACATGGAAAAGAACTCGGCAATTATAGAAACGCTCGCACCACGCTCTACGCTCGTGCTACGGCACAAGCTCACGTTCATGTCCCTTATACGTTCAAACAATGAAACAATGAATGGTTTACAACAATGAAACGGAAAGACTATCAACATAGTCGCTCCGAGTAGAGTTTAGCAACATTGAAAGGCTATGGGACCGATGGGTCGCCAGGGCGACTCCCACACTGGGAGTTGCGTAATGCATGAATGAATGAATCAACGAATGAATGAACAAACACATGAATGACTCTATGAACATACGAACAAGTGAAAGAATAACATGAAAAGAAAGAATACATGAAAGATAAGACGCTAGCGACAGGTGTGACGGGCACGTGCAACGGGGCTCGCTACCCGCGCTGTACGGACGCCAACCTGGTCGTTAACGCATTATGGCATGAAAAATAAGACATGGAAGACGCTAGCGACAGGTGTGACGGGCACGTGCAACGGGGCTCGCTACCCGCGCTGTACGGACGCCAACCTGGTCGTTAACGCATTATGGCATGAAAAATAAGACATGGAAGACGCTAGCGACAGGTATGACGGGCACGTGCAACGGGGCTTGCTACCCGCACTGTACGGACGCCAACCTGGTCGTTAACGCATTATGGCTAAGGGTTAGCCTACGGCTCGAAGATAGCCGCTAAGTTAAAATGACAAGACAATACGAAATGGTCGTGGACAAACGGCACGGGCGATGGGGGGGAATACCGTGGCCGTCGTGTGGAAGGATTCTGCGGCACGGGCGTTGGGGGGGTAAACCGTGGCCGGCCTAGGCAGAATCAACGGCGCTTACGGGCTGCTTGGGTGCGGGCTTGGGCACCAAGAGACGTAAGTAGGAGGGTATATTCAAGAGACTTAACGGGGTGTACCAGCCATCACCCTACGCTAAGTTGAGAATTGCCACAGGGGAATGTCCTAAATGGCTTGTAAAGCCAGCGACCCGTGCATGTAGATTAAGTGGACTATGCTGGTGGCAATCCACGTGCAAGTTCTTGCATTGAAATCAAAGTAGTCTAAATTAAATGAACAAGTGTCTCCTTAACATGCCCGAAATATAACACTCTTGAACATGCTTGCAAAGTAACATCCTGAACATGAACATGCTCGAAATGTAACATGCCTGAACATGCTTGAAATATACCACCCCGAACATGCTTGAAATGTGCTTCCTGAACATGCTCGAAACGTAACACTAGAACATGTCCACGACGTGCTAGAATCCCGAGACATGGACACACACTCGATATTGAATGCGTACATGAATCGTGTTATGTTATTATACATGAATTGTGGTTTAACTTGGTTTACCTTGAACAGGGAAGGCCGGACGGTAAGTATGGGTAAGTCGTGCATGTATTTCTCATGCGACACTTGAGTTCGGTAACACGAGATAGGCTATGCAATATGCCATGAAATTGATCCTAAGGCAAGATTAGAAAGACAATGAATGATAGAGATGCACAAAAGATTATAGAACGTGTTTGGTAATGATGGCATTGTGGGCGAGCCAGCCTCCCCACCAGTGCATAACAATGTACTGATAACCCCACAGTATGCTTGCAGGATAGCAGGAGACGCCGGCGGGTGCGGAGCTTCCGTCGAACGTGTCAAGGCGCGGAGCCAACTCTGGGGCCTTGGAACGTTGCAAGAAGCTGAAGCACCCTATACAGGACATAATGTATCGGAACATCGCCATGTATCCTTCCATGTTGTAAGCCACTTGGCACGCCTTTTATGTTTCAGAGAGAGAGAGCTTGAGCGACTTGTAATATCGGCCTAGTGCCGCTTGTAAACTTGTTGAATATCAATAAAGAATTTGGTTTCGCTTCAATTGTGTTCATTTATATTCCGCTGCAAATGGGGACACTCTGTGCGACTCTGTGGCCTAGAACTCAAATCGGCCGTTTCTGGACTTGGCCTTGCACGGGCGCAACCTAGGCCCGTGCGGCATCACGCCTTAGCGAGGACGATCGCTCCTACGGGAGCGGGGCGTGACATAAGCAGATGGGAAGGACGGTCGATGGATATGCGGCCGAATTTTTTAGACTTAGTCGGTTTGCTCCTACCTTGGTGGCGACCGAATTGGACCGAGCCTAGCGATTCCAGCAGGGACTCCACCTAGAGATCATTATATAAGTGGAGCAGTTTGAGCACCAGACGTTTGATGCCGTCTTGCGAGCAGCGAAGAGGCATGAGTATACTTCTCAGAGGATTGTAGATAAAAGCGGCGGACGAAAGAGGTCTCATGGGCAGATGTCCCAGTCATCAGCACCCGCCCCGGCAGTTAGGGCTTTGACTATTGGGGCTCCTAGGAGGGCTACCACAGTCTCGTTGGTTTAGCACTCAACACCGACGAACCCTCAGTAGCAGAAGCAAAAAAAGTCTTCCACAATGGGCTACACTCATTGTGGGAAGCCAGGGCATGTAGTATCAGAATGCCGTAGAGCACAGGGATTGTGCTTGGCTTGTGGGGCACCGGACCACATGATAGGGTCCTGCCCGAATAGAACCAGTTCATCATCGTCGAACCTAACTAGTCCATCGGTTAGGGGACCAGCCCCAGCACCAGTACCAGCCTCCGAGGCCATTACCGCCTCAGGCACAAGCCTTCTAGCAGCAGAGACCCCAGCAGTATGCCCAGACTCAAGCTCAGATGCAGAACCGGCAGAGAGGTTTCCAGCAGAGTGTCTTTCTTATGCCTTATGCTTTTAAATTCCTTGCTTGCGTGAATGATTGCTTGATTGGTTGCTAGTCAAAGATGGCTTATGCTTTAGTATATCTTGCCCCGACATCTTTAGCCTCTTGATTAAATTCTGTGGACAGAATTCTTTTAAGGTGGGTAGAGTTGTCACTCTCGTTTTTCGTTATACGTATTTCAGTGTGCGTATACGGATTTCGACCCATATTTTTGTAGAAGCATAGAAAATATGGGGTTCATGCGGATCACAACTGACCGCATGAGTACTCTGGAACAGATTGACCCGCATAAAGAAGAGCCGTATGACAGACTCAGCACGCCCCCTGCAGCCCATCTTTGCCAGACTGATTTTTGAGTCGTAGAAAGAATAGTTACTTATGCGACCAAGCTGATTTATCCTTCTGATAAAGCTGACAAAACTCTATCACAATTGACAAAAATGACAGCTCTGACAGCTCTGACAACTCTGACACTCTAATAAAAAGAAGATAAGACGTAATCGAACAAAACGTCATGTCACCAGACTGGACATGGCCATACGGCCAAAGGGACTGCGATCCGAGACGCATGAACCTTATGCGGCTCAATCTATGTGCTTCATGCGGCCAAGTGTAAACTGCAATCTGAGCCGCATGAGCTTTATACGGCGTAGAATATAGAACCTATGCGGCTAAAAAAGTTTCCAAGCTACATGCGGACTAAAGGAGACTGCCGCATGAGTCTTATGCGGCCCAGCATGGTCGAACATTGAAAGGCCTATGCGGCTCAAAATGACTCAAGCAGACTGATCCTATCTTGCGATGGGACACGTGGCAGGCTGACCAAGTCTCAACCATCAAAATTTGCTACAATAAAATCTCAACAACCCACACCAGCTGGCAGCCCAAGATCGAGTCTTTGTGTGCCGTGATAGACACGTGGCCACGTGGCCCTTTATGTGGCCAAAAAATCTGCTATTGCAAAAAACACTATAAATAGCAGGGTACCACACCCAGGAAAATGGTTGGCAATCCAAGGCTGGCAACCTACAAAGGGCAATTTCTTCAAGAGCAAGGATCACGTCAGATAGTCCAAGGAGTAAGGCAGAGTTGTTACACTTTTCCGAGCCTCTATCGTCACCTCCCAGAATCAAAACTAAACAATTGTACTTAGATTGTTTCCTAGGATTTCTTTCTAGGCTTTCTTCTGTACAAGCGAGTTTGCAGTCAAGTTCAATTCATTTGTAATTGTCACGCCCCAAAACCAGAATACTGGAGAGCAGGGACAGACATAGCCAGCTACGTATAGTGAAATGTGATCCACTCTACTATACGGTCACGGCTGTCTAGATATATGAGGGTTTATCTACAAGCCATCAGTCTCTTAAGGTCAATAACAAGCCTAGTGTCTCAATCACAAGCAAGTAAACAGAGTTACAAGATGTAAGATCACCAAATATACAATAGTAAGGCGTCCCAAACATTACATATTCAGCTGATCATGAAGCTAGTCGTTACAAAATGTGAAGACTAGCAAGAGTTTTAGTCATACATGATCAACCCTAGGTTGCCAATCATGTTACAGCCCGTAGACAGACAGTAAATAAAATGTACATGAGCTAACACTTGCTCGGCGGCTAAACGCCTCAAAAGAATAAGTTTACAATAGAGTGGGAGAGCAAAAATAAACCCACTCGTTGCCCTGGTTACGTCTGGTGTTCACTATCGGGCTGGAAAGTCGGTGGATCCCTTGGTGCTGCTCTGGTATCTGGCCATACAAAACCAGCTGGGTCAGATCCCAGAAAGAGCAAGTGCCACAAAGGAGGCTTCACTTAGGAACTAAAACCAGCAATCAGCACAAGAGTAATAATATATAATAAAAGACAACAATTAAAGAAAAATAAGACAGGTGATATACGATGAGATAACCATGGGACTATTCAGATAACCAGGTTACAACCCGTAAACCAAACAAGGACCGGGGTTGTAACCCTTTGTCTGAACCGAACTTGGTTTCTCCCACCATTTATCGGCAGGATAAATTAAGAAATCGGGACATGCAATAATCTTGATATTGAATTAAAGTAAAGCACGAGTAATCATGTCATGTCATAACCTTATACAGGATCGGAACGAGACAAGGCTGGACTAGACTCCATCCAATCAATCACGGCCAAGCAAAGAGTACGGCTTGATAGTTAACTAACTAGGGTTATCACAGGCCTAATTACTAGCAAGATGCAGTGAGATTATTCCACAGCCACAAGCCCTGCAGACCATCCAGGCTATCCGGACGTAATTAGAGTTGAATTCAAGTGGGTACATCGTCTAGGAAATGTATGTACCCTTAGGTGACTTAGAGGGTGCAACACATGACAGTATGCTGGAAATGTGCCCTACTCGACGGCAGGCTACAGATCCCAAGTGGGGCGCCCAGATAACGGGATTGCCTGTAGCTGGGAAATCTCTTCATGACTACTGGATTATTCTAGTGATTAGCCTTAGTCGATTTCAATGGTTACCCCTGACCGTGGTACTCAGGGGTCCCCATCCTAGACATGATGCAAGACGAGACGGGTTCATTTGTACAAGCACAATCGTCCACGATGTCCAAGTTATTCAATCTTGTCAAGTCGTGTTAGCCGTCGCAACAGCATTTCGAGAAATATCATGCCAGGTTTATCATGTCAAGAGTGCGCCACGACGGGCCACTATCAAGAATTATCATGTCAAGTTATCATGTCAAATTTGTCAGGTCAAGTTATCTCGTCAGGAGTGCACCACGGCGGGTCACTATCAAGTCATGCCATTTATCAAGGAGGAAAGAAACTTGCACAATTAAATAATAATATATATAATATATATATATTCTTGAAGCCAAGGAGAAACTCTACAACTTTCATGTTGGGAGTGGGAAAAAATTCAGACCACAATTCACGCAAATAAGACATTTAAACAATCAAAGTGGGACCCATGTGGTCCAAAAGTAGGAGAACAAACATGCGGTCAAAGAGAGTGGGAGTCCATCTGTCACGCCCCAGAACCAGAATACTGGAGAGCGAGGGCAGACACAGCCAGCTACGTATATTGAAATAGAATACATCTCAACTATACGGTCACGGCTGTCTAGATATGAGGGTTTACTACAAGCCAGCAGTCTCTTAAGGTCAAGACTATTGTCTCAATCTCAAGCAATTAACAGAGTTACAAGATATTAGAGCATCAAATATATATAAGGCGTCCCAAATACTACATATTGGATGATCATGAAGCTAGTCGTACAAAATGATAGGACTAGCAAGAGTTCAGTCATACATGATCAACCCTAGGATTTTGTTAATCATGTTTACAGCCCGTAGGCAGACAGTAAGTAAATGTGCATCGAGCTAACAGGTGCTCGTCGGCTAAACGCCTCAAAAGAATAAATTTACATATAAGTGGGTGAAACAAAAAAGAAAACCCACTCTTGGCCCGGGTTCCGTCTAGTTGTCACCATTGGACTGGAAGCTTGGTAGATCCTCGGGAGCTGCTCCGAAATCTGGCCATACAAAACCAGCTGGATTAAACCCCAGAAAGAGCAAGTGCCACAAAGGAGGCCACAAATAAGAACAAAAGCCAGCATATCAGAACATAAAGAATAAAAGAAGATACAAATAGTAAGGTACACAGGGCGATAAACAACTAGGAACGTGGAACCATTCCGGGAGCCAGGTTACAATCCTTAAACCAAACAAGGACCGGGATTGTACCCCTTCGCCTGAATAGCTCACTGTCTCTACCCATTTATCGTTAGAGATAAGTAAAACAAACATGCTCAGGAGATAGCAGGTACTGGAGCTAGACAAGACTTAGACAAGGCTGGACACCATCCATTCACAATCGGCCAAGCAAGTACTACGGCTTACTACTTTAACTAACTAGGGTTGTCACAAGCCTAATTACTAACAAGATGCAAGTGAGAAACTCCCAGTCCCAAGCCCTGCAGACCATCCAGTTATCCTTCCGCGGGTTGAGAGTTATAGGTGGGTACATTGCCCGGGAGACAAATGTACCCTTAGGTGACTTAGAGGGTGCAACACATGACAGTGTGCTGGAAATGTGCTCTACTCGTCGGCAAGCTACAAGTCCATTAAAGCGCCCAGATAACGAGATTGCCTGTGACTGGGAATTCTCCATGTTCTAGTTTGATCTAATAATTAGCCTAATCCAATTTAGCGCGAGTCCCTGGCCGTGGTACCCAGGGAGTCACGTCCTAGACATGATGCAAGACAAGACAAGTGATTTGCACAGAGCAACAAGTAGTACACCCACGGTGTCAAGACAAGTCAAGTTACATGCTATCAGGGCAAGTCAAGTCATGTCAAGTCAGGAGTGCGCCTCCGCGGGCCACTTTCAAGTCGAGCCGAGTTATCAAGTTACAGGTTCAAGCTACCAAGTTACGAAGTTATACGCCAAGTTATTAACAAGATAGGAGAAAAACTAGCCGCAAGCCGAATCATGTCAAATCATAGAAAATCGTGTCAAGACGTGTTAGACCAAGTCAAGTCGTGTGGTGGACAAGAAAATCTCAGAAAACAAAATTTAGCCAGAAACCAAGGACCAAGGTCCACCAGAGTACAGGGTGTGCTGGGCTAAAGGCGACCCAAGGGGGGGGGCGCCGGGCAAGGCTCGGGCTAGGGTACGCGAGCGGTGTCAAGAGACGCGCTCGAGGAACAACCGCAACACACCAAAGGCGCGAGCGGGGGCAACGCGGAGCCAGAACGCGCGAGGGCACGTCCGACGAGGCGCGGGGGGGCGCAGCGTAGCGGAGTGCGCGCGGGAGGGCGCAGCGCAGCGGAGTGCGCGCGGGAGGGCGCAGCGCAGCGGAGTGCGCGCGCAAGGGCGCAGCGCAGCGGAGTGCGCGCGGGAGGGCGCGGCACGGAGTGCGCGCGGGAGGACGCGCCAGCACGGCGGCGCGCACGCGCAACGGCGCGGCGCGGGCACGGGTCCGGGTGGCCTTCTTCTTCTCCAAGTTGGCTGAAAAGAACACTAACAATGGGTTCCAAAGTTCAAAATCTCTCAACTTTGCCAATAAAACTCCAAATTCGGATTTTCAAAGTTCTAACTTGGGTGAAATTTGATTCTCTACAACATAGAGGCATCAAAACCCACCAAAACCAACTCAAAATAGATCAAAACCACTAAATTCCGAAAATGGGAAAAAGTTAGATCTAGAACAGATGAAGCTTCAAAACACAAAACATCAAGACCTAAGGTTGTTCAAAACCATCTCCTTAAGCTAATGGACAAATAATATTGGGTCCTTATGTAGTGGCAAGGAGCACTTGCCTATGGTGTGGTGTTGTGTGGAAGAAGGAAGAAGAAGAAGAAAATTAATGGAGAGTAAAGAGGAGAGAGAAAGTTAGGTGGGGATATAATGAGGGTGGTTGTGGTGGAAATGAGGGAGGAGTGTAGGTTAAGGTGTTCTACTACATATTAAACCAACCAACTAAACCAAACCAATTAAAACCAAGCCGAACCAAAACCCGAAATACGAGAGAACCCAAAATTCTGCAAGTCGAGAAAATTAAAAATACAAGCCAAAATCTAATTACGAGCATAGATACGAAATACGGAAAAAATGAGGGTGACAACTCTACCCACCTTCAAAGAATTCCGTCCTCGGAATTTAATCAAGGAGCTAGAGATTGCCACGACAAGCCATACTAAGCACAGACAAGCTACGCTAATCTGTTCAATCATACAATCATACAATGCAAGCAAGGAAGGGAAAGCGTAAGGCATAAGAAAGACATTATACCTCACGAGTCAAACAGGTAGGGATATCGCGATCGGATGTCGTCCTCACGCTCCCACGTTGACTCACCTAGAGAGTGATGACCCCAAGCAACACGGACTAAGTTAATAGTCTTGTTCTTGAGCGTCTTTTCTCTCCGGTCCAATATAGACACGGGCCTCTCCTCATACGAAAGGTTGGTACCAACAACCAATTTCGAATGATCTAGGATATGGCTCGGGTCCGGGATGTACCGTCTTAATTGGGATACATGGAATACATCATGTACCTCACTTAGCGACGGCAGAAGAGCGAGACGATAGGACACATCACCTACTCGCTCTAGAATATCGAACGGCCCTATATACCTAGGACTAAGCTTTTCCCGTACGCCAAAACGAATGACGCCACGGGTAGGCGAGATCCTAAGGAATACGTGGTCGCCGACAACAAATTCTAAGGGACGCCGATGAGCATCGGCCCAATGGCGCTGGCGATCCTGAGCAACTCGGAGGTGCTCTCTGACTTTCCTGACCACTTCTACCGTCTGAGAAATCAGTTCTGGACCGAGCATCTGCCTCTCTCCGACATCGTCCCATGCTAACGGGGATCTGCACTTCCTGCCATACAGAGCCTCGAAGGGTGCCATCTGGATACTGGCCTGGAAACTATTGTTGTACGAGAACTCCACCAGGTGCAGGTGATCCTCCCACGAACCACCGAAGTCAAGGGTACATGACCGCAACATATCTTCGAGAGTTTGTATAGTGCGCTCTGACTGCCCATCTGTCTGCGGATGATACGCTGAGCTGAACTTGAGATGAGTCCCCAAACTTTGATGAAGACTGCGCCAGAAGTACGATGTGAATCTCGTATCCCTGTCTGATACTATACTGACTGGCACTCCGTGAAGTCTGACGATCTGCCTGAGATACATCTCTGCTAGCTGTGCCGTCGACTGTCCAACTCTAAACGGAAGAAAGTGTGCCACCTTGGTAAGCCTGTCCACAATGACCCAAATAGCATCTCTGTCTGCCGGAGATCTGGGTAATCCAGTCACGAAATCCATGGTTATGTGTTCCCATTTCCATTCTGGGATCGGTAAAGGTTGAAGAAGTCCAGCTGGCCTCTGATGTTCAGCCTTGACTTGTTGGCAAACCAAACATCGAGAGACATACCGGGCTATCTCTCTCTTCATACCATTCCACCAAAAGTGTTGACGAATATCTCTGTACATCTTCGTGCTGCCTGGGTGGATGGAATACTGCGAACTGTGAGCCTCTGCCATGACTTCCTGTCTGATATCTCCACTGGGTACACAAAGACGCGTGCCGTGTCGAAGTGTACCATCCTCATGAATACATAACTCTGGCCTTCTTCCTGCCTCACACTCTGCTCTGAGCCGCTGAATCTTGGAATCAGTTAACTGTGCTGTCCGAATCCTCTCAACTATGGTGGACTGAATCTGTAGGCTGGCCATCAAGGCCACATTGGAAGGAAGAATCACTTCAATTCCCATCTTCTGAAGATCTTACAATAACTCTGGTTGCGCCGTCAGGAAATAAACTCCGGCTCTCCGGCTCAACGCATCTGCTACAACGTTGGCCTTCCCTGGATGATACTGCAAATCTACATCGTAGTCCACCAGTAGCTCGAGCCATCTTCTCTGCCGCATATCAAGATCCTTCTGGGTGAAAATATACTTCAGGCTCTTATGATCAGTAAATATCTCTACTCTGTCTCCGTACAAGTAGTGCCTCCACAACTTAAGTGCAACCACTACTGCTGCAAGCTCCAAGTTGTGGGTCGGGTAATTCTTCTCATGATCACGGAGTTGACGTGACGCATAAGCGATTACCTTCCCATGCTGCATCAAAATACATCCCAATCCTCTGCCTGAAGCGTCGCAATAAACTGTGAATCCTCCGGTCCCATCTGGAAGGGTGAGAATGGGAGCCGTTATCAAACCTTGCTTCAACTTCTCAAATGATTCCTGACATTCTGCTGTCCATACAAATGGCACATCCTTGCGGGTCAACTGAGTCATCGGCGCTGAAATCCTTGCGAAATCAGAGACGAATCACCGGTAGTAGCCGGCCAATCCAAGAAAGCTGCGAACTTCTGCCACTGAGCTGGGTACTGGCCATGCCTCGATAGCCACAATCTTCTGGGGATCCACTTCCACTCCTCCTCGAGTAATGATATGACCCAAGTACGAAATGCGATCGAGCCAGAACTCGCATTTACTGAACTTGGCGTACAACTGGTGCTCTCTGAGAATCTGAAGAACCACACGGAGATGCTGCTCATGCTCCGCTTCACTCTTGCTGTAGACCAGGATGTCATCAAGGAACACTATCACAAACTGGTCCAAGTAAGGCATGAAAATACGGTTCATGAGGTCCATGAACACTGCCGGCGCATTGGTCGCTCCAAAGGGCATAACTAGAAACTCCCAATGCCCGTACCTCGATCTGAACGCCGTCTTTGGGATGTCCTGCTCTCTAACTCTGATCTGGTGGTATCCTGACCGCAAGTCTATCTTCGAGAAAATTGAAGCCCCTTTGAGTTGATCAAACAAATCATCTATCCTCGGGAGAGGGTATCTGTTCTTGATTGTCACTGAGTTCAAGGTACGATAATCAACACATAGCCTGGACGTACCATCCTTCTTTTTCACAAGAAGCATCGGGGCTCCCCAAGGCGATCCACTAGCACGAATGAATCCCTTGGTTCTAAGTTCTTCAATCATCTTGTACAAAATCTCCAACTCTAAAGGCGCCATTCTGTAGACTCGCTCTGATACTGGTGCTGTCCCGGGAATCAAGTCGATGGTGAACTCGATCTCCCGCTCTGGTGGCATTCCTGGAAGTTCCTCTGGGAAGACATCTGGAAACTCTTCAACTATCCGGGACAACTGCACTGCTGCTACTGCCATCCGCAATACTGGAGGAGATGGCTCTACTGTGCCTCTGGAAAATGAAAACTCTGGCTCTCCGGGAATACTAAAGACAACTCTGCCAATATGGCAGTCTATCCTAGCATAATGGTTCCTCAACCAATCCATGCCTAGGACTACATCATAGTCTGCCATAGGGAACTCTATGAGCCTAGCGGGGAACTCTCTACCGCTAACTACAATCCGACACGAGGAAAACACTCGATCTACTCCCACAAGACCATTACCAGTAAGTATATTGAGCCTCACTGATAATGACTCGGGCTCCAATCCTATCCGTGTCGCGAATCGTGCAGACATGAATGAATGCGATGCACCAGAATCAAATAATACAGATGCTGGAAAGGTGTTGACGAGAATAGTACCTGCCACTACCTCACCTGGTGCAACTTCTCCTTCCATGGTCATCATCATAGCCTGACCTCTAGCTGCGGGTCCCCTCTGCTGGAAACCCCTCTATCGGTTCTGTGCTGGAGCCTGGGTGAACTGCTGCTGGTTCTGCTACTGAAAGGCCTGGGCCTGAGGCAACAATGGCTTCGGGTACTGCTGCTGCTGCTGCTGGACTGGAACTGGGGCTGGTCCTCTCACCGAAGAACTAGAAAGATTGGATGATGATGGACCTCCCCTATTCGGGCAGGTCCCTATATGGTGGTCTGCTCCTCCACAAGCCAAGCACAATCCCTGTGCCCTACGACACTCTGCCACTACATGGCCCGGCTTCCCGCAATGAGAACATCCCACTGCGGAAGACTGCTTCTGCTTCTGCTGCTGCGGGTGCGTCGGGGTCGAATGCTGAACCGACGTCACTGAGGCTGCCCGCCTCGGAGTTCCAATAGTTATACCCCTAGTTGCCGGGGCTGGAGCTGAAGATTGGTGCATCTGGTTGTGGGACCGCTTCCTGCCTCCGGTCCTGTCCACAATTCTCCGGGAGGTATACTCATGCCTCCTTGCTGCCTTCAATACTGCATCGAACGTCTGGTGCTCGAACTGCTCCACAGCCAATAATATCTCTAAGTGCAGCCCTTGCTGGAACCGCTGAGCCCTATCGAACTCGGTTGCCACCAAGGTGGGGGCGAACCTACTCAGCCTAGAAAACTCGGTCGCATAGCCATCGACCGTCCGGCCTCCTTGCTTCAAGTTGGTGAATCTGGTCTGCAGGTCGTACCGTGCCACCGCATCGAAGTACTTCGTCTGAAACCTCTCTCTGAACGTCGCCCAAGTGACTGGTGCTGCTAACCCCATGGCCTGAGCTGCCCACCAATCGCGAGCCAAGTCTAACAACTGTAGGCGTACCACCGCCACCTTCTCATTCTCAGGTGTCCTAGCTGCTTCTAGAACCACCTCGGTATCCTGAAGCCAAGCGTCCGCGGCAATCGCATCTTCACTGCCGTCAAAGAAGGGAGGGTTCAAACGCTTGAAACTGTTGGCCGCCTGATTTCCTTGGGGACCTCCTCGGTTTAGTGCATCATGAACTTCCTGGTGCAAGGCGTCGCCTCGACGATCTTGGGATGCAAGCAGTTCTCTGATAAGCCCTACCAAAGGCCCCTCATCCTGCCTAGCTGGTTCAACGGGCGGAGCTGCCTGAACAGGAGGTTCTGAGCCTCCGGGAAGCATAACTCGGGAGGCTACTCCAGAGTGCTGAGCTTGATCTTCCTGGCGCTGGGGCGCTTGTCGAGCTTCCTCTGGCTGGTTGGCAGGTCCGGGAGTAATGCCGCTGAAGAAGACGACATAAGGAACAATAAGGAAAGGACCAGGACAGATCAATGATACAAGCAATGTGATCAGGTCGAGATTCTCAGGGATTTGAAGATACGAGCAGAGATCAAGGGCGAAGACTGATTGAGACATCTATTCGGTAAACCCTCACATTTCTTGATTGACAAGACCTGCGTGGGCCACCACTTAAACCGTGTCACGCCCCAGAACCAGAATACTGGAGAGCGGGGGCAGACACAGCCAGCTACGTATATTGAAATAGAATACATCTCAACTATACGGTCACGGCTGTCTAGATATGAGGGTTTACTACAAGCCAGCAGTCTCTTAAGGTCAAGCCTATTGTCTCAATCTCAAGCAATTAACAGAGTTACAAGATATTAGAGCATCAAATATATATATATATAAGGCGTCCCAAATACTACATATTGGATGATCATGAAGCTAGTCGTACAAAATGATAGGACTAGCAAGAGTTCAGTCATACATGATCAACCCTAGGATTTTGTTAATCATGTTTACAGCCCGTAGGCAGACAGTAAGTAAATGTGCATCGAGCTAACAGGTGCTCGTCGGCTAAACGCCTCAAAAGAATAAATTTACATATAAGTGGGTGAAACAAAAAGGAAAACCCACTCTTGGCCCGGGTTCCGTCTAGTTGTCACCATTGGGCTGGAAGCTTGGTAGATCCTCGGGAGCTGCTCCGAAATCTGGCCACACAAAACCAGCTGGGTCAAACCCCAGAAAGAGCAAGTGCCACAAAGGAGGCCACAAATAAGAACAAAAGCCAGCATATCAGAACATAAAGAATAAAAGAAGATACAAATAGTAAGGTACACAGGGCGATAAACAACTAAGGACGTGGAACCATTCCGGGAGCCAGGTTACAATCCTTAAACCAAACAAGGACCGGGATTGTACCCCTTCGCCTGAATAGCTCACTGTCTCTACCCATTTATCGTTAGAGATAAGTAAAACAAACATGCTCAGGAGATAGCAGGTACTGGAGCTAGACAAGACTTAGACAAGGCTGGACACCATCCATTCACAATCGGCCAAGCAAGTACTACGGCTTACTACTTTAACTAACTAGGGTTGTCACAAGCCTAATTACTAACAAGATGCAAGTGAGAAACTCCCAGTCCTAAGCCCTGCAGACCATCCAGTTATCCTTCCGCGGGTTGAGAGTTATAGGTGGGTACATTGCCCGGGAGACAAATGTACCCTTAGGTGACTTAGAGGGTGCAACACATGACAGTGTGCTGGAAATGTGCTCTACTCGTCGGCAAGCTACAAGTCCATTAAAGTGCCCAGATAACGAGATTGCCTGTGACTGGGAATTCTCCATGTTCTAGTTTGATCTAATAATTAGCCTAATCCAATTTAGCGCGAGTCCCTGGCCGTGGTACCCAGGGAGTCACGTCCTAGACATGATGCAAGACAAGACAAGTGATTTGCACAGAGCAACAAGTAGTACACCCACGGTGTCAAGACAAGTCAAGTTACATGCTATCAGGGCAAGTCAAGTCATGTCAAGTCAGGAGTGCGCCTCCGCGGGCCACTTTCAAGTCGAGCCGAGTTATCAAGTTACAGGTTCAAGCTACCAAGTTACGAAGTTATACGCCAAGTTATTAACAAGATAGGAGAAAAACTAGCCACAAGCCGAATCATGTCAAATCATAGAAAATCGTGTCAAGACGTGTTAGACCAAGTCAAGTCGTGTGGTGGACAAGAAAATCTCAGAAAACAAAATTTAGCCAGAAACCAAGGACCAAGGTCCACCAGAGTACAGGGTGTGCTGGGCTAAAGGCGACCCAAGGGGGGGGGGCGCCGGGCAAGGCTCGGGCTAGGGTGCGCGAGCGGTGTCAAGAGACGCGCTCGAGGAACAACCGCAACACACCAAAGGCGCGAGCGGGGGCAACGCGGAGCCAAAACGCGCGAGGGCGCGTCCGAATAGGCGCGGGGGGGCGCAGCGCAGCGGAGTGCGCGCGGGAGGGCGCAGCGCAGCGGAGTGCGCGCGGGAGGGCGCAGCGCAGCGGAGTGCGCGCGGGAGGGCGCAGCGCAGCGGAGTGCGCGCGGAAGGGCGCAGCGCAGCGGAGTGCGCGCGGGAGGGCGCGGCACGGAGTGCGCACGGGAGGGCGCGGCACGGAGTGCGCGCGGGAGGGCGCGGCACGGAGTGCGCGCGGGAGGGCGCGGCACGGAGTGCGCGTGCAAGAGCGCAGCGCAGCGGAGTGCGCGCGGGAGGGCGCAGCGCAGCGGAGTGCGCGGCACGGAGTGCGCGCGGGAGGGCGCGCCAGCACGGCGGCGCGCACGCACAACGGCGCGGCGCGGGCACGGGTCCGGGTGGCCTTCTTCTTCTCCAAGTTGGCTGAGAAGAACACTAACAATGGGTTCCAAAGTTCAAAATCTCTTAACTTTGCCAATAAAACTCCAAATTCGGATTTTCAAAGTTCTAACTTGGGTGAAATTTGATTCTCTACAACATAGAGGCATCAAAACCCACCAAAACCAACTCAAAATAGATCAAAACCACTAAATTCCGAAAATGGGAAAAAGTTAGATCTAGAACAGATGAAGCTTCAAAACACAAAACATCAAGACCTAAGGTTGTTCAAAACCATCTCCTTAAGCTAATGGACAAATAATATTGGGTCCTTATGTAGTGGCAAGGAGCACTTGCCTATGGTGTGGTGTTGTGTGGAAGAAGGAAGAAGAAGAAGAAAATTAATGGAGAGTAAAGAGGAGAGATAAAGTTAGGTGGGGATATAATGAGGGTGGTTGTGGTGGAAATGAGGGAGGAGTGTAGGTTAAGGTGTTCCACTACATATTAAACCAACCAACTAAACCAAACCAATTAAAACCAAGCCGAACCAAAACCCGAAATACGAGAGAACCCAAAATTCTGCAAGTCGAGAAAATTAAAAATACAAGCCAAAATTCAACTACGAGCATAGATACGAAATACGAAAAAAATGAGGGTGACACCATCCATGCGGCCAACATAACAAAGAGGGCATAAAATCAAGTAAGACAAAAGATAGTGGAACCCACAATAATTGCAAGCTCCCACTTCAGCAAGCAAGTCAACTAAAAGAAGTTATGTGGGACCCCCACAATTAATGCAATAAGAAAAGGTATTCGTGAACCCTTTAATTAATGGTTCACGTGGCCAAAATATTAGATAGTAGAGGGGAGGGGGCCTATACGGCTCACCTAGATTTCATGCAAATAATAATATTATTAAATGGCCAAGGGCCATGCGGCTCTGCATCTCCAGAATGCTTAATCCAAGCATTAAAGCATAAAACATAAAAATAGTAAGGACTTAATTGCATTAAGCAATAAAGTCAAGGACTTAATTGCATAAAAATTAAGTCTCCAGGATGCTTATGCGGCTCCAATGCATTAGTTGCATTCCTAGGGACTAAGGCCTAAAATATAAACTTTGGTGCCTTAAAATGCATAAAAGCCTAAAGTAATATATTAAGAATGTAAGCTTTAAAAGCTTATGCGGCTATGGTGTCTTTAGTCAAACATATAAAGACAAAATGCTTAATCCTAAGCATTAAGTATGAAATGACATTAAATTAAGTTTAAGGCATTTGGAATGAGACAATATCCAAGCCATATGCGGCTCTGTTGCCCCAAAAAGCTTTAATTAAAGCTTAAGGCATTGAATCCTTAAGACATATAATATTTAAATATCAAGCACTAAAGCATTTGAATAGCTATGCGGCTCTCTGGTGCATTAGGAAAATGCATTGGAACAATGCATTAAATACATGCATTTAGAATAGACAATAAAATATTGTATGTATGAGATGCACGTGGGAATATTGCATGCAAAATATTACATGCATATGCGGCTCACATGGGTGCTGATACATTCCATTCTCAAATTCATTAAAATAGTGGTGCCTATGCGGCTCACTGATAGTATTGTATTAAATAATGCATGCAAAAGTAAGTGCTGGCTATTGCATTAATATGCCATGCGGCTGAGTGCAAAAATGTCCATGCGGCTCAGAAATTTCTCGTAGGTCAAAATTTGGACCAAACAATATTCTCTGCACATGGGATCATCAACTTAGCAAGATACGCAAGTTTGATGGATCAAAAGTCCTGGAAACTAGAAATACCACAAAACTAGATCTACAAAAATTTAACCATGGAAATGAAAAATGCCAAGTACTAAAGTGGGTTAGAAACACATGAGGAAGACAATGGAACAATAAAAATGGACTTCCTCCATGAAGCAAGATGCACTTGCCTAAGCTCTCCACTCTCTCCTGGTAGGTGAAGAGTAAAGATGGAGAAGAAGAAATAAGTAATGAGTAATAATGGAAGAGAGAGAGTGGGATAGATATTTATGGTGAGAGTGGTGGTAGGTGGGAGTGGTTCTCCACATAAAACCCAACCAAGCCAAATCCACTAAACCGAACTAAACCAAGCCAATGCCATGCCATGATGAACCATGCAAATGCAATATGCAAAAATAAAAATAAAAAAATCCAAGGCTAACTAATTATGACAAACCAAAAATACGAGCCCGAAATATGTACACGTATTTCCAATACGTAATGCGGACTACGGGCATCACAGTAATTTGTTGTGCTTGATATTTAATGGCAAACACGATGATGACTCTGCTGGGGACATCCTTCTCTTCTGATGAGAAGTTGGTGACGCAATCTGAAGCATCCAAGCTCGGCTCCACGCAACAAATGCCCGTGATTCGATTTGACCAACGAGCATTCTAAGAAATGCTCTTTGAAGGGAGCGCCAGCCCATCGTAGAAGCGAGCCAACCCAAAGAGATCCCGCAGCATGTCGAAGCACAAAACTGTTGCCCCCGACCAGGTTCTCGAAGAAGCTCCTTCTGCGGCCCAAGACGGTGATCAAGACTCTCCTGCAGCCTTGCTTCCGACCGCAGATAATCCCACTGTCCCCAAATCCAGCAAAGAAAAACACTACGATGCTGAGTTTTTGGGGGAACAAGGGAAATCCATGCGGACGAGGAAGAGGCCGCATAAGAGAGATAGGCAGATGACTCATGCGGCAGCTGACTCTGGCCGCAGGCAGATGGCCCATGCGGCAGCCAACTCTGGCAGCAGACAGATCGCCCATGCGGCAACTGACTCTGGCCGTAGGCAGATTGCCCATGAGGCAGCCAACTCTGGCCGCAGGCAGATCGCCCATGCGGCAACCAACTCTGGCCGCAGGCAGATGGCCAGTCCTGTCCATAGACAGAGTGTCTCATACGGCCCTGTCAGAAGCTCTATGTTCAACCGTCTCTCATGTGGGCCGACTCCATGCGGCCCATTGAGAATGTGGGATGTATCAATATGGACTCTTTTTACTATGCGCCTTCGGGTGCTAAGTCAAAGAAGTCTAGGACAGTGCGGGCCCAACAAGCCCAGTCAACTGTCCAAGTTGCTGACCATCAGTAGGCACCGTTAACTATTATACGGGCTCCTGATGGAAAGTTGTATAGAACCACCCGCGTCCAGTCCCCCAGGGCTAACGGACAGGGTGGGTCCCAAAAGTATCACTCCAACGATCGAAAGCAAGTGCTTTTACTAGCCTCGGATCAGGGAGCAAACATGACACCTACGTGCCCGTGTGCTCGGGATAACCGAGTCCACAAATGGGATGCAAAGGTAGATCAATCCGCTATCGACTTGCGATAGGTGATTACTCACAAATGCAAGGAGAAGGAAGCAACCTTGGCATGCGATGAGCCCCTCTCGGGACGTCGTTGTACCCAAGTCATCATCAACTGTTGCTGCGACAAGTCAACAGCACCTGAAGATTGGCAGTCCGTTTTCCAACGACAGCAGCAGCCAGCACCTTTCCAACAACAACTTGAGAAACATGTACAAATTCCGGGAGACGAGGAATTTCCTTTCGCCTCCTGTAATTAAACCCGGAAGGTTCTTCCCGGCAAGGGAGGGAATAAGACAGGTTCTTCCAGCCCGACAATCTTCACCAGCATTGCAAGGAAACTCTCATCTGGAGGACTGCCACCGGCAACGACATGAGGTGTCTACCTAGGCACTCGATCCAAAAAGAAGCTTCCAACACCTGGGGGTGCATCCTTGACCTCCCTGGGGGTAGATGAGGCAGGGGGTAGCATTCCCCTCAAAGTATGCGACATCCCGGTGTTCCAAGAACATACACAGGGGGTAGCGATCCACTGGAATTATGCAACAGACGTAGATGTCCCTGAGGATGACCGCCCTCGCCAAGACGATGTGGCTTCATGCACAGGGGGTAGTACCCCTTCCGAGTTTGAGGAGGAAGACATTTCGACATTCCCCGACGATTTCTCGGTACGAGTGTACGACATAGAGAGCACCTCTGCTACGATCCCTTCCACCTCTACCCACGTAAGGACAGTCTTTATGGCCGACAATGATCATGAAGCGCCTACTGACCGACAACATCTAGAAGTACTTGAAGCCATGCTCCTGTCCTTGGTCAAGTCAGTAGACGAAATCAAAGCTGTCTTGCCGACTCAACCAGCAAGGACTCCTGGACAAACAAGCTTGGGACCCGCAGTCAATGCAGACTCCAACACGACCGCTCCTCCTTTGGATGACAATCCTCTAGGAGCCTCCGCTCCTTCAGCTGTAGATGAAGCAAGGGAGGCAAGAAGGGAAGTCCAGGAGCTTCGGGCAATGTTCAATGCCCGAGATTCCTCTCGGGACCTCAGAATACGGCAGCAGTATCCCATTGCATGTAGAGATGTGCCTTTTCCACCACGGTATAATATGTTTCATATCGATTCATATGACGAGAAGACCTCTGCTACTCGGTACATGACTTATTTCGAGGTCACAACCGACCACTTGCTGCATAGTGACGCCATCTTCACATGATTATTCATCGGAGCATTGGAGGGGATCGCGTTCGACTGGTATCGCAACCTTCCTGACAATTGCATCCATTCTTTTGACATCTTCAAGCACATATTCCTAGAAAGATTCTATGAAGTGGGACATGATGTGACAATGTCATCCCTCATGGACGTCGTTCATGGGGAGAGGGAGCTGACAAGGAACTATATCGAGCGGTTCCGCCAAACTGCAATGAGATTGCCCCCAAGGCAATCCCGAAAGATCCTTGATCGAAATCTGCCAGAAGAAGTTGCTTCCTGAAATCAGCCTCTGGATGGGTGAAGATCAGTTCAGGGATTGGACGACCTTCATCATAAGCGCCACCAATACGGAGGCGAAGTTAAAGAAGGCTCGCCAGCTGGGTTTACACATCCCGGATGGAGAGGTCAAGAGCAAATATCCTGGTACCACCTCCAATAACAACAATAATGACGGAACCTCTAATAATTGGGACAATAAGGGCAAACAGGCTCTAGTCACTGATTCAACCAAGAAGCCTGAACAAAAGCAGGCAGAAGCTCAGTGGCCCAAGGTGAATTACTCATTCGAAGATAGTCATGTCAAGCCTATCTTCGACATGCTCTTGCAAGGGGACATGATCCAACTCCCTCCTCCAAGGCGCGAGCCTCGAGCGGCAGAGATGTAGGACCCAAAATACTGCCATTTCTACCACTATATTCATCATGCCACTCATGACTGCTTTCAATTAAAGTGGTACATCTAGAATTTTATCGACTCCAAAGCTCTGTCGCTAGACTTTGAAGAGATTACCGTGGCAGCGAACATGGTGTCAATTCAGTTTGGCGACTTTCCTCCAACAAGTACTCAATACGGGGTAACACCTATCCCCCGGGCAACGATGAAAGTTACTAATCTTCCTTCTGTCCGGGACCAGACGAATGGCTTGGTACCTCTCACCATGTCACGAGGAGAGATCATGTGGGTGCACCCAGACTTAGTGCCCGAAGTTACCCAGGCGGTGTCATCTCCAGCCAACAAGAAGAAGGGCAAGAAGTCCAGATCCTACCATACAATTTTAGCCGAAGCCGAGGAAGCGGCGGCCGTTGTTACCCTGTCTAGAGCACAAGTCCAGCCCACTCCGGGTAGTTCAGTTGAAGACCCTCAGCCAGCAACGCTGCCGGCCACTGATGTTTTAGGGCCATCTCAGCCTCCACCGGCGGACAGGTCCAAGCCGAAAGAAACCCGCTTCGACAGGTCGCTCCGTAAGGATACACCTTAGGGGTTGGAGAGACCTTACAACTTTGACATATTAGCACAACTAGCTAATACGCCGACAAAGTTGTCATTATACGAGCTCCTAAGGCTCTCCAAGGATCTTCGTATTGCATTGAGCGAAGCGCTCCAGAATGCTGACGCTTACTTAGCCCAGGTCAAACCTACGGGGGAAGACTCGTCGGCAGATCTCCAGGACAGCACCTATGCGGATGCAATGCCCAACATCGTATTCACCCTACATGATATGCTGATCAAGACCAACATGCATGATCTCCCCTTGTACCACACTGGATACATAGGTGACATCAAGGTGGATCGGATGCACATCGATCCTGGCTCGTCGATAAGCATCATCCCGAAAAGCTTGCTTCAAGTCCTCGGCATCCCTATGCACCGGCTAGCGGCGACTAACACCGTCATTAGCGGTTTCAACTCAGGAATGAGCTATCCCTTAGGAAAGATCCGATTGAAATGTTAGATCGGCGACCTGAGGACAGAGGTTACCTGCTACGTCATAGATGTAGATACATCCTACAACATCCTCTTGGGGAGTCCATGGATACATGACTATATGATCGTGCCATCCACCCTCCACCAATGCTTCAAATATGTTAGTAAGCACGGCTTCGTGAATACTGAATTCGCTGACATCGATCCCTTCAAAGAGGTTAAGTCTTATTATGCTTCGGAGGCGTGTCTATATGATGAATCTAAGAAACACATAACTAACAACTGGAGGCCATCGCAGGGCCAGAGGAAGCCTTGAGAATTCATTTCCAGGCCCGCAAACCGGGCAAAGCTGCACCCCTTATCGCAACTTTGTATAAAGAGGTACCCGGTTCCCCCACCCTAGCTACACAATTGGAACCGATGGTCATCCGACTTCCCAAGGACCAGCCAAGAACCCGTCATAGGACCGATGGTGATCCGATTGCCAAAATCCAAGCAAAGGCGACCGGAAGACGAAAGGCCCTCTGGGGAGTCGATGGTGATCCGATTGCCAAGATCCAGTCAAAAGCATTCGAAAGACACGAAGTCTTCTGTCGAGCCGATGGTCATCCGTCTTCCCAAGACGAGCCGACAACCAAGTGTCGATCCAAGACCCTCAGACAGGCTAATGCCACAAGCAGAACCCTTGGTGGTTAAGTTGCCCAGGACAACGTCCCCACCTCCGATCACGCAGGGGGTAGTTGAAGAGGATGCAGAACTCGCGAAGTATCTTGTTTCAAAGGTGGATAGTTCCTCTCCTGATGATGTAATCTCTGTGGACAAAATTTCTTATTTCATCAATAAGAGGCTGCCATTGAACTATCCTGAGTGTAATAAACTCAATCTGATGTATACTTTGGGACTCAGTCGGGACATTAACCTGCACACACAGGTGACAACCGTCCATACCACGAACCAACTTGCTCCCATTAAAGATGCCTACTTCCTAGTCCCAGGCAAAAGAGAAGGGGATCACACGATCATCTTTGGCCAAAAAGAAGGACCTCAACCCTTCATGCCTCAAGAGTTTGATCTTGAATCCGATATTGGAAGACTACCGCTCTACCTGTATAGTCCTCAGGCCAAGTACTTCATGCAAAAGCAGGGGTACAACATGGAGGCTACCCTAGGTCTGAATTACAGCAACGATCGACGATCGCCTCTACAGCTGTCAACTTTGTCTGGGAAACCTCGAGATTATTACGGCAGGTCCAAATGCGGCCTCGGTTATGTTACACCAGCAACAACGCCCGAGAGCTCCGATGAGGAATGCGAGTTGCATTCTCACTCATTCGAATCACCTACATACGATTCCGATGACAACATTGGAGATATATTCAGGCAGACATTGTCTGTCAACATGGCATCCGCTGACATTGAAGAGGAAGACGAGGATCTACTCGAACCTCTTGAATTGGAGCCATGGGTCCAACAACTGGATGCACAATAGGAGAAGCGCTTTGAACTACGTGACCCTTCCACTGAAGATGAGGTCATGCAAGTTAACTATAGTGTCCCGTTCCGCTCAGACAATCGGAGGAATCGAAACGCCGACGGCGTTCGAACTTAGCCTTGCAACGGCTGCTCGAAGACTCGCTCGGTCGAGGCGACCCCTCGCTCAGGTGGGATAGTTTCGATGAACTTGTCTCATCTTAGCCATCACATAATACCTCGCATGTTTTTAACTTGCACAAGTTAGGCTTGATAATAAAAGAGACGCATCCACATAGCTAAGGAAATAATTCCGACGGATCGAAATGTGTTAGAACATGAAAAAAGGTCACACAATATGCTTAGAAGTCGGCTCAGCGTACTTTCAAAATGACACTCGGTCCTTTGTCCCGTGGCTTGGGAGAAGGAAGTTGGCCTAAGTTGCTAAGTTGCTACGACGCTCGAATTAGCCTAAGTCATAGGCGTCGCCGCGTGAATACTCGATAAAGCATGCACGGTCCCGTCGTCCAAGGCTTGGCATAGCCTTCATATGTCCCGTGGGTTAAGTCGTATTGCACGACTTGTGGCTTAAGTCTAGGCACCCAAGAACTTGGTTGTTCAAGTCGAACACGTGTACGACACGTTCTCTCGATGCGAAGCTTGGCGTAGCCTTTGCTCGTCAAGTCGTTGCGCAAATAAGTTAGGCAAAGTTATGCCGGTCGATCAAAGCCATTTCTAGCACTGTCTCCTGTTGGCTGAGGTTGTCAAGTCACATAGTTCCACGAGATCAGGGCTCGTCGTATAAAGTATATGACTTGAGCGATAGCGTCTCTTAGAGAACAAGGACTGTCTAAGGTACGAGCCACGGTGGGTTTAGTGAAAAGCATGCCATAGACTAAGGAAGTCCATACGACTAGTTGTCGCCAAGATCGGTCCCGCTACTTGGGAGTCTCGCTAAATCTCGATTAGTCTCGTACACGAGATCGGTCCCGCTACTTAGGAGTCTCACTAAGTCTCGATAAGGAAGCACACGAGATCGGTCCCACTACTTAGGAGTCTCGATAAGTCTCGTTTACGAGATCGGTCCCGCTACTTGGGAGTCTCGCTAAGTCTCGATAAGGAAGCACACGAGAGCGGTCCCGCTACTTGGGAGTCTCGATAAGTCTCGATAAGGAATCACGCGAGATCGGTCCCGCTACTTAGGAGTCTCGATAGAAAGATGGAAAGCATGGTCATGGTTAAGGAAGGACTTGATAGATCAAGTTGAGTCTTACATAGTCATTGGACAACTTGCGCGCAAGGACAAAATTCCTCGAGCGATCCTGGGGCGCCGGGTTCGTGTCGGCCTAGGAGGAATTACAGATATTATATGGCCTTCATCGACGGTACGACTCGATTGAAGTGAACCGTTACAATATAGGCTGTGGGTTATTCGGTGGGAGCTCGTACCTCGCAACGTGAATGGTCACCGTATGCAAAAGATTCTGGATAGCTTGACATTGCTAGTGACCACTCATATAGATGTGTCGGCAAGAGCGGCTATCCGTGTGTATGCCTTTGGATTGCGTCGAGTACTAGTAAGTTACGTATTGGGTTAACAAGTTACGCTTATAGCAAGCGCTAACCTTGAGTCGACACGAGTCAGGTGTGTACTGTTGTATAACCATTCTAGAGACTAAGAGTTGGCTATAGCAAGGACACATGCTTCGACATGAATGTGGCATCGTCTCGGGTTAAGTCAGGAAGGGCCGTAAGGCAAGATGGTTAAGTCGGGTTGGCACGGTCTCGATCTTAAGGCACGAGCAAGTGTATTGGCATGACCAACACGAGTCGTCTTCTTGACATCGTTGGCGGTCTAGAGGCACATAAAAGAATTGAAAGTCTTGGCACGGTCGAGTTGCATAAGTTTCTGCTCGGCGAAGCACTGCCTCGAATATATTGAAGTCACGAATAGAGTACAGCACGACCCTGTCATTGCATTGCCAAGTATAGGCCAAGACGTCCTTGTTCTATAATTGATCCTAAGGCAAGACCAGCAAGACAATCAAAAAGGGATTATGGTGCACAAAGTAAATGAACGTGTCGGTTTTGTATTGGTGGGCGAGGAGCTCACTCCACCAGTACAGTTGAGTACTGACACCCATACAGTTTTCATGTGCAGGCACAGGTAGAAGCTCGTGGCGTGGAGCTCCCTTGGATGCGTCGAGGCACGGAGTTTCTTGGCGATTCGAAGCGTGCGGCCACGTGAAGTCAAGACTTATACGGGACATAATGTATGGACATTGCCTTCCGAAGCATCCGCTGGCTCAAGCATTATATCAAGAGAAGAGAGAGAGAGAGCAGAGTGCCTTGTAAAATGAGAGAAAAATGAGCTTGAGAGACTTGTAATCATGTCCTTGCGCCCTATTATAATCTTATTGTTCAATATCAATAAAGAGCACTTTTGAATGACTTGTGTTTTGCTTCTAAATTCTGCTGCATGTTCAATGTTTCTGCTTGGGACTTCTGTACGACGACCCCGTCGCAGCCGCGATAATTGGCCATTATGAAACTGCCTTGTACGAGCGCAATCTAGGCTCGTGCGGCATCACGCCTTAGCGAGGACGATCGCTCACTCCACCAGTACAGTTGAGTACTGACACCCATATATTTTTTATGTGCAGGCACAGGTGGAAGCTCGTGACGTGTAGCTCGCTTGGATGCGTCGAGGCACGGAGTTCCTTGGCGATTTGAAGTGTGCGGCCGTATGAAGTCAAGACTTATACGGGACATAATGTATGGACATTGCCTTTCGAAGCATCCGCTGGCTCAAGCATTTTATCGAGAGAAGAGAGAGAGAGAGAGAGCAGAGTGACTTGTAAAATGAGAGAAAAGTGAGCTTGAGAGACTTGTAATCATGGCCTTGTGCCCTATTGTAATCTTATTGTTCAATATCAATAAAGAGCACTTTTGAATAACTTGTATTTTGCTTCTAAATTCTGCTGCATGTTCAATGTTTATGCTTGGAACTTCTGTGCGACGACCCCGTCGCAGCCGCGGTAATCGGCCGTTATTAAACTGCCTTGCATGAGCATAATCTAGGCTCGTACGGAATCACGCCTTAGCGAGGACGATCGCTCCTACGGGAGCAAGGTATGACATAATGGTATAAGAGCACGGCTTTACATCCTTGGACTTCAAGTCGAATCTCTTAGTTTTGAAAGCTCGTTCATGGAAAAAGAAGTGTGCTCTCTCTCTCTTAAATGTCCCACGGCATGTCCATACAATAAGTCTAAATATTTTCAAAAGCTCGTACAAGTGTTCAATCGAACGTATCGGTATGCGATGGCCTTTGTGCCGAACGGTGTCAAACTTGACTTGATAGAAAATACATGCTAAAGTTAGCAAGTCACGTGCGTGCCTAAATAGTCCTACGTCGACACTAGAAAATGAGCGTGCAAATCAGAGTATAGTCCGTACAGGATAGCTATGCACGCAGCCTTTTGGCTAAATTGTGCCGCATGTCGCGCACCTAGACTTTATGGTGCAAACGAATTACGGGCGATATTAAGTATTCGCTCGGTCGGGAATGGAGATACACTTAGAGTGTATATTGATAGAATGCTATCGAACTAAAGCTTAGGTGTACACGGAAGACTGGGTTAGATTTTTGAGGATTAGTGCGAACGACTTAGTACGTCGAGACGACGTGAGCGATTACGCTAAAGATTCGTCGGACTAATCTGAAAGATGTATTAGCGAGTAATGCGAACGTGATTGTGGATTAAATCGGATGGCTCGAATCCTTAGTGGTGTATGGTTTGTCTTGGAATTCATTCGAGTAAAAATTGAGGATTAAAGGTGACAATGAGTATGTTGGCAAGGCGATGCGATCGCACAAAGCCGTAGAACGCGTCACGCTTAGTTGGCCGTGACTTCGTATGTCTCGAACAAGATGTCGTTCGGACAACTTGTGAATAGGCAACGCGAGTTAGAAAACGATTCGAAGCGATGAATAAAAATATATGTCTTGATCGAGAAAACCTAGAGGATCGCACTTATGATTTCAGATTGGTCGAATGGAATTGTGGATATCCAATTCGGACAATAGCATCAGTTATGCGACTTGGAGTTCGTTGCAAAGGAAGATCGTCAGGTTACGTACATCATCAATGGTATTGAGGCGTATCAAATATTGATGTACGATAACTCGGGGGTACTCTGATTCGATGAACGATGATCGTGTAAAATGTCATTGTTCTGATGGATGCTATACTCGGGATGTTAAAATGTGTCGAGGAAAAGATAGACTTGGCTCGAGGATTTTCTAGTTGAACGAATGATGAACGGACTATCGTACTGAGATCTTGGCTTGGATGAAAATGAAATGTTTGGATTTCTTCGACGATAACCACAACATTGATGTTCTTGTCTTATGCGAGCACAACTCCAGCCTCGCACATACGTCATGCCGATTAGGGCGATCACTCCGCGTGAGCGCTGGTATGGTGATTCATACAGTGGGGGTGATCGAACTTGTATGGTGTAGCAATTTGATTGCTTTGACTTGTGGTTTGACACGAAGGTGAACTCGAGAATGACTCAGTGTGCTTGACGATTGAACTTGTGGATTGAGTAGGTCCAATCCGCGTATCGAGAAAGAATTAGTCTAGACTCAAGCAAGAGTTACGCTCCAATGAGGACGATTATCCTACGAGAATGTGGCATGGTGATTCATGTCCAACGTAGATAATCGAACTTACGTGAGATTGGGGCGTGACAAATTGTTGCGCTAGACGATCTCATGATCGAATACATGAATTGGTTATAATTGGTGATTTGAGCAGATTTGAATATGCGCAACGAAGGCCTTGATGCAAATTAGGTGATCGTGCTCGATGTTTAGAAATCTGAGTGACGCGAGCTCGGGTAGAAAATCCTGTATTACCGACTTTGGTTTGACCCTAGGATTGGGGTCAGTGTTGGCAGTATTGTTGGGGAACTATGATTCCAATCCTGACATTGACTTAGCCTCAGATCCTCTCACTTCGTGTGGCCCTTACTTACCGGTTAACGTCAGACGATAACTACCGCCGACGGCTACAAGAATTGGAAGCTTTAGACAAGAAACGTTTGCAAGCTCAACAAAGCATCGAGCTCTATCAAGCACGCATCTCTCAAGCCTTCAATAAGAAAGTCAACCAGAGGACTTTCCAAGTAGGCGATCTCGTTTTGGCCGTTCGCAGACCGATGGTCATGACTCACAAAACTGCCGACAAATTCTAGCCCAAGTGGGAGGGTCCATACATCATCGAGACCGTATTCTCCAACGGCGTATACCGGCTCGCAAAACAGAACGGGGACTTGCTCATGATGGCCATAAACGACAAATTCCTGAAGAAATACTATGTCTAAGGACATGCTGGTACTCCTTCAAACCGTCAAATCTCCCAAACTATCGAGTTATGTACACCATGTACCTCTGAACTCACACTCTATCGCATCTCCCTGAGTGGCGAGTCATGTATGATGATACCTCTGAACTCCCACTCTAAATGCTTTATCACACAGGAATCTGCCCAGCTTATCGTTATCACTGAGCAAACTTCCTGTTCCTGACTATCGTGTATCACGTCCATATTACCTCTGATACCGATAGTCTCTTGACTTAACACCTGTACCCAACCCGGGATAAAAGACATGGTGTTAAGACCATAAAACCTATCACGTCCATATTACCTCTGTTAGTTTTGTCTCAAAATCAATTACTCGTACCACCAGTGCACAGAAGAGTAATAGGTCCACCAAAGATTATTCTTGATTATCGTGTATCACGTCCATATTACCTCTGAGACCGATAGTCTCTTGACTTAACACCTGTACCAAACTCGGGATAAAAGACATGGTGTTAAGACCACAAAACCTATCACGTCCATATTACCTCTGTTAGGTTTTGTCTCAAAATCTATTCTACCAAAGATTATGCCTGATTATCATGTGTCACGTCCATATTTCCTCTGATACCGATAGTTTTCCGACTCAACACCTGTACCCAACCCGGGATAAAAGACATGGTGTTAAGACCACAAAATCTATCACGTCCATATTACCTCTGTTGGGTTTTGTTTCAAATCTATTACCCGCACCGCCAATGCGCAAAAGGGTAATAGGTCCACAGAAGTTATCCTAATCTATTATATGCACCATCGTTGTACCAAAGAGTAGTAGGTCCACAAAATATTATTCAAATCTATTTGCTCGTATTTTCAGATGCACAAAAGGGCAATAGGTCGACAAAAGTCTCCCAGTAGGATGTCCTTTATCAAACATAGATGCTGTATTAGGCCCTCTAGTACAAGTACCACATATACTACAAATAAAGAATGTAGTGAATGTATTCTGTTTATTCAAAATCAGTTACATTCATAGGACTACATCAGCAGCAAAAAAAAGGAAAATCTAGCATTACATAGTTTGGTCAGTTTGACAGCACTTCGCCTTCATCAAAAAGCAGTTTCGTGGCCCTCGAAAGAAGTCATATTTTACTGCTGAGAAGCAAATAAGGCTGTTGAATCTCCAAGGAGCTGCACGGAGGAGGGAAAATATAGCATGCTTTTCTCTCCTCCGTATTGCGGATACCTTAGCCCCGCTCCTCCAAAAGACCATACCTTTAAAACAACATCCCTAATGGTGGTTTTGCCTACTTGGAGAGCCGTGAAAACAAGACATTCATGATGACACCTGACCACCGTCCGACTCTCCGATGTATAAAGATTCTTCCTACCACCTGGGGAAAACTCTTCCGAAGCATGGGGAGTTCTAAGTTGTCTGATGTGTATGCCAAAATAGCGTGGGGAAAACTCTTCCGAAGCATAGGGAGTTCTGAGCTGTCTGATGTGTGTGTCAGAATGGTGCATTTTCACTCTATCGCCGATACTGATCCAGGAGAAATTCACTAGCCGGATCCCCGTAAAAAAAGAAAAAAAGGGGTTAGCAGTTAGAAGAAAACAACATTCAGCCAAATAGACCCTATACGGCCCAGTTATGAGGAATGTGCATGCAGCTTAAAAATATGAGACGCATCTTAGTCTTAAATAACTTATGCGGTTCTGTTATGCAATGTTCATGCGGCTAAGCCATGAGGCATTTATGTGGATCAGTTATGAGATGTATATACGGCTTGGTCACGAGGCATCCAGACGATTCAGCCATGTAGCGCTCATGCGGCTCAGGTATGAAGTATCCATGAAGGTCAGTGGCGCTTATGCGGCTTAACCCATACGGCCCCATCATATAAAACACATGCAGTCCCATGAGATGGGGGATATATCGATCATGCCCAAAGCACAGAGGCAATCTATGACAAGCCCACGCATTAAATATGCGATATGGCCATTCAAATTTAAGTCATCGCTTTCCCACCGTCCTTACCCTTAACAGGGGGTTGCACGTCAGGATGAACGGGAGGAGAGTCTGCAGTACTCGACGGAGAGGCGAGCCCCTTCCCTCTGGCCGTAGCACCAGTCGACTTGGAAGCTTTTGAATCCATGGCTAACCGGGACAGAAAAGATGACGAAGATGATGAAGTCGAAGGAGAAAAAGTTGAAAGAAAAACTCTATCCGTATGGCCCATATTTATAGCTCTTCAAAGTGAAAACAGATGAACGTCGCGTCGGTTATCGTGACATTAAAGATAATGATAACGCTTGGGAATTTTTATCCTTAATAACCTTCATCGTCGCTTCGATTCTCGAGCCTATTAAAGATAATGATGACGTTTGGGGATTTTATCCTTAGTAACCGTCAGCTTTATCTCGAAAAAAGAGCCCAAATCAAAAACCAAATCAAGGCATTAAATGCAGCCGTGACAGCTGGCAGACAAGATCTTCCTGCGGCACAAGATCTACCTGCGGCCCAAAAACGTCCCTGCGGCTCAAAATGTCCTTGCGGCACGACGTCTCTCCTGACTCCAAGGTTTTCATGCGGCTTGACATATGTCCATGCTTCTTATTCAAAGTATTCTAAATTTGCAATTTGAAAACTTTGAAGGGGTATTGTAGAAGCATAGAAAATATGGGGTTCATACGGATTACAATTGACCGCATGAGTACTCTGGAACAGATTGAACCGCATAAAAAAGAGCCGTATGATAGACTCAACACGCCCCCTGCGGCCTATCTTCACCAGACTGATTTTTGAGCCGCAGAAAGAATAGTTACTTATGCGGCCAAGCTGATCTACCCTTCTGATAAAGCTGAAAAAACTCTATCAAAATTGGCAAAAATGACGGCTCTGACAACTCTGACACTCTAACAAAAGAAGATAAGACGTGATCGGACAAAACGTCATGTCAATAGACTGGACATGGCCATGCGGCCAAAAGGACCGCAATTCGAGCCGCATGAACCTTATGCGGCTCAATCTACGTGCTTCATGCGGCCAAGTGTAAACTGCAATCTGAGCCTCATGAGCTTTATGCGGCCCAGAATATAGAACCTATGCGGCTAAAAAAGTCCCCAAGCTACATGTAGACTAAGGAAGACTGCCGCATGAGTCTTATGCGGCCCAACATAGACGAACATTGAAAGGCCTATGCGGCTCAAAATGACTCAAGCAGACTGATCCTATCCTGCAATGGGACACGTGGCAGGCTGACCAAGTCTCAACCACCCAGATTCGCTACAACAAAATCTCAACAACCCCCACCAGCTGGCAGCCCAAGATCGAGTCTTTGTGTACCATGATAGACATATGGCCCTTTATGCGGCCCAAAAATCTGCTATTGCAAAAAATACTATAAGTAGCAGGGTACTACACCCAGGCAAATGGTTGGCAATCCAAGGCTGGCAACCTATGAAGGGCAATTTCTTCAAGAGTAAGGATCGCGTCAGATAGTCCAAGGAGTAAGGCAGAGTTGCTACACTTTCCCGAGCCTCTATCGTCACCCCCAAAATCAAAACTAAACAATTGTACTTAGATTGTTTCCTAGGATTTCTTTCTAGGCTTTCTTCTGTACAAGTGAGTTTGCAATCAAGTTCAATTCATTTGTAATTTGTTGTGCTTGATATTTAATGGCAAACAATTTTATTTACTGTATTTTCGTATATTTTTATGGCTTGCCTTGATGTATCTTGACTAGGGTTGACCTTGGGTTGGGTTGGTCCAACTTGACTTACTTTGGATGGCTTGGTTTGGTTTATTTTGATGGTTGGTTCAACATGTTGAACCATCTCCTCTCTTTATAAAACCCAACCACCCATTTCTCTCTCTTCATTACTTCCATTCATTTATTCATCTTCTTCTCCATTACTCTCCCACCAACCTAGAGAGCTTAGAAAAGTGTAATCTTGCGTCATGATGGATCTTAGATTTTATTGTTCCATTATTTTCTCCTCTTGATTCTATGCCTCTTTAGAACTTAGAGTTCTTGTGTTAGATGAAGAGATCTTTGTAGATTTAAGTTTGTGTCATTTTTGGTTTTTTGGGTTTTGATCTATCAAACTTCATTATTTTCATGTTTTGATTGTTTTATGTTCTAGAGAATTAGATTTCACTCAAAATGGACCTTTGAAAACCCAGATTTTGAGTTATTTTGAGTGATTTATGGACTTTGGAAGTTCATGAGTTCCATGGCCATCTTTTTCGGATTTTTGGAGAAGATGTATAGTTTGACCGCATGAGTCTTGCGGACCGCATGAGTCTGCGGACCGCATGCCTGCATCCTTGACCGCATGAACCCCTTGACCGCATGAGTCCTGCAGACCGCATGAGTCTGTGGACCGCATACATGCATTCTTGATCATATGTACCCCTTGACCGCATGAGTCCTGCGGACCGCATGATCGCATGAACCCCTTGACCGCATGAGTCTGCGGACCGCATGCATGAATCCTTGACCGTATGTATTCTTGGCCGCATGCAGTCCTGCGGACCGCATGTTTGGGCCGCATGTAATCTTGGCTACATACAGTCCTGCGGACCGCATGTTTGGGCCGCATGAGTCCTTGGCCGCATGCCTTGGCCGCATGCTTCCTTGGCCCCCATGTCCTTGTCCCTTGCGTGTTCTTTTATTATTATATTATTTTATGTTTTAAATTGCTTACATCTTGTACTCAGCCTAACTTGTGGCTACCCAATTTGATGATTGTGAATCTTGGGCATAACTTGTCTTAGTTGAACCATGATCACGATATGATCACATGAACACGATATAACAACATGACATGATAACTCTTAAATAGTGATCCATCGTGGTGCACTCTTGACAAGCAACCTTGGCATGATAATTCTTGATGGTGGTCCATCGTGACGCACTCTTGGCATGATAAGTAATATTGATAGTGGCCCTCCATGGCGCACTCTTGACAAGTAATCTTGATAAGTAAGTCTAACATGTAATCTTGAATGCTGTTGCGACGGCTATCTTGACATGCTGAATAATAACTTGTCTTGACACCGTGGGTGATTGTTCTTGAATGTGCTTGTATAAGCTATCAGTCTTGTCTCGCATCATGTCTATGACTTGCATCCCTAGTTACCACGGTCAGGGATTCATACTGAATCTGACTAGGTTAATTACTAGATTGATCAAAGTAGCTCATATATAGAGATGTTTCCAATTACAGGCGATCCCATTATTTGGACGCCTTGAGTGGACATGTAGCATGCCGTCGAGTAGGGTACATTTCCAGCCCACTGTCATGTGAGACACTTCTTGAAACAAGTAATATGCATACTATCATGTGTTGCACTCTAAGTCACCTAATAACTCTTGATAACTCTTACATGAATCTCGCCTGGATAACCTGGATAGCTGCAAGGCTTGTGACTGCTGGAACATCTCATTGCATCTTGCTAATAACTAGGCTTGTGATAACCCTAGTTAGTTAAAGTATCAAACCGTACTCTTTGCTTGGCCGTGAATGTTGGATGGAGTCCAATCCTGTCTAGTCTTGTCTAGATCCAGTACATGGCTATCTCAGGACATGCTTGCTTACGCTTTACTCTTAGCAATAAATGGTTAGAGACCCGGTTCTGTTCAGGCGAAGGGTTACAACCCCGGTTGGTTTAAGGATTGTAATCTGGCTTCCGGAATAGTTCCTCGTCCTTTCGTCATTTGTTGCCTTATTTGCATTTCATGTCTTCTTGTTATTATTCTTGTTTATGTTCTGACATGCTGGTTTTAGTTCTTAAGTGAAGCCTCCCTTGTGGCACTTGCACTTTCTGGGGTCTGATCCAGCTGGTTTTGTATGGCCAGATTTCAGAGTAGCACCCGAGGATCTTCCAGCCTTCCAGCCAGATGGTGAACACTAGAAGAAACCCTGGCAACGAGTGGGTTTTATTTTGCTCTTCCGCTCTATTGTAAAATTTTTCTTTTGAGACGTTTAGCCGCCGAGCAAGTGTTAGCTCGTGTTGATTACTTATATTTCTTGTCTGCCTAAGGGCTGTAACATGATTAACAAATCTTAGGGTTGATCATGTATGACTGAAACTCTTGCTAGTCCACGCATTTTGTACGACTAGCTTCATGATCATCTGTATATGAAATGTATGGGACGCCTTACTATTGAATATCTGATAGTCTAACATCTTGTAACTATTATTACTTGCTTGAGATTGAGACACTAGGCTTGTTCTTGACCATAAGAGACTGATGGCTTATAGATAAACCCTCATACATCTCGACAGTCGTGACCGTATATCGAGGTGGATTACACTTCTATATACGTAGCTGGCTGTGTCTGCCCCCGCTCTTCAGTATTCTGGTTCTGGGGCGTGACAGTAACAGCTGTATATGGGAAGCAACATGTAACATTTGACTTTTGTGATTTTTTACACATAACTCGAGGCGGAAAATGTAGCTAGGGGTGAGTATTAGGTTCTTTTGAACCAAATTATTTTGTTAGTGGAGTATGGATGAAGACTGAGGTGGTGAGCATTAACGGATGAAGACTTGGGTGAGATGGTGAGCATTAGCCTATCTGCTTCAAAAAAAAAAATCTTCACAGGTGTAGTGAGAAGTAAGAAATATGGATGAATATTAGATGCCTTATTCGATTTTTGGTTTTAAACCTAAACCGAAACCGAAACCGAATAAGAAATTTTAGTATTTTTGAAACCGAAACCGAACCAATTTTTTTGAAACCGAACCAAATCTCTTATTCGGTTCGGTTCGGTTCGATTTTCGGTCCAAAACCGAATAATGCTCACCCCTAAAATGCAAGATGTTGGGTATGTTGCTCCAAGTTGCTTAATCTTAATTCTGTTTAGGAAATGTAATTGCCGTGATTAGATAAAATATGTAGCAAGTTTTCTTCCAATGGCATGTGAGACTAAAGTTTGGATTCGGAATTTTTTGTGGCCAAAATCTCATGTAACCCATATTGTCCCTGAAAATGGGAAACCATATGTAACATTTTTGGAGTTTTTTTTTAAAATAATTTAGAAGGCCCTTCTGTAAAATTTGGGAGATCTGTAAAATTTAGAGGACATTTGTAAATTTTTGGGGCCTTTATAAATTTTTTTAGGAGACCTTTGTAAAATTTGGAAGGCTTCTTAAATTTGGAATCCAAAGGCCATCTCCAATCGAGATTTCTAAAATTGAGTTTCTATCCTGCTTGTCATTGTACTTTTAAGAAAATTCTATCCTAATTGGGATAGTTTCTATATAGAAATCACACACATACAATACTCTCCAATAGTTCTTCATTTTTAGCTTACGTGGAAACGAATAAAATAATCAATTTAATGTCGTGTGGTCCAATATTAATTGGTATGACAGATAGAGAGAATTTCTATGAGAGTTTCTATATGTAGAAACCCTCGTGCTATCTTTGGTTTGCGAAATTAAGGCCTTGGGAAAGGAAAATCATTCCTTTTATGTGTTTGTTGCCAAAGAAAATAAGTAGAAAAGAAAATTGATTCCCAAAGGAAAAAAATGATTCCCCCATCCACTCAACTATCCACTCAATGATCCATTTTCCTCCTCTAAGGGTTCACTTCTCCTCCCAATTTTATTGACTTTTCCAAATATCTGAAAAAAAATTGATTGAAATTACAATTTTTCAAAAAAAAAGGTGCAAAAAATCGATTTCCTTCCCTTTCTTTTCTTTTCCTTTCCTTTTCCCAACCAAACAAGACTTCATAAAACTCTCCATCCTACATCGAAACTAGGATTTAATATTGAGGGTTACCGTAAAAAAAACAATACATGTGATATACACATTTTTATGCCAAAGAAACTGAGGGTTTGAAATGAGTCCAATTAGGGGGGAGAGAGAGAGAGAGAGAGAGAGAGAGAGAGGCATGAAACGGTGAGGGTTTGGGTGGAGCCGCGGAGAAGAAGAGGAGCACAAACCGAGGAGCTGAAAGATTTTGTTTTTGGTAAAAAAAAAGATTTCAAAGTATTTTTAATATCATAAAACTAGAAAGGATAGGTTCCCTTCCTTTTCTGGTACAGAATATTATACAACCAAAATGGATAGATTTCATTTCTTTTCGGGTACAAAATATTATACAACCAAAATGTATAGGAGTAGGACCATAGGTTTTCTTTCTTCTTCTTCGGATACAAATATTATACAACCAAAATGGAAGCTATTATGTGCTTAGAAGGAATAAGTGTAGTCGCCTATTGACAGAACAAATTGTAATTTATACAATCAAAATCGAGAAATTTTTTTCATCATTTCTTTCCTTTTTTTTTAAATTTGTTCCTAGCTGAGAGAGGACCTTGGGGCGGCCCAAACTAACATTATATAAATAATGTTTTTATATATAGTGGTTAACAATTTTGGACAAGGGGTGGCCATGGCCCCATTCTTCCATATGTAGGTTCGTCCCTACCTACATCACCATCATATATGATAGAAATATGGATAAAAATAATGATTGAATTTTTTTTTCTTCTAAAATAAATTTGAGAATTTTTGAGTGGCACCCCACTTTCTTTAGCCTTATTTAAGGTACACCCCACAACTTTACACTATTGTAATTCACCCCCCACTTTTGACGGTTTCCGTCCAAAACGGTCGGTCAACTGGATTAACCCAATTTTTTTTACGGTAATTCACCCCACGGTAATTCACCCCCCTCCGCCGGTAATTCACCCCGCTCCGCCGGTAATTCACCCACTTTTGGCACCCCACAACTTTTGACGGTAATTCACCCCCCTCCGCCGCACCCCCGCTCCGCCGCGCCCCCGCTTCGCCGCGTTCTAGCTCCGCCCCCCTTCCTCTCCATCACCAGCACCTTCACCAACCCCACCATCACCACCACCACCACCGTTTCTCCCCCCCTCCCCGACCTCGCCGCTGCCACACCGACCTCGCCGCTGCCACCGACACCTACGACAACCAGTTCTCTCCCGAGAATTCTCCTCGCTTTAGAGAGGACAAACCCAAAGAACCCAGCCAAGTTGATGAGGAGGAGAAAGAGGCTCTCAATTCTCCTCCCACCGGCAGCTACAACAACAAGTTCTCTTCCGAGAATGCTCCTCGTCTCACAGAGGACAAACCCAAAGAACCTAGGCAAGTTGACGAAGAGAGAGAGAGAGGCGCTCATGTTACCCCCGCCGACATCCACGCCAACAAGTTCTATCCCGATAATCCTCCTCGCATCACGGAGGACAAACCCGAAGAAGCCAGCCAAGTTGACGAGGAGGAGAAAGAGGCTCTCAAGTCACCTCCTTTTGACGACTAGGACAACAAGTTCTCTTCCGAGAATCCTCCTCACCTCAAGGAGGACAAACCCACAGAACCCAGCCAAGTCGACAAGAAGGAGGAGAAAGAGGCTCTCAAGTCGCCTGTCACGCCCCAGAACCAGAATACTGGAGAGCGGGGGCAGACATAGCCAGCTACGTATATGAAATGGGATCCATCTCGCTATACGGTCACAGCTGTCTAGATACATGAGGGTTTATCTACAAGCCAGCAGTCTCTTAAGGTCATGAACAAGCCTATTGTCTCAATCACAAGCAAGTAAGTAAAAGTCACAAGATGTATGATCATTAAATATACAATAGTAAGGCGTCCCAAACATTACATATTCAGTTGATCATGAAGCTAGTCATTACAAAATGTCAGGACTAGCAAGAGTTTAGTCATACATGATCAACCCTAGGATCTGTTAATCATGTTACAGCCCGTAGGCAGACAGTAAGTAAAGTGCAATCGAGCTAAACAGGTGCTCGCCGGCTAAACGCCTCAAAAGAATATTTTTACAATAAAGTGGGAGATCAAAAATAAACCCACTCGTTGCCAGGGTTCCGCCTAGTAGCCACCATCTGGCTGGAAGGTCGGTAGATCCTCTGGAGCTGCTCCGAAATCTGTCCACACAAAACCAGCTGGGTCAGACCCCAGAAAGAGCAAGTGCCACAAAGGAAGCTTCACTTAGGAACTAAAACCAGCAATCAGCACAAGAGTATAAATAAAGTAAAAACTGGAAATAAAGAAAATACATCAGGATGATATACGACGAGATAACCATGGAACTATCCAGATAACCAGGTTATAACCCGTAAACCAAACAAGGACCGGGGTTGTAACCCTTCGTCTGAACAGAACTTGGAATTCTCACCATTTATCGGTAAAATAAATACAAGCATTCTGGTCATGCAGTAATCTAGAACAGGATCAGGACAAGACTAGACTGGTTAGATTCCATCCAATCATTTCACGGCCAAGCAAGAATTATGGCTTGATACTTTAACTAACTAGGGTTGTCACAAGCCTAATTACTAACAAGATGCAGCGAGATTATTCCACAGCCACAAGCCCTGCAGACCATCCAGGTTACCCGGGTTAAAAGATTAAGGTTGAATTCAGGTGGATACATCGTCCAGAAAATGAATGTACCCTTAGGTAGCTTGAAGGGTGCAACACATGACAGTGTGCTGGAAATGTGCCATACTCGACGGTAGGCTACAGATCCCAAGGCGCGCCCAGGTAACGGGATTACCTGTAGCTGGGAGATCTCTTTATGACTAATGTGTTATTCTAGTTATTAGCCTTAGTCCATTTCAGTAGGTACTCCTGACCGTGGTACTCAGGAGTCCCCTTCTAGACATGATGCAAGACAGGACTGGTTTATTTGTACAAGCACAATCGCCCATGGTGTCCAGGTAATTCATACAGGTCATGTCATGTCAGGTAGCCGTCGTAACAGCTGATCAAGATATATCATGCTAGGTTTATCATGTCAAGTTTACTAGTCAGGAGTGCGCCACGACGGGCCACTATCATGTCATGCTCAATTATCATTTCCAAACATATTAAATGAATTCGAGATTATCAAGTTGATGACAAAAGGCGTAAGGATATAAAATGGACGTAAAATATCTAATAAAATACCAATACACAGGGCTATAGGAGAGCCATGCGGCTAAGGCATATGCGGCCAGGAATGATCTCATGCGGCTGGAAAAGAATAGCCCATGCGGCTGAATAGGGTCAGGCGCATACGGCTAAAAGGGGAAGGGCTTATGCGGTCAAGGGGTATCAGTCATATGCGGCTCGGAGATCCACTCAATCATGCGGCTGAGAAAGACAAGACATATGCGGTCAGGAGGATAGGGAACTCATGCGGCTAGCGGGGGAGGGGTCCATGCGGCTGGCTGACCAATCAAGTACATGCGGTCGGGGAGGAGCAACCCATGCGGCTGCGGGGAGCAATGACTATGCGGTCAAGGGAAGCAAACCCATGCGGCTGGGAGACTGCGGTCTATGCGGCTCGTGAGCGTTGAGTTCATGCGGCTCAGGGTTGCTGGAAATCCATGCGGCCAGGAAGGACTGGGCCTCAGTCATGCGGTTAAGTAAGAAGGACTTCATGCGGCTAGAAGGAATACTTGCCGCATGAACTTGTCATGCGGTCAAGTCAAGGCAATAGTGCATGCGGTTGGAACTGACTTGCTGCATGAATGTTCATGCGGTCAAGTGCTACCATGCGGCTCGGGACTGTGCTTCTTCTCCAAATTTCCGAGAAGAAGTACACCATAAGCCATGGCTTCCAAGTTGCATAACTCTATCATCCGGAGCCCAAATCCGAACTTCCATAGGTCAAAATGGGGTAGAACGAAATTCTCTACAACATGGAACCATCAAAACTCGGAAATAACAAGATTAAGTAGATCAAAACCCAAGAAATCCAAAAATAATATAAATATAAATCTACAAGAATCTAGCCATGAAAAGTAAAAATGCCAAGTTCTAAAGTAAGTTAGAATGCTGTAAGGAAGAGAATGAAGCAATAAAATTTGAGTTCCTCCATGAAGCAAGTTGCACTTGCCTAGACCTCTCTCTCCCTCTCTCTTGTAGGTGAAGAATTAATGGAGGAAAGTAGAAGAGTAATGAAGAGAGAAGAAAGTAGGGTTAATAAATGGTAGTGGTGGTGGTAGGTAGGGGGTTCACCCTTGGTTCATAATGAACCATTAGCAATCCCAAGCCGAACCAAGCCAACCCGAACCAAGAATAACCAAGCCATGAAGGAAGAGCTAAGCAAGAAATCATACAATATAAGATAAAATACGTACACGTATTCCAATAATACGTAATACGAACCACAGGCATTACAACTCTACCCACCTTAAAAGAATTCCGTCCTCGGAATTTAATCAAGAGGCTAGAGGGACAATGACCAGTTATACTAATAACAAGCAAGTTATACTAGACAATCAATCAATCACGCAAGCAAGGAATCGAAGGCATGAGGCATAAGAAGGATAGTATACCTCACGAGTCAAACAAGTCGGGATATCGCGATCGGATATCATCCTCACGCTCCCACGTTGACTCACCCAAAGAGTGATGACCCCAAGCAACTCGGACTAACTTAATAGTCTTGTTCTTGAGCATCTTCTCCCTTCGGTCCAATATAGACATGGGCCTCTTCTCATACGAAAGGTTGGTACCAACAACCAATTCCGAATGATCCAGGATGTGGCTCGGGTCTGGGATATACCGTCATAATTGGGATACATGGGATACGTCATGCACCTCGCTTAGCGACGGCGGAAGAGCGAAACGATAGGATACTTCTCCTACTCGCTCCAGAATGTCAAATGGCCCTATATACCTAGGACTAAGCTTTTCTCGCACGCCGAAATGAATAACGCCACGGTTAGGCAAAATCCTCAGGAATACATGGTCACCGACAGAAAACTCGAGAGGACGCCGATGAGAATCAGTCCAATGACGCTGGCGATCTTGGGCAACTCGAAGATGATCCCTGACTCTTCTGACTACCTCAACTGTCTGGGCAATCATTTCCGGACCAAACATCTGCCTCTCTCCGACATCGTCCCATGCTAGCGGGGATCTGCACTTCCTACCATACAATGCCTCGAACGGTGCCATCTGGATACTAGCCTGGAAACTGTTGTTGTACGAGAACTCCACCAGGTGCAGGTCATCTTCCCACGAACCACCGAAGTCAAGGGTACAAGATCTCAATATATCTTCAAGAGTCTGGATCGTGCACTCTGACTGGCCATCTGTTTGCGGGTGATAAGCTGAACTGAACTGGAGACGAGTCCCCAAACTCTCTTGTAAGCTGTGCCAAAAGTGCGACATAAATCTGGAATCTCGGTCCGAGGTGATACTGACTGGAACACCGTGCAACCTGACAATCTGCCTGAGGTACATCTCTGCTAACAGAGCTGTCGACTGACCCACTCTGAATGGGAGAAAGTGAGCCACCTTTGTGAGCCGATCAACTATAACCCAGATAGCATCTCTACCAGCTGGGGATCTAGGTAATCTAGTCATAAAATCCATGGTCACATGCTCCCACTTCCACTCTGGAATGGGCAAAGGCTGAAGAAGTCCAGCCGGTCTCTGATATTCAGCTTTAACTTGTTGACAAACCAAACACCGAGAGACAAACCGGGCTATCTTCCGTTTCATGCCATTCCACCAAAAGTGCTGACGGATATCACGGTACATCTTCGTACTGCCAGGATGGATGGAATACTGAGAACTGTGCGCCTCTGACATGATCTTCTGCCTGATATCTCCACTGGGTACACAAAAACGCTTACCATGTCGAAGTGTACCATCCTCATGAATGCACAACCCTGGTCTTCGTCCTGCCTCACACTCTGCCCTGAGTCGCTGAAGCTTGGAATCTGTTGATTGCGCCATCCGGATCCTCTCGACTATAGTGGACTGAACTTGCATACTGGCCATCAATGCCACACTGGAAGGGAGAACAACTTCAATACCCATCTTCTGAAGATCTGCTAACAGCTCTGGTTGCACTGTTAGGAAATAAACTCTGGCTCTCCTGCTCAATGCATCTGCAACAACGTTGGCCTTCCCAGGATGATACTGCAGGTTGACATCATAATCCACAAGCAGCTCCAGCCATCTTCTCTGACGCATGTTAAGATCTTTCTGAGTGAAAATATACTTCAGGCTCTTGTGGTCGGTAAAAATCTCTACCCTATCTCCGTACAAGTACTGCCTCCACAACTTAAGTGCAAACACTACTGCTGCCAGCTCAAAGTCATGGGTTGGATAATTTCTCTCATGATCACAAAGTTGTCGTGATGCATAAGCTATTACCTTCCCATGTTGCATCAGAACACACCCTAAGCCTCTGCCTGAAGCATCATAATACACTGAGAATCCTCCGGTTCCATCGGGAAGCGTGAGAATGGGAGCTGTTATCAGGCCTTGCTTCAATTGCTCAAAAGAACTCTGACACTCCGCTGTCCAAGCAAACTGTGCATCCTTGCGGGTTAATCGGGTCAATGGCGCTGATATCCGAGCAAAATCTGAAACAAACCGCCGGTAGTAGCCGGCCAATCCAAGAAAATTGCGAACTTCTACAACTGTGCTGGGCACTGGCCATAATTCAATAGCCACAATCTTCTGGGGATCCACTTCTACTCCTCCTCTGGTGATGATATGACCCAAGTATGAAATGCGATCGAGCCAGAACTCGTATTTGCTGAACTTGGCATATAACTGGTGCTCCCTGAGAATCTGAAGAACCACACGGAGATGCTGCTCATGCTCCGCCTCACTCTTGCTGTAGATCAGGATATCGTCCAAGAACATAATCACAAACTGATCCAAGTAAGGCATGAAATGCGATTCATGAGGTCCATAAATACTGTCGGCGTATTGGTTGCTCCAAAGGGAATAACAAGGAACTCCCAATGCCCATACCTCGATCTAAAAGCTGTCTTCGGGATATCCTGCTCTCTGACTCTGATCTGATGATATCCTGAGCGCAAGTCGATCTTTGAAAATACCGATGCCCTTTGAGTTGATCAAACAAGTCATCTATCCTCGGGAGAGGATATCTGTTTTTGATTGTCACTGAATTCAAGGTACGATAATCAACACATAACCTGGATGTACCATCCTTCTTTTACACAAGAAGCATCGGGGCTCCCCAAGGTGATCCACTAGCACGAATGAATCCCTTGGTTCTGAGTTCTTCAATCATCTTGTATAATATCTCCAACTCTGACGGCGCCATCCTGTAGACTCTCTCTGACACTGGGGCTGTCCCGGGAATCAAGTCGATGGTGAACTCGATCTCCCGCTCTGGAGGCATACCTGGAAGCTCTTCTGGGAAAACATGTGGGAACTCATCCACTAACCTGGGCAACTGAACTGCTGCTACCGCCATCCGCAATATCGAAGGAGAAGACTCAATCTCGCCTCGAGAGAAGGAAAACTCCGGCTCACCTGGAATGCTAAAAATAACCCTGCCGATATGGCAGTCTATTCTAGCATACTGGTTCCTCAACCAATCCATCCCTAAGACCACATCATAATCGGCCATCGGGAACTCTATCAATGTAGCGAGAAATTCCTTACCGCTAACTACGATTCGACACGAGGAAAACACCCTATCGACTCCCACAAGTCCATTACCAGTAAGTATATTGAGCCTTACTGATAATGACTCGGGCTCCAATCCTATCCGTGTCGCGAATCGTACAGACATAAAAGAATACGATGCACCAGAATCAAATAAAGCTGAAGCTGGAAAGGAGTTGACGAGAATAGTACCTACCACTACCTCTCCTGGTGCCAATCCTTCCTCCATGGTCATCGCCATAGCCTGACCGTGCCCTCGGGATGCTGGTCCCCTCTGCTGAAATTCTCGCTGCCTATTCTGACTCAAGGCTTGGGCTTGAGCATACTGCTGGGGGTTCTGCTGCTGGAATACTTGGGTCTGAGGCGGCAAGGACCTCGGCAATGGATACTGCTGCTGCTGCTGGACTGGTGCTGGTCCTCTCACCGAAGAGCTAGAAAGGTTGGACGATGATGAACCACCCCTATTCGGGCATGACCTAACCCTATGGTCTGGTGCTCCACAAGCCAGGCACAATCCCTGCGCCCTGCGATATTCTGCCACCACATGGCCTGGCTTCCCACAATGAGAACATCCCACTGCGGAAGACTGCTTCTGCTTCTGCTGAGGGTACGTCGGGGTAGAATGCTGGACCGACGTTACTGAGGCCGCTCGCCTCGGAGCTCCAATAGTCAAGGCCCTGGCTGCCGGGGCTGGTGCGGAAGACTGATTCATCTGGCCGTGAGATCTCTTCCGACCCCCGGCCCTATCCACGATCCTTTGGGAGGTATACTCATGCCTCTGGGCTGCTCTCAAGACTGCATCAAAAGTCTGATGCTCAAACTTCTCGACTGCCAACAAGATCTCCAGGTGAAGTCCCTGCTGGAACCGCTGGGCTCTATCATACTCGGTTGCCACCAAGGTGGGAGCAAACCGACTGAGTCTGGAAAACTCGGCCGCATATCCGTCGACCGTCCTGCTTTCTTGCTTCAGATTGGTGAACCTCGTCTGTAGATCGTACCGAGCTACAGCGTCAAAAATACTTGGTCTGGAATCTCTCTCTAAATACTGCCCAAGCAATAGGGGCCACTAATCCAACGGCCTGCGCTGCCCACAAGCTGCGGGCAAGATCCAATAACTGTAAGCGCACCACGACTACCTTCTCATTCTCTGGAGTCCTGGCTGCTTCAAGAATCATCTCAGTATCCTGAAGCCACGCATCCGCTCGATAGCATCTTCACTACCGTCGAAGAACGGAGGGTTCAAGCGCTTGAAGCTGTTGGCCGCGCTGTTCCCTGGATGACCGCCTCTGGTCAAAGCATCCGCCACTGCCTGTTGTAAGGCATCTCCACGATGATCTTGAGAAGCTACCAAGGTCCTGACGAGTCCTACTAATGTGCCATCATCAGGTTCTACAGGTTGAACTGGCTGAACTGGTGGCTCTTCTCCAATAGGCTCGACTCTGGAGGCTACTCTGGAGTGCTGGGCTTGATCCCCGGGTTGCTGCTGGTCCACGGGAGGTGCTCCGCCTTGCTGGTCGGTAGGACCACGAATAATACCGCTGAAGACGACGACATAGGGATCAATAAGGAAGGACCAGGACAGATCAATGAGACAAGCATGCGATCAGGACAAGAATCCAGGGATTCAGAGGATATGAGCAGAGTTCAAAGGCAAATATTGATTGAGACATCTATCCGGTAAACCCTCACATAACTTGATTTACAAGACCTGTATGGGCCACCACTTAAACCATGTCACGCCCCAGAACCAGAATACTGGAGAGCGGAGACAGACATAGCCAGCTACGTATATGAAATGGGATCCATCTCGCTATACGGTCACGGCTGTCTAGATACATGAGGGTTTATCTACAAGCCAGCAGTCTCTTAAGGTCATGAACAAGCCTATTGTCTCAATCACAAGCAAGTAAGTAAAAGTCACAAGATGTATGATCATTAAATATACAATAGTAAGGCGTCCCAAACATTACATATTCAGTTGATCATGAAGCTAGTCGTTACAAAATGTCAGGACTAGCAAGAGTTTAGTCATACATGATCAATCCTAGGATCTGTTAATCATGTTACAGCCCGTAGGCAGACAGTAAGTAAAGTACAATCGAGCTAAATAGGTGCTCGCCGGCTAAACGCCTCAAAAGAATATTTTTACAATAAAGTGGGAGATCAAAAATAAACCCACTCGTTGCCAGGATTCCGCCTAGTGGCCACCATCTGGCTGGAAGGTCGGTAGATCCTCTGGAGCTGCTCCAAAATCTGGCCAAACAAAACCAGCTGGGTCAGACCCCAGAAAGAGCAAGTGCCACAAAGGAAGCTTCACTTAGGAACTAAAACCAGCAATCAGCACAAGAGTATAAATAAAGTAAAAACTGGAAATAAAGAAAATACATCAGGATGATATACGACGAGATAACCATGGAACTATCTAGATAACCAGGTTACAACCCGTAAACCAAACAAGGACCGGGGTTGTAACCCTTCGTCTGAACAGAACTTGTAATTCTCACCATTTATCGGTAAAATAAATACAAGCATTTTGGTCATGCAGTAATCTAGAATAGGATCAGGACAAGACTAGACTGGTTAGACTCCATCCAATCATTTCACGGCCAAGCAAGAATTACGGCTTGATACTTTAACTAACTAGGGTTGTCACAAGCCTAATTACTAACAAGATGCAGCGAGATTATTCCACAGCCACAAGCCCTGCAGACCATCCAGGTTACCCGGGTTGAAAGATTAAGGTTGAATTCAGGTGGGTACATCGTCCAGGAAACGAATATACCCTTAGGTAGCTTGAAGGGTGCAACACATGACAGTGTGCTGGAAATGTGCCCTACTCGACGGCAGGCTACAGATCCCAAGGCGCGCCCAGGTAACGGGATTGCCTGTAGCTGGGAGATCTCTTTATGACTAATGTGTTATTCTAGTTATTAGCCTTAGTCCATTTCAGTAGGTACTCCTGACCGTGGTACTCAGGAGTCCCCTCCTAGACATGATGCAAGACAGGACTGGTTTATTTGTACAAGCACAATCGCCCACGGTGTCCAGGTAATTCATACAGGTCATATCATGTCAGGTAGCCGTCGTAACAGCTGATCAAGATATATCATGCCAGGTTTATCATATCAAGTTTACTAGTCAGGAGTGTGCCACGACGGGCCACTATCATGTCATGCTCAATTATCATTTCCAAACATATTAAATGAATTCGAGATTATCAAGTTCATGACAAAAGGCGTAAGGATATAAAATGGACGTAAAATATCTAATAAAATAACAATACACAGGGCTATAGGAGAGCCATGCGGCTAAGGCATATGCGGCCAGGAATGATCTCATGCGGCTGGAAAAGAACAGCCCATACGGCTGAATAGGGTCAGGCGCATGCGGCTAAAAGGGGAAGGGCTTATGCGGTCAAGGGGTATCAGTCATATGCGGCTCGGAGATCCACTCAGTCATGCGGCTGAGAAAGACAAGACATATGCGGTCAGAAGGATAGGAAACTCATGCGGCTGGAGGGGGAGGGGTCCATGCGGCTGGCTGACCAATCAAGTACATGCGGCCGGGGAGGAGAAACCCATGCGGCTGCGGGGAGCAATGACTATGCGGTCAAGGGAAGCAAACCCATGCGGCTGGGAGACTGCAGTCTATGCGGCTCGCGAGCGTTGAGTTCATGCGGCTCAGGGTTGCTGGAAATCCATGCGGCCAGGAAGGACTGGGCCTCAGTCATGCGGTTAAGTAAGAAGGACTTCATGCGGCTAGAAGGAATACTTGCCGCATGAACTTGTCATGCGGTCAAGTCAAGACAATAGTGCATGCGGTTGGAACTGACTTGCCGTATGAATGTTCATGTGGTCAAGTGCTACCATGCGGCTCGGGACTGTGCTTCTTCTCCAAATTTCTGAGAAGAAGTACACCATAAGCCATGGCTTCCAAGTTGCATAACTCTATCATCCGGAGGCCAAATCCGAACTTCCATAGGTCAAAATGGGGTAGAACAAAATTCTCTACAACATGGAACCATCAAAACTCGGAAATAACAAGATTAAGTAGATCAAAACCCAAGAAATTCGAAAATAATATAAATATAAATCTACAAGAATCTAGCCATGGAAAGTTAAAATGCCAAGTTCTAAAGTAAGTTAGAATGCTGTAAGGAAGAGAATGAAGCAACAAAATTTGAGTTCCTCCATGAAGCAAGTTGCACTTGCCTAGACCTCTCTCTCCCTCTCTCTAGTAGGTGAAGAATTAATGGAGGAAAGTAGAAGAGTAATGAAGAGAGAGAAGAAAGTGGGGTTAATAAATGGTAGTGGTTGTCACCCCCAGTTTTTCAAATTAGGGGTATTTTCGTCATTTTAAAGTTTTAAAATATTTTAGAAATTTTATTTGATTTTATATGATTTTTAGGAATTTATTTGAGTCGGTTTGAATTTTATCCAATTCGGACCCAATTTGGAGACCCGGGTAGCCTGGACCCTAGTGGGACCCCCATACTAGCTGGACTTAGCCCATGTACCATCATAAATAGGCTAGAAATTATTAACCTAATTTCCATGACTTAATAAGTCATTTTAGAGGCTTAATTAGTCGTTTAGAAACAAACCGAATCAAACCGAACCAACCCGAATTGGTTTTGAACCCAAACTAAGCTTATTGGGTTTGGGGCTATTGGATCCCAACCCAATAACCCCCCCCCCCCAAGTGGCCGGCCACATAAACCCCCCCCCCCCTTTGTCTTCTCCACAAAGTCATCTCTCTCTCTCTTTCTCAAATTCTCTCTCCAAGCTCTCTCTCTCTCCAAACTCCTTTAGGTTTGTCATCAATACTCCATTTATTACTCCTTTTCAATTAAGTTCTTTACATAAAGTGTAGAGAATTCAATTCTCTACACTTTGCCCCTATTTTGTAGGTTTCTCTCTAGAATTTAGTTAGTGTTAATTTAGGATTTTTATATGGTAATGGTATATATATATTATGTATATATATATATATATATATATATATATATATATATATATATATATATATATATATATATATATATATATATATATATATATATATGTAGGATGTTATATGTATGTATGTATTTGTGTGTGTGTGTGTGTAGAGAGTAGTGGGAAGAGGATGAGAGTGGTGGTGTGGTTGTGAGTGGTGGTGTGGTTGTGTGTGTGGTTGTGTGTGTGGTTGGGTGTGGTTGTGAACATATATATAGGTATATGTGTATTTGTATATATATATATATATATATATATATATATATATATATATATATATATATATATATATATATATATGTATGTATATATAATATGTATACGTGTGTGTGTGTATATATGTAGATATGTATGTGTATATATATAGATGGGAGGAGAGGATATGATATATGGTTATATATATATAGAAATAGATAGATAGATATATAGATAGAGAGATATATATAGGTATATATATATATAAAGAGAGGAGATGAGGGAGTGAAGTAGGAGGAGTAGAAGGAGGGAGAGAAGTGGCAGCAGCAGCCAGCAGCATAGGCAGCAGCAGCAGCTGCACCAGCTGCAGCAGCAGCAAGCAGTAACAGTAGCAGCAGCAGGAGCTGCTCACATCAGCTCCTCCCCCCCCATTTCACCCCCCTTTCACCCATAAACCCCCCTAGTACCTAGGTATATATAGGTATATATGTAGGTAGATATATATGTATATATATGTATGTATAGATAGATAAATGGATAGTTAGATAGGAGAAGTTTAGAAAAGTTAGAATAGGAAGTAGAGAAGAAATAGAGAAGAGGGGAACTAGAGAAGTTAGGAAATTTAAGAAGAGTAGGAAGGAGGAGTAAGAAGGAGAATTAGAGAAGAAGAAGATTAGAGAAGTTGAGAGAAGAAGAAGTAGAATTAGAGAAGTTAAGAGGAGAATTAGAATGAGACTAAAAGAGGGGATTTTGGTAGAAATCGAGTTAGAGGGCAAAATTGAGCCCGGAGCATCGGATCGCGATGAAACTTGACATGGGCCTAGGTTACGTGATTTAGATTTTGTGGGTAAGCTCCCGGATGGAAATCGGGGTCATAGGGCGCCGGTATCGCGCCGTGTCAGTGCGTATCTCGAAATATTCGAGATTTCTGCAACGGGCCGTAAGGTGGACTAGACGTCCACTTTATCTAGGTATTATGGTAGATAACGAACCTATAGGATAGTACCCTACTACCCTAGGAAGATCGGGTCAAAATAACTAGCGTATGTAGGCTATCTAGAATATCGCCGAGGGTAGAATTTTACCCTTAAAAAGGGTAAAATAGAGATTTGGCCCACGGCCAAGATTTGAGTTTCCGATTCCAAGATGGACTTGGATATGGGTTGTATAGGTTGGTAATGAGTAGGATTAGCTGTCTAAACCTAGTCTTGGACCCGGTTGACCACGGTTGACTTTTTGGACTAAAAGTCAACTATGGGTCAACACTTTACCCAATTTGGTCCCAAATTCCATCTAACTTGGACAGTTGACCAAAAGTTAACTGTTAGTCACCAGTGACCTAGAGTTGACCTAGGGTTGACCATAGTTGACCACGGTTGACCAGAGTTGACCGGTTGACCAAAAAGTCAACCGTTGACTCAAATTGACCTAGATTGATTCCGTTTGACTTGCATTGACCCAGTATGACCTAGCTAGACCTAAAATGACTTAGGTTGACCTCGTACAGTCTAGTTTGATGTGACTTGACCTAGAATGACCTAATAGGATTTAAATTGATTTGACTTTATTTCCTAGATTGAGTATTGATACGTCTTGTTCTCTATAGGTCCTCGAGACGCTGCATTTGCTCCGGTTGACATATCATACCATATTACAGGCGAGTACATTCTCTGACACTTTTCCAATTTATAATGATCGTTATGATTCATGTAATTAGTGTGGATATGCTTATTCTCGACACATTGGTCACACGGATTGGTATTCATGGATCCCGACATGAGATGTTATTCCTCGTTATCTTGGTATATCTTGTGCAAGCCCCCTTGTAGTTCTTGTGCAGTATATGGACACCGATTCTCGAGAAGACTTGCTCCCTTCTCGTAGAATCCCGTGTCATAACGTGTCTTGCTTGGATCCACTCTACCAGTCGGGGACGGGGAGTACTAGTGTAGATGTGTGGTCATTATCCACCTTGTTTATTCTTGTAGACCTTGAATGCTACCAATCCTACACTCCACGTGGGATTGGCTGATCATAACCTTGTACAGACCCAATCCGGCCACATGTTGTAGCTAGTATTCACACACCTAGAGATATGATTCTTGATTCTTGTACATGCCATGATCAGTTTACTTGCCTTGTTCTAGCTCTAGTTTTACAGCTTACCTTGCCATGATACTATGTACATTCCATGATTTTCTTGTATATACTCTCTATTTACTGTCTTATAGCTTTTGTCATATCTTGTGAACTGTTGTTAGTAGATTGTACTCGTTCCATCCTGACAGGATATATTAAAAATATTACAGATGCAGACGAGGGAGACTATTCTACCTACTACGGTCCGAATGACGTAGTGGGCCTAGACTTGGAGACTTTGGTCCAGCAGGGCTTAGCTCCACCTGACGAGACCTTACCTATTACTTAGTTAGAGTAGGTCTTTTATACTGGACTTTATCTCCAGCTACTTTTGAGTCTGTTATTACTATGGACTGTATTAGAGACTTGGACTGTATATATTCTTTGTGTTGGACTTGACAGGTTATATATTATTTTATCGTCTTGTTGTCTTTTCATTTCAGTCTTTACTTTGTTATCTTAGAGTCGTGATTGAGTACTCATATATATATTCATTTGCTTGTCCTCCGTTCGGAGTTGACCATATTCTCGACAGGTTTTTGTTATATATAAACTATTTAGAAGTAGAGAAATTCACAGCGTTCCACGCCGATTTTTCGGTGAGGACTGGGCGTTGTCGCGTCACGTGCCCTTTTAGCGGGTGCGAGTCGTGACACGTTTTAGTGGTGGCCCACGCAGGTCCCGAAGTCGTAATTAGTGCGATGTCGTAGTGGCGCTTGACTTAGAGTGCTATTACGAGCCTGCGGTACGTATCTAGGATAGGCTATAAGCTAAGGGTGCTCAATCACAGTAGGATCTTTCCTTGCTTATCTTGCTTACCGTCTTTGATATTGATTTACTGCTTTCTAGCTGTCCTCCTTTGATATTGCCTTCATGTGCCATATTGATATCTTCTTCTCAATTTGTCTCCAGGATATTGATGACTCATTCTCCTGGTGAGGAGTACGGGGAGACGGAGAGGTCTGCTACCTCTGGCGGACAGGCTCCGGTCACTTCCCCGGTTGATGGGATTTCTGTTGGGGCTCTTGGAGGTACTCCTCCAGCTACCTCGATGACCGTCCCTGGGGCCATTGCGGGTGCTCTTCCCGTAGTGCCAGGGGCTACAGTGGGAGCTGCCGAGGGTATTCTTCCTCCTCAGCAGGGGGCTCCTCCGGTGAAGATGGGAGCTATTCCTCCATTGCCTTCTCTGCCCACAGACATGGGGCAGATGCTAGCGTTCTTCCACCAGGTGCTTGAGTCCCAGCGGGCTCAGCACGAGGCTCAGTTGAGGCAGACAGAGGTTATACGCCAGGGCATGGAGGATGCGCACAGATTGGCTATGGCGGCAGTGGAGCGTCAGGCTCCGTAGAGGGAGGTTCAGCAGCAGCAGCAGCCGAAGATCGGGGATATCCAGGCTTTTAAGAAGCTTGGTCCGAGGGATTTCAAGGGGACTGAGGGCATTATTTATGCTGATGACTGGCTCGAGGATATCGAGCGCCAGATGGGGGCCTGCCGCCTGGCAGCCGACCTGAGGGTCGAGGCGGTTGGGTTGCAGTTGTTAGATATTGCCCGGACATGGTTCCGTAATGAGCCGGCTCTTGCAGGAGAGGGCCATACTTGGGCGGAGTTCAGGGCCCTGTTCAGAGAGAAGTTCTTTTCCCCTACGGACAAGATTGGCCTGGTGCGGCAGTTCCAGAACCTGCAGCAGGGCAGCATGACCGTAGAGGAGTATGCGGCGGAGTTCGGCCGGCTGAGCCGATACGCCGAGTATATGGTGAGTGACCCGGTGATCCGAGCGGAGCGCTTCAGGGAGGGATTGGCATGGGATATCAAGATCCTGATCCCTTCTTTCTACGCGACATATGCGGAGGTTTACGCAGAGGCTCGAAAGGTAGAGAGGGAGTTGGGCTTGAAGCCGAAAAGGGATCGAGATGTGTTTTCTGGGGCCAGTAGCAGTGCAGGACCTGCTAAGCGCCCTCAGCTTCAGCATCAGTCGTTCCAGCATCACCAGCCGCAGGTGCAGGCCAGAGCACCGGTCCAGCAGCAGGTGCAGCACACTCAGCAGAGGCAGGCACAGCATGGGGCTCCTTGCGGCTACTGCAAGAAGCCCGGTCACATCTGGGAGGTCTGCCGGAAGAGGCTGGGCTTGTGCCTCTATTGCGGGGAGGCTGGACATCAGTTGAGAGATTGTCCTACGAACCATCGCCGTGCAGCTCAAGGAGCACAGGGAAGGCCACCTATGGCACCGCATCACGCCCTCCACCAGCAGCGGGATATACCCCGCCAGGACAGGGTTTTTGCGATGGCAGTTGAGGATCCTGCACGCATTGGACTAGGAGGTAGGATCTTGCCCTTTCTTTTTACCTGTTCTTTTCGCCCATTGATTGATGATTGCTTTCTTAGTACCTTTAGTTTGCATATGTGATGATCATGCTAGATTAAATAGGAAACCCCAATGAAGACTGCAATAACACGATACTGTAGAGATATAAAACCATGCATGTGTTCTGACTTCCTGGGTTACATGTTATATAACTTAGGATAAAAATTTAGTAGACCTTGATTGTGGGGTGCTTGACCTAGAGAAGAGTACGACCGTTTGAATTTCGAGGACGAATTTTTTTAAGGAGGGTAGATTTGTCACCCCCAGTTTTTCAAATTAGGGGTATTTTCGTCATTTTCAAGTTTTAAAATATTTTAGGAATTTTATTTGATTTTATATGGTTTTTAGGAATTTATTTGAGTCGGTTTGAATTTTATCCAATTCGGACCCAATTTGGAGACCCGGGTAGCCTGGACCCTAGTGGAACCCCCATACTAGCTGGACTTAGCCCATGTACCATCATAAATAGGCTAGAAATTATTAACCTAATTTTTATGACTTAATAAGTCATTTTAGAGGCTTAATTAGTCGTTTAGAAACAAACCGAATCAAACCGAACCAACCCGAATTGGTTTTGAACCCAAACTAAGCTTATTGGGTTTGGGGCTATTGGATCCCAACCCAATAACCCCCCGCCCCCCCCCCCCCCCAAGTGGCCGGCCACATAAACCCCCCCCCCTTTGTCTTCTCCACAAAGTCATCTCTCTCTCTCTTTCTCAAATTCTCTCTCCAAGCTCTCTCTCTCTCCAAACTCCTTTAGGTTTGTCATCAATACTCCATTTATTACTCCTTTTCAATTAAGTTCTTTACATAAAGTGTAGAGAATTCAATTCTCTACACTTTGCCCCTATTTTGTAGGTTTCTCTCTAGAATTTAGTTAGTGTTAATTTAGGATTTTTATATGGTAATGGTATATATATATATATATATATATATATATATATATATATATATATATATATATATATATATATATGTATATATATATGTGTATGTATAGATATATATATGTAGGATGTTATATGTATGTATGTATTTGTGTGTGTGTGTGTGTGTAGAGAGTAGTGGGAAGATGATGAGAGTGGTGGTGTGGTTGTGAGTGGTGGTGTGGTTGTGTGTGTGGTTGTGTGTGTGGTTGGGTGTGGTTGTGAACATATATATAGGTATATGTGTATTTGTATATATATATATATATGTATGTATATATAATATGTATACGTGTGTGTGTGTATATATGTAGATATGTATGTGTATATATATAGATGGGAGGAGAGGATATGATATATGGTTATATATATATAGAAATAGATAGATAGATATATAGATAGAGAGATATATATATAGGTATATATATATATAAAGAGAGGAGATGAGGGAGTGAAGTAGGAGGAGTAGAAGGAGGGAGAGAAGTGGCAGCAGCAGCCAGCAGCATAGGCAGCAGCAGCAGCTGCACCAGCTGCAGCAGCAGCAAGCAGTAACAGTAGCAGCAGCAGGAGCTGCTCACAGCAGCTCCTCCCCCCCCCATTTCACCCCCCTTTCACCAATAAACCCCCCTAGTACCTAGGTATATATAGGTATATATGTAGGTAGATATATATGTATATATATATGTATGTATAGATAGATAAATGGATAGTTAGATAGGAGAAGTTTAGAAAAGTTAGAATAGGAAGTAGAGAAGAAATAGAGAAGAGGGGAACTAGAGAAGTTAGGAAATTTAAGAAGAGTAGGAAGGAGGAGTAAGAAGGAGAATTAGAGAAGAAGAAGATTAGAGAAGTTGAGAGAAGAAGAAGTAGAATTAGAGAAGTTAAGAGGAGAATTAGAATGAGACTAAAAGAGGGGATTTTGGTAGAAATTGAGTTAGAGGGCGAAATTGAGCCCGGAGCATCGGATCGCGATAAAACTTGGCATGGGCCTAGGTTACGTGATTTAGATTTTGCGGGTAAGCTCCCGGATGGAAATCGGGGTCATAGGGCGCCGGTATCGCGCCGTGTCAGTGCGTATCTCGAAATATTCGAGATTTCTGCAACGGGCCGTAAGGTGGACTAGACGTCCACTTTATCTAGGTATTATGGTAGATAACGAACCTATAGGATAGTACCCTACTACCCTAGGAAGATCGGGTCAAAATAACTAGCGTAGGTAGGCTATCTAGATTATCGCCGAGGGTAGAATTTTACCCTTAAAAAGGGTAAAATAGAGATTTGGCCCACGGCCAAGATTTGAGTTTCCGAGTCCAAGATGGACTTGGATATGGGTTGTATAGGTTGGTAATGAGTAGGATTAGCTGTCTAAACCTAGTCTTGGACCCGGTTGACCACGGTTGACTTTTTGGACTAAAAGTCAACTATGGGCCAACACTTTACCCAATTTGGTCCCAAATTCCATCTAACTTGGACAGTTGACCAAAAGTCAACTGTTAGTCACCAGTGACCTAGAGTTGACCTAGGGTTGACCATAGTTGACCACGGTTGACCAGAGTTGACCGGTTGACCAAAAAGTCAACCGTTGACTCAAATTGACCTAGATTGATTTCGTTTGACTTGCATTGACCCAGTATGACCTAGCTAGACCTAAAATGACTTAGGTTGACCTCGTACAGTCTAGTTTGACGTGACTTGACCTAGAATGACCTAATAGGATTTAAATTGATTTGACTTTATTTCCTAGATTGAGTATTGATACGTCTTGTTCTCTATAGGTCCTCGAGACGCTGCATTTGCTCCGGTTGACATATCATACCATATTACAGGCGAGTACATTCTCTGACACTTTTCCAATTTATAATGATCGTTATGATTCATGTAATTAGTGTGGATATGCTTGTTCTCGACACATTGGTCACACGGATTGGTATTCATGGATTCCGACATGAGATGTTATTCCTCGTTATCTTGGTATATCTTGTGCAAGCCCCCTTGTAGTTCTTGTGCAGTATATGGACACCGATTCTCGAGAAGACTTGCTCCCTTCTCGTAGAATCTCGTGTCATAACGTGTCTTGCTTGGATCCACTCTACCAGTCGGGGACGGGGAGTACTAGTGTAGATGTGTGGTCATTATCCACCTTGTTTATTCTTGTAGACCTTGAATGCTACCAATCCTACACTCTACGTGGGATTGGCTGATCATAACCTTGTGCAGACCCAATCCGGCCACATGTTGTAGCTAGTATTCACACACCTAGAGATATGATTCTTGATTCTTGTACATGCCATGATCAGTTTACTTGCCTTGTTCTAGCTCTAATTTTACAGCTTACCTTGCCATGATACTCACATGTACATTCCATGATTTTCTTGTATATACTCTCTATTTACTGTCTTATAGCTTTTGTCATATCTTGTGAACTGTTGTTAGTAGATTGTACTCGTTCCATCCTGACAGGATATGTTGAAAATATTACAGATGCAGACGAGGGAGACTATTCTACCTACTACGGTCCGGATGACGTAGTGGGCCTAGACTTGGAGACTTTGGTCCAGCAGGGCTTAGCTCCACCTGACGAGACCTTACCTATTACTTAGTTAGAGTAGGTCTTTTATACTGGACTTTGTCTCCAGCTACTTTTGAGTCTGTTATTACTATGGACTGTATTAGAGACTTGGACTGTCTATGTCACTTCCCATTCCCAGAATACGTATTTATTTAATAGTTACCATGTATTATTCTGTATTTAAATTTCTGTAAATTTATGTTTGTTAATTAATCTGCTCTTTAAATTTTCATGATTATTTATTTCCTGTAATTTTATTTCTGCACTTTATTTCCTGCTTTTATTCCTGCATTTATTTTCTGCTTTTACCTCTTTGCTTTGCTTGCGGGTTGGCCTTGGATGAACCCGTTGGACCCGGCCCAATACTCCCACCTACCACCACCCTTTCATTTAAAGCCCAAAACCATTTCTCTCTCTTCATTACTTCTTTCCATTTCACTTCTTCTTTCTCATAACTCTCCCACCAACCTAGAAGAGATAGACAAGTGCCAACTTGCTTCTTGATGGATCCCCATTTTTATTGTTCCATCATCTTCCTCATTTGATTCTAAGTCTCTTTAGTACTTAGCATTTTCAAGTTTCATGGCTTATTTGTTGTAGATCTAAGTTTGATACATTTTCGGATTTCTTAGGTTTTGATCTAGTAAACCTTGTTATCTTCAAGTTTCGATGGTTCCATGTTGTAGAGAATTTCGTTCTACCCAATTTTGACCTATGGAAGTCCATATTTGGGCTTGGGATGAAGGATTTATGAAGCTTGGAAGCAATGGCTTCTATGGTTCCCATGGTTCTGTTCTCAGAAAATTCGGAGAAGAAGAACAGTCCCAGCCGCATCAAATCTTCATTCCTCAAGCGCATGGAAATCTTTTTCCCACAGCGCATCAAATCTTCATTCCTCAAGCGCATGGAAATCTTTTTCCCACAGCGCATCAAATCTTCATTCCTCAGCACATGAAAATCTTTATTCCCACAGAAATCTTCATTCCACAGCGCATCAAATCATCACTTCCCACAGCCAAGGCGCATGAATCTATTTATTTCCCAATCACTTCCCACAGCCAAGGCGCATGAGTTATTTATTTCCCAATCACTTCCCACAGTCAAGGCGCATGAATCTATTTATTTCCCAATCACTTCCCACAGCCAAGGCGCATGAGTTATTTATTTCCCAATCACTTCCCACAGCCAAGGCGCATGAATATATTTATTTCCCAATCACTTTCCACAGCCAAGGCGCATGAGTTATTTATTTCCCAATCACTTTCCACAGCCAAGGCGCATGAGTTATTTATTTCCCAGTCACTTCCCACAGCCAAGGCGCATGAGTTATTTATTTCCCAATCACTTCCCACAGCCAAGGCGCATGAATTTATTTATTTCCCAATCACTTCCCACAGCCAAGGCGCATGAGTTATTTATTTCTCAATCCTTTCCCTCAGGCGCATGAGTTTATTTATTTCTCAATCCTTTCCCTCAGGCGCATGAGTTTATTTATTTCCCACAGATTCCCTCAGGCGCATGAGTTTATTTATTTCCCACAGCTTCCCTGAGTTTATTTATTTCTCACAGCTACCTTCCTCAGGCGCATGAATTTATTTATTTCCCAATCACTTCCCACAGCGCATGAGTTTATTTATTTTCCAATCATTTCTCTCAAACGCATGATATTATTTATTTCCCAACCTTTCCCACATCAGCGTATGAGATTTATTTCCCACAGCATTCCTCAGGCGCATGAGTTTATTTATTTCCCAATCATTTTTCACAGTGCATGAGATTATTTATTTCCCAATCATTATTTATTTCTCTATTTTATTTCCCGAATTGGCATTAATTAACATTGATTGTCATCTTGATTAATTATTGATCATGCGTTCCTAGATGGAACTAAGAGACTGGCTAGTCGTCTTATTGAATTAAATGGAATAAGACACGTTCATATTTGCAATCGATTGGCCAATCCCAAATATTGACATATAGATACATGCAGGCTACAATTTATTTATTTATTTTTACGGAAGCAGCATGTGTACTTTATGGTCAAGGCATGATTATTCCGTGGTTAGTTTTAATTGTTGCATTACGCTATGTAAGACCTACAACCTAACCGCACGGGTATCGTTGTAGAGCTGGACATATCGTACTTTGTACGGAAGTACTCATTCTGAATGACCATGACCCACGGCATGGGATTTCACTTAACGTAGAGGCTACTAAGTTAAATAAAATAATGATTGCATGAAGAGAATGGATTCCCGAGTTCTTACATGGCAGCCCTCTTTGGGACTATTAGTGCCCAACAGGCCGGCTGGTTCCCACAGATACTGCAAATCTGCCACACGGACAGGGAGCGGTATCTGCTTATATTATTGTATATTGTATATTGATGACGGGCGTCCCGCTGGGACTCGTCTAATTCATGATTGGCGTAATTGATTGATTGGATAGACTAGCCTTGCTTGTCCATAGTAAGAACTGAGAAATCCTTATTGCATAATTCCAGGATAACTTGGGACTCACAGTAGTAAGCCGTAGGAGTTGGATGGCCGTTTAAGTTGATTTGTTTGTGTACTGTACCTACTCTGTTAACTAACTGAGATGATCAGAGCATCATGACATGACGGGCCAACTTCTGTCCTTGTTTGGTTGGGAGGTTGGTTCGAAGTGTCGTGATGTCACGTGAATCCCAGTAGCGAGCAGAGATCTATTACTATATTATCTTATTTACTGGTTTAATGTCTCATATCGTGCTTCCTTGCGGTACTTGCTATTAGAGGTCTAACCTCTCTGGTTTTACATGGCCAGATTTAGAGCCGGTTCCCGAGGACTCAACTTACTTCTACCTCCAAGATGGTCAACACTAGAGGGATGATCGCAGGAGGACTCGAGTGGGTTTCTTACTTCCCCGCTCGTTTTGTTATTTACCTTATACTTTGCCGTTTGGCACCGACATGTTAGTCGGATCGTCTTGTACTTACTTTTACATAATTGTAACTAAAGTCAGACTGCAGCTGATAACAATTGTGTATATTTTTGCTATATCAGATCTGGCTATGTTTTGTAAAGCCAGATATCAAGAACATTTTGACAGAGCGTTTGGGACGCCTTACTGCTTTATCTTACATGTTCTCTATTACTGTTTCTTGTTCGAATAATTGAGACAATAGATGTGAAGTGACCATAGTGAGACCTTTATGTAGTATGCACCCCCTCGTCTGGTTAGACAGCATTGATCGTATTATACGGTATTCATCTACCCGTAATACGTAGCTGGCTGAGTCATTCCCTCGCTCTCCAGTATTCTGGTTCTGGGGCATGACAAGGTTTTAGTGGTGGCCCATGCAGGTCTGATTTCAGACTTGTGGGGTATTTTAATTTATAGGATGTCTCAATCACACATGTTTCCCCTTGATCTCCTGATTCGTATTCTCGATTCTAGCTTGACATTCCGGTATCCTTTGACTTCATTGCTCTTCCCTGTCCGACCGTTTGATTATTCTCTTGTCCTTTTTCTTAGGGGCACCTCGTCCGCATCTGTCAGGATTGGGCAACAACAACAAGGGCAACATAGGCAACCTGACCAGGTTGGTCAGCAACAAGAGCCAGTACAACCTCAAGAGGCTATTCAAGAAGAGGTGATAGTGGAACCAGCAGTTGGACCGCAGTATCCGGAGGTTCCAACACCACCAATAGTTCTACCTACCCCAGTGGAAGTGGACACACCAGCCCTTCTGGAGATCATGAGAGGGATGATGGCTACTCAGCAACATCAGATGTTAGCCCAGCAGCGCATGCACGCTCAGTTACAAGAGCAGAATGTACTACTTAACCAAGGATTGCAGACAGCTTTGGAAAGAGGGGCAAGGCCAGATTCAGGAGCATCAGCCAGGTTTTGCAAGTACAACCCCCGTCGTTTCGAGGACACGGAGGATGCCATCTCAGCAGATGCATGGCTTAAGGATATTGAGGCTATTCTGACAGCAGCTAAGGTGCCAGCAGAAGAACATGTGGATCTAGTGAAGCTGTTACTTCAAGATCTCGTACGTGATTGGTGGGAATCAGAGGAGGTAGGCATCAGACGTCCTGTGGCTTGGGACGATTTTACAGCAAGATTCAAGACGAAGTACTATGGAGTTGTGGCACAATTTGAGCTACAACAAAAGTTTATCAATCTTAGACAGGCTGGCAAGACTGTAGATGCTTATGCAGCAGAGTTCTGCAGATTGAGTAGGTTCGCCCCAGAGATGGTAGCAACAGAGAGCCAGAGGGCTATGAGGTTCCAGCAAGGGTTTCATCTTGAGCTCTTGCAATTGATAGAGGGGCACAATTACCAGACTTTTGATGAAGTATTGACGGCAACTCGAAGGCATGAGATAACCATTCAGAGGCTTGCGGCAAGGACTGGAGGTCAGAAGAGATCCCACAGTCAGATTGAAGGAGGAGGGGAAGCAGCGCCCCGAACAACAGCACCGTCCCTTGGCATCCGCATTCATGATGTGGCAATGCGAGGGCCAGCACCACCACCAAGGCAGCAGCAACAGCATCAGAGGAAGAACCAGCAACCCCCAGCGGGCTGCACTTATTGTGGGAAGATAGGGCACACTAGAGATGTGTGTCGGACATTGAACGGGCAGTGTTTGATATGTGGAAACCCAGATCATCGGGTTACCACATGTCCCATGAATTCGAGGTCAGGAGGACCAGTACAACAGTTTCCTGCTCTGCCAGCACCAGGGGCAGGACAGTATCGAGGACCAGCGGTAGCAGTGAGGCCGTTGGCACAGCGTCCGTTCATGACGCAGGCTCAGATGTTTCGGCAGCAGGGACCGCCGATGCAATAACACCAGCATAGACCACCCCAGCATCACCAAGGCAGGGGCCAGCGGCAGCACCAGGCTAGGCCGCAGCATGGGAACCAGCAAGGAGGTCAAGGGCAGGCATTCACTCTGTCCTTGGAAGAGGCATTGGCATCGGGAGATGTTGTGGCAGGTAACATTCTCGTCGCCTCTTATCCCGCAGTAGCATTGTTTGATTCGGGAGTATCACACTCATTTATATCTGCACAATTTGCAACACGGCTAGGTATGGAGTTCGAGACATTGCCAGGGAGGTTGAATATACTCACTGGTAATGGGCTCGTAGGAGTTAGTAGAGTTATTCTAGCGTGTAGCGTTGTAGTTTGCGGGCATTCCTTACCCGCCCGGTTGATAGAATTTCCTGTTGGAAATTTCGACGTTATCTTAGGCATGGACTGGCTGAAAGACAGTCATGCGACAATAGATTGTCGTAGAGGGAGTGTATCTTTTGATATTCCAGGCATGAAGAGATTCACCTTAGTCAGATCAGAGGCAACTCAACAAGAGCAGGGAGTAGTGACGGCAATGGAAGAAGTTCAAGTTCCGAAGGTAGTTGAAGAATTTCTGGACGTATTTTCCGAAGAACTTCCAGGTCTACCACCAGTTAGAGATATTGAGTTCAGTATAGAATTGGCACCTGGAACTAAACCGATATCAGATCGGGTTTACAGAATGGCGGATTCAGAGCAGGCCAAGGTATATCGGCACATAGAGGAACTGAAGGAGAAGAAGTTCATCCAAGCTAGCGTGTCACCATGGGCAGCACCAGTGGTACTTGTAGGAAAGAAGGATGGGTCATCCAGATTATGCATCGATTACAGGAAGCTTAACGCGGCAACAGTGAAGAACAAGTACCCACTACCCAGGATCGACGACTTATTTGATCAGTTGAGCAGGGCCAGAGTTTTCTCCAAGATAGATCTTCGTTCAGGGTATCATCAAGTGAGGGTTCGGAAGGAAGACATTCCCAAGACAGCATTCAGGTCGAAGTATGGGCATTATGAATTCTTAGTAATGCCGTTTGGTTTGACCAATGCTCCAGCAATCTTTATGGATTTGATGAATCGCATCTTTATGCCGTATTTGGATCAATTTATCGTTGTGTTTCTCGACGACATTCTTGTATATTCAACTAGTGAAGAAGAGCATGAAGACCACCTCCGGAAGGTGTTACAGGTTCTGAGAGAGAACCAGTTGTATGCCAAGCTCAGCAAATGTGAGTTTTGGTCGGATCACATTTCATTTTTGGGTCATATCATATCAGGAGCTGGAGTAGCAGTGGATCCCAAGAAGGTAGAAGCAGTAGAAAGTTGGCCAGTACCCAAGACCGTAGCAGATGTGCGGAGTTTCTTGGGATTGGCAGGATATTACAGAAGGTTTGTATCAGACTTTGCGAGACTTTCAGCACCCATGACCCGATTGACACGAAAAGATGTACCATTCGTCTGGTCGGCAGAATGCCAGACATCATTTGAGAATTTGAAGCAGAAGTTGATATCAGCACCTATTCTTACATTACCAGTTGGACCCGGAGGTTTTACCGTTTATTGTGATGCGTCAGGTAAAGGACTTGGATGTGTCCTCATGCAGCATGAAAAGATGATAGCGTTTGCATCTAGGCAGCTTCGAGACCACGAGAAGAATTACCCAACTCATGATTTGGAGTTGGCGGCAGTAGTATTCGCTTTGAAGCTATGGAGGCATTACTTATATGGTGACCGAGTGGAGATGTACACGGACCACAAAAGTCTGAAGTACATCTTTACTCAGAAGGAACTGAACATGAGGCAGAGAAGATGGTTGGAGTTGATCAAGGATTACGACGTGGAGCTTCAGTATCATCCAGGCAAGGCTAATGTGGTAGCAGACGCTCTTAGTAGGAGAGGCGGCGCATTTATGTTGACAACACAGAAGCACATTTTAGAAGACCTTCAGGAGATGGGCATCGAGGTTATACTTCCTAGTGATGTAGGAGTTCTGGCGAGTCTACAAGTTCAATCCAACTTGGTAGATAGGATCAAGGCAGCTCAGACACAAGACCCAAGGATTCAGAAGCTTAGAGAAGAATGTGAGTCAGGACTCAGGAAGGAGATACAGATTCATGAGGATGGTACACTTAGGTTTGGGTCACGTCTATGTGTGCCTAGTAGAGATATCAGACAGGAGGTTATGACTGAAGCTCACAGTTCCCAGTATTCTGTACACCCTGGAGGGACCAAGATGTACCAAGATATCAAGCAGCACTTCTGGTAGAATGGGATGAAGAGGGAGATAGCTAGATTTGTTTCCCGTTGCTTAGTATGTCAGCAAGTGAAGGCAGAGCAGCAGAGGCCAGCTGGATTATTGCAACCGCTTCCTATCCCGGAATGGAAGTGGGAGCATATCACAATGGACTTTGTGACCGGTTTACCGAGATCACCAAGTGGTAAAAATACTATTTGGGTGATAGTAGATCGGCTTACAAAGGTGGCGCACTTTCTTCCTTTCAGAGTAGGTCAATCTACGGAGAAGTTGACAGAATTGTATATGCAGCAGATAGTCAGACAGCATGGGGTCCCAGTCAGTATTGTGTCAGACAGAGATACCCGTTTTATATTACATTTTTGGAAGAGCTTACATCATAGCTTGGGTACCAAGTTAAGATTTAGCACGGCTTACCATCCACAGACGGATGTGCAATCAGAAAGAACAATTCAGACTTTAGAAGACATGTTGCGAGCTTGTACCCTAGATTTTGGAGGATCTTGGGAGAGCCACCTACACTTAGTCGAGTTCTCATATAACAACAGTTATCAAGCCAGTATCCAGATGGCGCCATTTGAAGCACTATATGGTAAGAAGTGTAGGTCGCCACTAGCGTGGGACGATATTGGGGAGAGAAAGATGCTAGGCCCAGAATTGATTGTTCAGACGGTTGAAGTGGTTAAAGGAATTAGAGAGCGACTTCGAGTTGCGCAGGATCGGCATCGTCATTGGGCAGACCAGCATCGTAGGCCGCTAGAATTTTCTGTTGGGGACCACGTATTCTTGCGGATCTCACCTACCCGTGGGGTCATTAGATTTGGCATTCGCGGAAAGTTGAGTCCCCGATACGTGGGCCCGTTTGTTATCCTTGAGAGGGTAGGCGATATTGCATATCGTTTATCCCTTCCACCTTCGTTACGAGAGGTGCATGACGTATTTCATGTATCTCAGTTGCGAAGGTATGTATCGGACCCAAGCCATGTCCTTGATCATTCTGAGCTGGTTGTTGGTACCAACCTGTCTTACGAGGAACAGCCTGTGTCTATTTTGGACCGAAGAGAGAAGATACTCAAGAACCGAACAATTAACCTTGTCCGGGTTGCTTGGGGTCATCACTCTTTAGGAGAGTCAACGTGGGAACGTGAGGATGATATCCGTTCACGGTATCCGCACCTGTTTGACTCACAAGGTATATTTTCTTCTGTATACCTTGATTGTCTTAACTCCTCATGCTTGTCACCTTATGAGTAGAATTACTTAATGTTGCAGATTGTTAGATGTAGATACATTACTTGTTATTATCATTGTAGAATGATTGCTTACTCAATTGTTTATGCTTAGATTAGTTTAGCTTCGATATTTCTATCATGCTTAGATCTGAAATTCCGAGGACGGAATTTTTCTAAGGAGGGTAGAGATGTCACTTCCCATTCCCAGAATACGTATTTATTTAATAGTTACCATGTATTATTCTGTATTTAAATTTCTGTAAATTTATGTTAGTTAATTAATCTGCTCTTTAAATTTTCATGATTATTTATTTCCTGTAATTTTATTTCTGCACTTTATTTCCTGCTTTTATTCCTGCATTTATTTTCTGCTTTTACCTCTTTGCTTTGCTTGCGGGTTGGCCTTGGATGAACCCATTGGACCCGGCCCAATACTCCCACCTACCACTACCCTTTCATTTAAAGCCCAAAACCATTTCTCTCTCTTCATTACTTCTTTCCATTTCACTTCTTCTTCCTCATAACTCTCCCACCAACCTAGAAGAGATAGGCAAGTGCCAACTTGCTTCTTGATGGATCCCCATTTTTATTGTTCCATCATCTTCCTCATTTGATTCTAAGTCTCTTTAGTACTTAGCATTTTCAAGTTCCATGGCTTATTTGTTGTAGATCTAAGTTTGATATATTTTCGGATTTCTTAGGTTTTGATCTAGTAAACCTTGTTATCTTCAAGTTTCGATGGTTCCATGTTGTAGAGAATTTCGTTCTACCCAATTTTGACCTATGGAAGTCCATATTTGGGCTTGGGATGAAGGATTTATGAAGCTTGGAAGCAATGGCTTCTATGGTTCCCATGGTTCTGTTCTCAGAAAATTCGGAGAAGAAGAACAGTCCCAGCCGCATCAAATCTTCATTCCTCAAGCGCATGGAAATCTTTTTCCCACAGCGCATCAAATCTTCATTCCTCAAGCGCATGGAAATCTTTTTCCCACAGCGCATCAAATCTTCATTCCTCAGCGCATGAAAATCTTTATTCCCACAGAAATCTTCATTCCACAGCGCATCAAATCATCACTTCCCACAGCCAAGGCGCATGAATCTATTTATTTCCCAATCACTTCCCACAGCCAAGGCGCATGAGTTATTTATTTCCCAATCACTTCCCACAGCCAAGGCGCATGAATCTATTTATTTCCCAATCACTTTCCACAGCCAAGGCGCATGAATCTATTTATTTCCCAATCACTTCCCACAGCCAAGGCGCATGAGTTATTTATTTCCCAATCACTTCCCACAGCCAAGGCGCATGAATATATTTATTTTCCAATCACTTTCCACAGCCAAGGCGCATGAGTTATTTATTTCCCAATCACTTTCCACAGCCAAGGCGCATGAGTTATTTATTTCCCAGTCACTTCCCACAGCCAAGGCGCATGAGTTATTTATTTTCCAATCACTTTCCACAGCCAAGGCGCATGAATTTATTTATTTCCCAATCACTTCCCACAGCCAAGGCGCATGAGTTATTTATTTCTCAATCCTTTCCCTCAGGCGCATGAGTTTATTTATTTTTCAATCCTTTCCCTCAGGCGCATGAGTTTATTTATTTCCCACAGATTCCCTCAGGCGCATGAGTTTATTTATTTCTCACAGATTCCCTCAGGCGCATGAGTTTATTTATTTTTCACAGCTTCCCTGAGTTTATTTATTTCTCACAGCCACCTTCCTCAGGCGCATGAATTTATTTATTTCCCAATCACTTCCCACAGCGCATGAGTTTATTTATTTTCCAATCATTTCTCTCAGACGCATGATATTATTTATTTCCCAACCTTTTCCACATCAGTGCATGAGATTTATTTCCCACAGCATTCCTCAGGCGCATGAGTTTATTTATTTTCCAATCATTTTTCACAGCGCATGAGATTATTTATTTCCCAATCATTATTTATTTCTCTATTTTATTTCCCGAATTGGCATTAATTAACATTGATTGTTATCTTGATTAATTATTGATCATGCGTTCCTAGTTGGAACTAAGAGACTGGCTAGTCGTCTTATTGAATTAAATGGAATAAGACACGTTCATATTTGCAATCGATTGGCCAATCCCAAATATTGACATATAGATACATGCAGGCTACAATTTATTTATTTATTTTTACGGAAGCAGCATGTGTACTTTATGGTCAAGGCATGATTATTCCGTGGTTAGTTTTAATTGTTGCATTACGCTATGTAAGACCTACAACCTAACCGCACGGGTATCGTTGTAGAGCTGGGCATATCGTACTTTGTACGGAAGTACTCATTCTGAATGACCATGACCCACGGCATGGGATTTCACTTAACGTAGAGGCTACTAAGTTAAATAAAATAATGATTGCATGGAGAGAATGGATTCCCGAGTTCTTACATGGCAGCCCTCTTTGGGACTATTAGTGCCCAACAGGCCGGCTGGTTCCCACAGATACTGCAAATCTGCCACACGGACAGGGAGCGGTATCTGCTTATATTATTGTATATTGTATATTGATGACGGGCGTCCCGCTGGGACTCGTCTAATTCATGATTGGCGCAATTGATTGATTGGATAGACTAGCCTTGCTTGTCCATAGTAAGAACTGAGAAATTCTTATTGCATAATTCCAGGATAACTTGGGACTCACAGTAGTAAGCCGTAGGAGTTGGATGGCCGTTTAAGTTGATTTGTTTGTGTACTGTACCTACTCTGTTAACTAACTGAGATGATCGGTGCATCATGACATGACGGGCCAACTTCTGTCCTTGTTTGGTTGGAAGGTTGGTTCGAAGTGTCGTGATGTCACGTGAATCCCAGTAGCGAGCAGAGATCTATTACTATATTCTCTTATTTACTGGTTTAATGTCTCATATCGTGCTTCCTTGCGGTACTTGCTATTAGAGGTCTAACCTCTCTGGTTTTGCATGGCTAGATTTAGAGCCGGTTCCCGAGGACTCAACTTACTTCTACCTCCAAGATGGTCAACACTAGAGGGATGATCGCAGGAGGACTCGAGTGGGTTTCTTACTTCCCCGCTCGTTTTGTTATTTACCTTATACTTTGCCGTTTGGCACCGACATATTAGTCGGATCGTCTTGTACTTACTTTTACATAATTATAACTAAAGTCAGACTGCAGCTGATAACAATTGTGTATATTTTTGCTACATCAGATCTGGCTATGTTTTGTAAAGCCAGATATCAAGAACATTTTGACAGAGCGTTTGGGACGCCTTACTGCTTTATCTTACATGTTCTCTATTACTGTTTCTTGTTCGAATGATTGAGACAATAGATGTGAAGTGACCATAGTGAGACCTTTATGTAGTATGCACCCCCTCGTCTGGTTAGACAGCATTGATCGTATTATACGGTATTCATCTACCCGTAATACGTAGCTGGCTGAGTCATTCTCCCGCTCTCCAGTATTCTGGTTCTGGGGCGTGACAGTATATATTCTTTGTGTTGGACTTGACAGGTTATATATTATTTTATCGTCTTGTTATCTTTTCATTTCAGTCTTTACTTTGTTATCTTAGAGTCGTGATTGAGTACTCATATATATATTCATTTGCTTGTCCTCCGTTCGGAGTTGACCATATTCTCGACAGGTTTTTGTTATATATAAACTGTTTAGAAGTAGAGAAATCCACAGCGTTCCACGCCGATTTTTCGGTGAGGGCTGGGCGTTGTCGCGTCACGTGCCCTTTTAGCGGGTGCGGGTCGTGACAGTGGTGGTGGTAGGTAGAGGGTTCACCCTTGGTTCATAATGAACCATTAGCAATCCCAAGCTGAACCAAGCCAACCCGAACCAAGAATAACCAAGCCATGAAGGAAGAGCTAAGCAAGAAATCATGCAATACAAGATAAAATACGTACACGTATTCCAATAATACGCAAAACGAACCACAGGCATTACATCGCCTCCCACCGGCACCTACGACAATAAGTTACCCCCTCGTCAATGGCCGAGTTCCTTGGGTTTGAACTGGTTGTCGTGGGTTCCAGTAAGAGGCGACTTGAGAGCCTCTTTCTCGCCTTGGCCTTTGTTGGAAACGGCCATGTATGGGAGTGGCTGACTGGGGATTCTTCGACTACGTCGCTACCTGCATGTTCTTCACCATTTGTATTAATTTACAGAAAATTGTATGCAGAGCAAAAAACTTAGCTGAATTTCTGCGACAGTATAAAGTTTTTAAAAAAAATTCGGGGAGGGGGGGGAGCAGCGGCGAGGTCGGGGAGGGGGGGCATCAGCTAGGTCGGGGAGGGGGCAGAGCAGCGACGAGGTCGGAGAGGGAAGGTGGCAGCGGCGAGGTCGGGGAGGGGGTGGCAGCGGCAAGAGACACGGGGAAGAAGACAACAGGTCGGGAGTATTTTTATCAAAATTTTTGGGTCAACCCAGTTGACCGTCCAAATTGGACGGAAACCATCAAAAGTGGGGGGTGAATTACAATAATGTAAAGTTGTGGGGTGCACCTTAAATAAGGCTAAACAAAGTGAGATGCCACTAAAAAATTCTCAATAAATTTCCAGCATAGAAATCGGGAATAGAGTCCCCCATTGTAGATGACCTAAGGCGTCGTTTGGTTCGCCGAAAGAAATTGAAAGGAAATCAATTCCTTGTTGATTTTCTTTTCCTCCAATTTTCTTTTCTCTTGGAATTCGGTTTCCTTTCCAAACATTTTTTTTGACTTTCAAATATAGAAAATAAATTATTTTTCTTTTTCTAGGGCTAATGCTATGATTCCGTAAACGTCTAAGTCCGTGCACGTGGCCTACTCTACCGATAGTTAGGCCACTGACAAGACCTACGCCCCGTGTGCACTGACACCTATACAGAACATATGCCATGTGCACGTACCGCACGCTTCAGAAACGATTGTCTCCCTATCTCATTAGAATTTAGAATACAAGATATTGTGATGTAAATGTGTTCTTCCTTCTGAATAGACTCCACGTATTCTACACTAACAAGGAAAATGCTAATGTAACCAAAGAACTCCCATCCAATCCATCAATATCTTGAGATTCTCATTGTTCCCGACGTTACAATGGAGTGCAACCTCCTCTTCTCCAAATAATTGAAGAGCCATATTGAGGCGTGCATCCATTCCATTCCATTCGATGCTGACAGTGACCTCTAAACTTTTTATCTAGTCGAGCACAGCAGAAAGAAAGTGCAGGTGTACTTCCATCACAGATTTTGTGATGCCAAATTATTATTTGACAAATTATATTAGGAAGTAAACAAAAGTCTTTCAACATGAAATGAAATGGTTGATTTGAATCATTCAAATGGCTAAGATTAGATGAGTTAAACAACATCCAACAGTAAAAAACATGAAGATACTTGGAGACGCAAAAAATTAAAAATGTGGATCCCTCATATATATATATATATATATATATATATATATATATATATATATATATATATATATATATATATATATATATATATTCGAAAGTGAGCAGCGTATGGAAGAAGAGGAAAAAGCGAAACATTTTTTTTTGAAGAGTAGGTTTCGTGGGTATTTTCAATAAATTAGAAGGACAAAAAGGTCATTCCGCACCCTTTTATATATTTTTTACTAATTCTGGGCACGCGATAAAATGTTATTTTGCGGTGGATTTTCATAAAACTTTTGTAATTTTTGAGCATTTGATAAATTTCCCATATATATATATGTGTGTGTGTGTGTGTGTGTTGTACTGTACGTCTTGCGGGACTATATTAAATCTGTATTCAATTGCTGGAATTGTAGATATAGCGAAACATTAACAAGGTTTAGCTGAGCAGTTGAAGTATTATATATTCATATAAACGACAAATGTGGATATGCAAGGTAACAAAAAATAAACGACAAATGTGGATACGCAAGGTAACAAAAAATAAACGACAAATGTGGATACGCAAGGTAATTTTATAATCCAATTGAAACAACTAAGAAAATAAACACCACAAGTAAGCACCATACTCAATCATGCAACATACATGTATGCTCATCCAATTAATAAAATAAAAATCATTAATACTAACGGTCTAGTATAACCAATTGTCCAAAGGCATACAAATCGAGATATGCATTTAGGGCTGTAAAATGGACAAAGCAGTCCGTTGTCCGTACGAGTCCGACTCGATAAATGGTTCAACCGCGGACCGTCCGATTGAATTAACGAACAGAACTTGGACATTTTTTTGGTCTGTTTAAAAATCGGACCCGGACACGATCATATCCATGTCCAGTCCGAATTTGTTCGCGGATCATCCGATAGTGGAGACTCATTTTGGTTTTGCATCAATTATGTCATATCATTTTAGATTTTGCATCAATTTTTAGTTGTCCAGTCTGGATTTACGTTAACCTTTTACCATTGTTTATTGTATTCTATAACCTTCAATTGTATTTCCTTTCAACTTGATTTTTTGTACCAACTATCAAGGTATCTTGATAAAATAACAATTTTTGGTAATATATTTAATTTGTCCGCGGGCCGTCCGATTGAATTAACAAACAGTAGTTGTCCGTGTCCGTTCGGTCCGAAATCGAACAGTAGACTATCTGTGTCCATCCGTCCGAACTCATTTTTATTTTTGGACCGAACACGGACAGTGGAATGTCCATGTCCGTCCGGCTTGTTTATACCCTATATGCATTGTTCACTTTTAGATCAATTTTTATTACTTTTAGTCCATCAACTTTCATTTATGACTTTGATGGTCGAATGAGGATTTTCCTATATTAGTATACCTTTTTTGTTGGAGTGGGTGAGGTTCCTAACCTATGTGGAGAAGACCCCAAAGTGCGACGAGTGCCGTCTGTGTGTCAGAGAAGCTCGGGGAGGTGACGAGGCCATTCGTAGACGAAGAAGAAGCTCGGGAGCTACCAGAGTACTTTCTGGAACATGGAGGCAGAGTTCTGGCCGAACTCTGCCCCCTTGGTTCAAGAACTGTTCTGTCACGAAAATACAGAGTTTTGGCCGAACTCTGTGTCGACGGGCTGAGACTGATTTTAGGGTTTTTTTTATACTGTTGGACTGTATCCAACGGTCCAGGTTTTGCTGCGAATTAGGGAATTTATACATGATTTTTCCTAACCCTAATCACAACACAATATTGAGGAAAATAGAGAGAAAAGAGGCAAGAGTGCCATTGTAACTTTGGGAGAAAAGAAGGAGGATTGAAGGCCTTTTTTCGAAGGAGGATCGTGTTCGGGTAATCTCTACTCGTCGTCTTTGTTCTTCGTAGCCTTGTAATCAATTATTCTTGCTTCCAAGTATTGTGGGGATCCGTATTGGATTGGAAGAAGTTTGTAGAGGGTGTACTACTTTATTTCATTAGTGAAGGCTTCTCAAGGGTTGGACTTTGATTGTCCCGTAGTTTTTTCCGCAAGGGCTTTCCACGTCAAAAATTCTGTGTCTGTGTGGATTGTGTTTGGTGTTTGGTTCGTGCGTTGTATTGCTCGGTTCTCTCACAGGTACTCTCTAGTTTGGGAAAAGGTTTTCGCGCTTCTTTCCCAAGAAAGTGGTATCAGAGCCAGGTTCTGGAATTCAGAAGGGTGTCAGGAGTTGACAGAAAAACCAGAGAGAAGAGATGGACGCGAAGCCGGTGCGCATGGTGAACCCGAACGGCACAAGATATCATTATTGGCGGAGCAAGATGAAAGATTTGCTGTTTGTCAAGAAGCTGCATCTGCCCATATTTGCTTCCGAGCAACCAGTTGATAAATCTACGGAGGACTGAAATTTCGAGCATATACAGGTGTGCGGATATATCAGGCAGTTCATTGATGAGAATGTGTACAACCATGTTGCCAATATTGAGCATGCGAAAACGTTATAGGATAAGCTGAAAACTTTGTATGCGAAGAAGACCGGTGTAAACAAGTTATTCCTGATCCAGACGATGATGGGTCTGCAGTACAACGATGGGGCATCTATTACGGATCACTTGAGTGATTTCCAGGGCGTGGTTGACCAGCTATCTTCGATGGAAGTCAAGTTCAACGACGAGGTTCAGGGACTATGGCTGCTGTTGTCACGACCCGCACCCTAAGTAGGGGCACGAGCACGTGGGTACGTCCAGCCTACGCCGCAAAATCGGCGATAGAATGCTGTATAGGTCGTCTATAACATACAACATCTAGACACAATATAAAGGTACCTGTTATCTTCGTACGAAGGTATATAATGAAATATAAAATTGCATGACATCTAAGAAAGATAGCACGAAATATGAAAGATATGATAGAAGGAAAATAACAGGAATAGATGCAAGATCCCACACAAGTTTAGTGTTAAAAATATAACAGAAATCCCAAATAATATATATACTACAAGTCTGAAGTACTAAATGGATCACAGTTCAGGCAAGCCTATCTAACTAGTCTAAGTAGACGGTGCGTCCTCTAAGAGCACCGACTCCACGGAAATATCCAAGTCGTACTCGCCATCTATGCCGTAGCCATAGAAGGTCGAGCAGTCGGCCTCTAGATCATCTGTAAACATCAACGGGATTATTCTGTCAGGATATGAGCAAGTACAAATACTAACAGCAGTTCCATGTGAATTGAAAAATTCTGTAAGAGACAATTATAATAAAAAACAAGATAAAATATGAAGACATGAAATATAAACAGGATATGTAAACTGGATATCTTGTCATGGTATGAAATACAGGAATATAGAATAGAACATGGATATATGATGTATAAACCTAGACATAAAATAGTGCCATGAGATATTAGAGCGTTATGTGATCGGCTTGGGACACATGATCAGGTTATTCCATTGGCCCGGCTATCACAGAAAAATCTCAAGAAGGGTCAAGCCGTCCAACATGGAAAGCGAGCACAAGAAATATAAGATCTTGCTACACCCTACGTGCGGTGAGGGTGACGCAAGTACAAGAATAGTGACATGAGGGTATTGATCATATAACATTTAATAACTCCCCATCCCCGAGTAGTATAATGGATCTGGACATGTCACGTCATGACATGGGATTCAAAAGCAAGGGGCCAGCCCACTCCCAAATCGGTGTCTATACAAGTACAAGAAAAACAAGATCGAACAATGTACCAATATACCAGGAAAGTCCAGGAATAATATCTCATGACAGGATCCGACATATATAGTCCGTGAACCATTGTGTCGGGAATTAAGTAAGACACTACAACTGAATCGGATATAGCCGATATCAAGACAATAAAAACTATCAGTGAATGTACTCTCATGCGATCCTAAGCTGTCAGTAAGAATAGATGCTCAGAGTGATGTTACAGACCTAAAGATGAGATATCATGAGTTAATTACGGTTTAACAGTGTATGACATGATTTCTAGTATATACTATGCAAACCTAGGTCAAACTCAGTCAAACTAAGTCACACCAAGTCAACTAAGTCAAACTAAATCAAACTAAGTCATACCAGGTTTAACAAAGTCAAACTAGATCAAGCTAGGTCATGCTAAGTCAATCGAAGTAAATCTAAGTCATACTAAGTTATACTAGGTCTAACAAAGTCAAACTAGGTCAAACAAGGTCAAACCAAGTCAATCTAGATCATACTAGGTCAAGGGTTGACCTACAGTTGACTTTTGGTCAACTGGTCATCTCTGGTCAACTTCTAATCCAATCTAGGTCAAACTGGCTAATGGTTGACTCACAGTTGACTTTTGGTCAACTGGTCAACTCTGGTTAACTCCTAGTCCAATGTTGGTCCAATGTTGACTTGCAGTTGACTTTGAGTCAAAACAGTCAAACTTAGTCCAACAGGGTAAAATCTAAGTCAATTGTCCTATTCATAACCTTTACCTACCAAGATAACTCACTTCTAACCATTACCTATCAAGATAACCCACTTCTAACCATTACCTACCAAGATAACCCACTTCTAACCATTACCTACCCAGATAACCGACTTCTAACCATTACTTACCAAGATAACCGACTTCTAACCATTACCTACCAAGCTAACCCAAGTCTAACCATTACCTACCAAGATAACCCAAGTCTAACCATTACCTAACAAAATAATCCAATACCTTAGATACTAGGTAATACCCTTACCTTAGTAATATATTACCTTAGGTTAGTAGATAACTCACTAACCTAGGCTAATAGATCCTACTAATACTTTAGACTAGTATCTAACCGTCTATCTCAATATCCTACCAATATCTTACCCTTAGACTATAGGTAATCTCCATTACCTTGTCAATACCTTAGACATTACCTTAGCCTACTAATTTACCCTCTAAGATAATGATTTGTATCTTAGGATACCCACTCATCTACATCCTAAGACACTAACGTAGATATTTGTCACCCTCATTTTCCGTATTTCGTATTATGCTCGTATTTGGATTTTGGCACGTATTTTATTATTCTCGACTTGCGGATTTTTGAATTCTTGTAATTGGGTTTTAGACCATGGCTTGGTTTTATTTTGGAGATTGGTTTGGTTTGGTTTGTCATGATGGAACACCATAGCCTACACACCACCTCCATTACACCACAACACCCTCATTATAACCCACCTACTTTCTCTCTCCTCCATAATTTCTCCATTAATTTCTTCTTCTTCTTCCTCCACCAACACCCATAGGCAAGTACATCTTGCCATTAAATAAGCACCTCTTTTTATTTGTTCATTAGCTAGATTAGGACATGGAGAACAACATTAGAACTTAGAATTTTGTGAATTGGAGTCTCCATTGTTCTAGACCTAGGTTATAATTATTTTCGGATTTACATGGTTTTGATCTATTTTAGTTGGATTTTATGGGTTTTTGATGCTTCCATATGGAAGAGAATTCAATTTTACTCAAGTTAGAACCTTGAAAATCTAAATTTGGTTTTGATTTGGCAAAGTTATGAAGAATTGAAGTTTTTGGGTTGGGTGTTCTTCCTCTCGGACAGAGGTAGGAGAAGAACATAGCCTTTCCCTTTTGTTGGCCACGCGGCTCCCGCGTACGGCCTCTGCGTAGAGCTCCTGCGTAGTGTTGCTTGCGTAGAACCCTTGCTTAGGGTCTTCTGCGTATTGCACCCTGCGTATTGCACCCTGCGTATTGCACCCTGCGTATTGCACCCTGCGTATTGCACCCTGCGTATTGCACCCTGCGTATTGCACCCTGCGTATGCTGGCCTGCGTACTGCGCATTGCGTATTGCTTGCGTAGTGTGCATTGCGTATTGCTTGCGTAGTGGCTTGCGTAGCCCCTGCGTATGCTGGCCTGCGTACTGTGCATTGCGTAGTGACTTGCGTAGCCCCTGCGTATGCTGGCCTGCGTACTGTGCATTGCGTAGTGGCTTGCGTACTGTGTATTGCGTATTGCTTGCGTACTGCTCACCTTGCGCAATGTAACCCTTGCGCAATGTAACCCTTGCGCAAGACAACTCTTGCGCAGCCTTGTATGCGCAGTCTATACCCTGCGTAGGCCAACCTTTGACCCCCTTGTGCTACCTACTTGTTTATGATGAATTTGTTATTTCTTGGTCTTGGCTCTTTTATGATCCTATATATATTGGTATTGTATCAGGTATTTTACGCCCATTTTATATCCTTACGCCTTTTGTCATGAACTTGATTTTACTTGTATATTTGGAATAACTATTGTATATGGCCTGGTATGACAATGAACTAGCATAACATGACAGCGACCCGTAGTGGTGCACTCCTGACATGACCCGACCTGACATGATAGTGGCCCGTCGTGGCGCACTCCTGACAAGTACCCTGACATGAATTATCTTGATAACATGATAGTGGCCGTGGCGGCGCACTCTTAACTTGACTTGACTTGATAACTTAACTTGACTTGCCTTGACACCGTGGGTGTTCCTGCTTGCTTGCTTGTACAATCCACTTGTCTTGTCTTGCATCATGTCTAGGACGTGACTTCCTGGGTACCACGGCCAGGGACTCGCGCTAAATTGGACTAGGCTAATGATTAGATCAAATTAGAACATGGAGAATTCCCGGTCACAGGCAGTCTCGTTATCTGGAGGCATTAATGGACTTGTAGCTTGCCGACGAGTAGAGCACATTTCCAGCACACTGTCATGTGTTGCACCCTCTAAGTCACCTAAGGGTACATTTGTCTCCCGGGCGATGTACCCACCTATAACTCTCAACCCGCGGAAGGATAACTGGATGGTCTGCAGGGCTTGGGACTGGGAGTTTCTCACTTGCATCTTGTTAGTAATTAGGCTTGTGATAACCCTAGTTAGTTAAAGTAGTAAGCCGTAGTACTTGCTTGGCCGATTGTGAATGAATGGTGTCCAGCTCTGTCTAAGTCTTCTCTAGCCCTTGTACCTGGAACTCTTGATCATGATTGTTTTACTTATCTCTAACGATAAATGGGTAGAGACAGTGAACTATTCAGGCGAAGGGGTACAATCCCGGTCCTTGTTTGGTTTAAGGATTGTAACCTGGCTCCCGGAATGGTTCCACGTCCCTAGTCGTTTATCGCTCTGCGTACTTTTATTACTTGTACCTTCTTTTATTCTTTATGTTCTGATATGCTGGCTTTTGTTCTTATTTGTGGCCTCCTTGTGGCACTTGCTCTTTCTGGGGTTTGACCCAGCTGGTTTTGTGTGGCCAGATTTCGGAGCAGCTCCCGAGGATCTACCAAGCTTCCAGCCCAATGGTGAACACTAGACGGAACCCGGGCTACGAGTGGGTTTTCCCTTTTGTTTCACCCACTTATATGTAAATTTATTCTTTTGAGGCGTTTGCCGACGAGCACCTGTTAGCTCGATGCACCTTTACTTACTGTCTGCCTACGGACTGTAACATGATTAACAAATCCTAGGGTTGATCATGTATGACTGAACTCTTGCTAGTCCTATCATTTTGTACGACTAGCTTCATGATCATCCAATATGTAATATTTGGGACGCCTTATATATATATATTTGATGCTCTAACATCTTGTAACTCTGTTAATTGCTTGAGATTGAGACAATCGGCTTGACCTTAAGAGACTGCTGGCTTGTAGTAAACCCTCATATCTAGACAGCCGTGACCGTATTGTTGAGATGTATTCTATTTCAAGATACGTAGCTGGCTGTGTCTGCCCCCGCTCTCCAGTATTCTGGTTCTGGGGCGTGACACGGTTTAAGTGGTGGCCCATGCAGGTCTTGTCAATCAAGAAATGTGAGGGTTTACCCATAGATGTCTCAATCAATATTCGCCCTTGATCTCCACCCGTATTTTCAAATCCCTGAGATTCTTGACCTGATCACATGCTTGTATCATTGATCTGTCCTGGTCCTTTCCTTATTGTTCTCTATGTCGTCTTCTTCAGCGGCATTACTCCCGGACCTGCCAACCAGCCAGAGGAAGCTCGACAAGCACCCCAGCGCCAGGAAGATCAAGTTCAGCACTCTGGAGTAGCCTCCCGAGTTATGCTTCCCGGAGGCTCAGAACCTCTAGTTCAGGAAGCTCCGCCCGTTCAACCAGCTAGACAGGATGAGGGACCTTTGGTAGGGCTTATCAGAGAACTGCTTGCATCCCAAGATCGTCGAGGCGACGCCTTGCACCAGGAAGTTCATGATGCACTAAACCGAGGAGGTCCCCAAGGAAATCAAGCGGCCAACAGTTTCAAGCGCTTGAACCCTCCCTTCTTTGATGGCAGTGAAGATGCGGTTGCCGCGGACGCTTGGCTTCAGGATACCGAGGTGGTTCTAGAAGCGGCTAGGACACCTGAAAATGAGAAGGTGGCGGTGGTACGCCTACAGTTGTTAGACTTGGCTCGCGATTGGTGGGCAGCTCAGGCCATGGGATTAGCAGCACCAGTCACTTGGGCGACGTTCAGAGAAAGATTCCAGACGAAGTACTTCGATGCGGTGGCACGGTACGACCTGCAGACCAGATTCACCAACTTGAAGCAAGGAGGCAGAACGGTCGATGGCTATGCGACCGAGTTTTCCAGGCTGAGTAGGTTCGCCCCCACCTTGGTGGCAACCGAGTTCGATAGGGCTCAGCGGTTCCAGCAAGGGCTGCACTTAGAGATATTATTAGCTGTGGAGCAGTTCGAGCACCAGACGTTCGATGCAGTGTTGAAGGCAGCAAGGAGGCATGAGTATACCTCCCGAAGAATTGTGGACAGGACCGGAGGCAGGAAACGGTCCCACAACCAGATGCACCAATCTTCAGCTCCAGCCCCGGCAGCTAGGGGATTAACCATTGGAACTCCGAGGCGGGTGGCCTCAGTGACGTCGGTTCAGCATTCGACCCCGACGTACCCGCAGCAGCAGAAGCAGAAGCAGTCTTCCGCGGTGGGATGTTCTCATTGCGGGAAGCCGGGCCATGTAGTGGCAGAGTGTCGTAGGGCACAGGGATTGTGCCTGGCTTGTGGAGGAGCAGACCACCAGATAGGGACCTGCCCGAATAGAGGAGGTCCATCATCATCCAACCTTTCTAGTTCTTCAGTGAGGGGACCAGCCCCAGTTCCAGTCCAGCAGCAGCAGCAGCAGTACCCTAGGCCATTGTTGCCTCAGGCCCAGGCCTTTCAGCAACAGAACCAGCAGCAGTTCACCCAGGCTCCAGCACAGAACCGACAGAGGGGTTTCCAGCAGAGGGGACCCGCAGCTAGAGGTCAGGCTATGATGATGACCATGGAAGAAGAAGTTGCACCAGGTGAGGTAGTGGCAGGTACTATTCTCGTCAACACCTTTCCAGCATCTGTATTATTTGATTCTGGTGCATCGCATTCATTCATGTCTGCACGATTCGCGACACGGATAGGATTGGAGCCCGAGTCATTATCAGTGAGGCTCAATATACTTACTGGTAATGGTCTTGTGGGAGTAGATCGAGTGTTTTCCTCGTGTCGGATCGTAGTTAGCGGTAGAGAGTTCCCCGCTAGATTCATAGAGTTTCCTATGGCAGACTATGATGTAGTCCTAGGCATGGATTGGTTGAGGAACCATTATGCTAGGATAGACTGCCATGTTGGCAGAGTTGTCTTTAGTATTCCCGGAGAGCCAGAGTTTTCATTTTCCAGAGGCACAGTAGAGCCTTCTCCTCCAGTATTGCGGATGGCAGTAGCAGCAGTGCAGTTGCCCCGAATAGTTGAAGAGTTTCCAGATGTCTTCCCAGAGGAACTTCCAGGGATGCCACCAGAGCGGGAGATCGAGTTCACCATCGACTTGATTCCCGGAACAGCACCAGTATCAGAGCGAGTCTACAGAATGGCGCCTTCAGAGTTGGAGATTTTGTACAAAATGATTGAGGAACTTAGAACCAAGGGATTTATTCGTGCTAGTGGATCGCCTTGGGGAGCCCCGATGCTTCTTGTGAAAAAGAAGGATGGTACGTCCAGGCTATGTGTAGATTATCGTACCTTGAACTCAGTGACAATTAAGAACAGATACCCTCTTCCAAGGATAGATGACTTGTTTGATCAACTCAAGGGGGCTTCAGTTTTCTCGAAGATAGACTTGCGGTCAGGATACCACCAGATCAGAGTTAGAGAGCAGGACATCCCGAAGACGGCGTTCAGATCTAGGTACGGGCATTGGGAGTTTCTAGTTATGCCCTTTGGAGCGACCAATGCGCCGGCAGTGTTCATGGACCTCATGAACCGTATTTTCATGCCTTACTTGGATCAGTTTGTGATAGTGTTCCTTGATGACATCCTGGTCTACAGCAAGTGTGAAGCAGAGCACGAGCAGCATCTCAGAGTTGTCCTCCAGATTCTCAGAGAGCACCAGTTGTACGCCAAGTTCAGTAAATGCGAGTTCTGGCTCGATCGCATTTCTTACTTGGGTCACATCATTACCAGAGGAGGAGTGGAAGTTGATCCCCAGAAGATTGTGGCTATCGAGGCATGGCCAGTACCCAGCTCAGTGGCAGAAGTTCGCAGCTTTCTTGGGTTGGCCGGCTACTACCGGCGGTTCGTCTCTGATTTTGCAAGGATTTCAGCGCCGATGACCCAGATGACCCGCAAGGATGTGCCGTTCGTTTGGGCAGCAGAATGTCAGGAATCATTTGAGAAGTTGAAGCGAGGTTTGATAACGGCTCCCATTCTCACACTTCCAGATGGGACCGGAGGATTCACAGTTTATTGTGATGCTTCAGGCAGAGGATTGGGATGTGTTTTGATGTAGCATGGGAAGGTAATTGCTTATGCGTCACGTCAACTCCGTGATCATGAGAAGAATTACCCGACCCACGACTTGGAGCTAGCAGCGGTAGTGTTTGCACTTAAGTTGTGGAGGCACTACTTGTACGGGGACAGAGTGGAGATATTTACTGATCATAAGAGCCTGAAGTATGTTTTCACCCAGAAGGATCTTAATATGCGGCAGAGAAGATGGCTCGAGCTACTTGTGGACTATGATGTGGACTTGCAGTATCACCCAGGGAAGGCCAACGTGGTAGCAGATGCATTGAGCAGGAGAGCCGGAGTCTGCCTCCTAACAGCGCAACCAGAGCTATTGTCAGATCTTCAGAAGATGGGAATTGAAGTGATTCTTCCTTCCAATGTGGCCTTGATGGCCAGCCTACAGATTCAGTCCACCATAGTTGAGAGGATCCGGACATCACAGTTAACAGATTCCAAGATTCAGCGGCTCAGAGCAGAGTGCGAGGCAGGAAGAAGGCCAGAGTTATGTATTCATAAAGATGATACACTTCGACACGGCACGCGTCTTTGTGTACCCAGTAGAGATATCAGACAGGAAGTCATGGCAGAGGCTCACAGTTCGCAGTATTCCATCCACCCAGGCGGCACAAAGATGTACAGAGATATTCGTCAGCACTTTTGGTGGAATGGTATGAAGAGGGAGATAGCCCGGTATGTCTCTCGATGTTTGGTTTGCCAACAGGTCAAGGCTGAACATCAGAGGCCAGCTGGACTTCTTCAACCTTTACCGATCCCAGAATGGAAAGGGGAACACATAACCATGGATTTCGTGACTGGATTACCCAGGTCTCCGGCAGGCAGAGATGCTATTTGGGTCATTGTGGACAGGCTTACCAAGGTGGCACACTTTCTTCCATTTAGAGTTGGACAGTCAACGGCACAGCTAGCAGAGATGTATCTCAGGCAGATTGTCAGACTTCACGGAGTGCCAGTCAGCATAGTATCAGACAGGGATACGAGATTCATATCGCACTTCTGGCGCAATCTTCATCAAAGTTTGGGGACTCGTCTCAAGTTCAGCTCAGCGTATCATCCGCAGACAGATGGGCAATCAGAGCGTACTATACAAACTCTCGAAGATATGTTGCGGTCATGTACCCTTGACTTCGGTGGTTCATGGGAGGATCACCTGCACCTGGTGGAATTCTCGTACAACAATAGTTTCCAGGCCAGTATCCAGATGGCACCCTTTGAGGCTCTGTATGGCAGGAAGTGCAGATCTCCGTTAGCATGGGACGATGTCGGAGAGAGGCAGATGCTCGGTCCAGAACTGATTTCTCAGACGGTTGAAGTGGTCAGGAAAGTCAGAGATCACCTCCGAGTTGCTCAGGATCGTCAGCGCCATTGGGCCGATGCTCATCGGCGTCCCTTAGAATTTGCCGTCGGCGACCATGTATTCCTTAGGATCTCGCCTACCCGCGGCGTCATTCGTTTTGGCGTACGGGGAAAGCTTAGTCCTAGGTATATAGGGCCGTTCGATATTCTGGAGCGAGTAGGCGACGTGTCCTATCGTCTCGCTCTTCCGCCGTCGCTAAGTGAGGTACATGATGTATTCCATGTATCCCAATTAAGACGGTACATCCCGGACCCGAGCCATATCCTAGATCATTCGGAATTAGTTGTTGGTACCAACCTTTCGTATGAGGAGAGGCCCGTGTCTATATTGGACCGGAGAGAAAAGACGCTCAAGAACAAGATTATTAACTTAGTCCGTGTTGCTTGGGGTCATCACTCTCTGGGTGAGTCAACATGGGAGCGTGAGGACGACATCCGATCGCGATATCCCTACCTGTTTGACTCGTAAGGTATAATGTCTTCCTTGTGCCTTACGCCTTCTCCATCCTTGCTTGAATGTATGATTGTATGATTGCCTGCTTAGCTTGTCTGTGCTTAGTATAGCTTGTCGTGACAATCTCTAGCTCCTTGATTTAATTCCGAGGACGGAATTCTTTGAAGGTGGGTAGAGTTGTCACCCTCATTTTCCGTATTTCGTATTATGCTCGTATTTGGATTTTGGCACGTATTTTATTATTCTCGACTTGCAGATTTTTGAATTCTTGTAATTGGGTTTTAGACCATGGCTTGGTTTTATTTTGGAGATTGGTTTGGTTTGGTTTGTCATGATGGAACACCATAGCCTACACACCACCTCCATTACACCACAACACCCTCATTATAACCCACCTACTTTCTCTCTCCTCCATAATTTCTCCATTAATTTCTTCTTCTTCTTCTTCTTCTTCCTCCACCAACACCCATAGGCAAGTGCATCTTGCCATTAAATAAGCACCTCTTTTTATTTGTTCATTAGCTAGATTAGGACATGGAGAACAACATTAGAACTTGGAATTTTGTGAATTGGAGTCTCCATTGTTCTAGACCTAGGTTTTAATTATTTTCGGATTTACATGGTTTTGATCTATTTTAGTTGGATTTTATGGGTTTTTGATGCTTCCATATGGAAGAGAATTCAATTTTACTCAAGTTAGAACCTTGAAAATCTAAATTTGGTTTTGATTTGGCAAAGTTATGAAGAATTGAAGTTTTTGGGTTGGGTGTTCTTCCTCTCGGACAGAGGTAGGAGAAGAACATAGCCTTTCCCTTTTGTTGGCCACGCGGCTCCCGCGTACGGCCTCTGCGTAGAGCTCCTGCGTAGTGTTGCTTGCGTAGAACCCTTGCTTAGGGTCTTCTGCGTATTGCACCCTGCGTATTGCACCCTGCGTATTGCACCCTGCGTATTGCACCCTGCGTATTGCACCCTGCGTATTGCACCCTGCGTATTGCACCCTGCGTATTGCACCCTGCGTATGCTGGCCTGCGTACTGCGCATTGCGTATTGCTTGCGTAGTGTGCATTGCGTATTGCTTGCGTAGTGGCTTGCGTAGCCCCTGCGTATGCTGGCCTGCGTACTGTGCATTGCGTAGTGACTTGCGTAGCCCCTGCGTATGCTGGCCTGCGTACTGTGCATTGCGTAGTGGCTTGCGTACTGTGCATTGCGTATTGCTTGCGTACTTCTCACCTTGCGCAATGTAACCCTTGCGCAATGTAACCCTTGCGCAAGACAACTCTTGCGCAGCCTTGTATGCGCAGTCTATACCCTGCGTAGGCCAACCTTTGACCCCCTTGTGCTACCTACTTGTTTATGATGAATTTGTTATTTCTTGGTCTTGGCTCTTTTATGATCCTATATATATTGGTATTGTATCAGGTATTTTACGCCCATTTTATATCCTTACGCCTTTTGTCATGAACTTGATTTTACTTGTATATTTGGAATAACTATTGTATATGGCCTGGTATGACAATGAACTAGCATAACATGACAGCGACCCGTAGTGGTGCACTCCTGACATGACCCGACCTGACATGATAGTGGCCCGTCGTGGCGCACTCCTGACAAGTACCCTGACATGAATTATCTTGATAACATGATAGTGGCCGTGGCGGCGCACTCTTAACTTGACTTGACTTGATAACTTAACTTGACTTGCCTTGACACCGTGGGTGTTCCTGCTTGCTTGCTTGTACAATCCACTTGTCTTGTCTTGCATCATGTCTAGGACGTGACTTCCTGGGTACCACGGCCAGGGACTCGCGCTAAATTGGACTAGGCTAATGATTAGATCAAATTAGAACATGGAGAATTCCCGGTCACAGGCAGTCTCGTTATCTGGAGGCATTAATGGACTTGTAGCTTGCCGACGAGTAGAGCACATTTCCAGCACACTGTCATGTGTTGCACCCTCTAAGTCACCTAAGGGTACATTTGTCTCCCGGGCGATGTACCCACCTATAACTCTCAACCCGCGGAAGGATAACTGGATGGTCTGCAGGGCTTGGGACTGGGAGTTTCTCACTTGCATCTTGTTAGTAATTAGGCTTGTGATAACCCTAGTTAGTTAAAGTAGTAAGCCGTAGTACTTGCTTGGCCGATTGTGAATGAATGGTGTCCAGCTCTGTCTAAGTCTTCTCTAGCCCTTGTACCTGGAACTCTTGATCATGATTGTTTTACTTATCTCTAACGATAAATGGGTAGAGACAGTGAACTATTCAGGCGAAGGGGTACAATCCCGGTCCTTGTTTGGTTTAAGGATTGTAACCTGGCTCCCGGAATGGTTCCACGTCCCTAGTCGTTTATCGCTCTGCGTACTTTTATTACTTGTACCTTCTTTTATTCTTTATGTTCTGATATGCTGGCTTTTGTTCTTATTTGTGGCCTCCTTGTGGCACTTGCTCTTTCTGGGGTTTGACCCAGCTGGTTTTGTGTGGCCAGATTTCGGAGCAGCTCCCGAGGATCTACCAAGCTTCCAGCCCAATGGTGAACACTAGACGGAACCCGGGCTACGAGTGGGTTTTCCCTTTTGTTTCACCCACTTATATGTAAATTTATTCTTTTGAGGCGTTTGCCGACGAGCACCTGTTAGCTCGATGCACCTTTACTTACTGTCTGCCTACGGACTGTAACATGATTAACAAATCCTAGGGTTGATCATGTATGACTGAACTCTTGCTAGTCCTATCATTTTGTACGACTAGCTTCATGATCATCCAATATGTAATATTTGGGACGCCTTATATATATATATTTGATGCTCTAACATCTTGTAACTCTGTTAATTGCTTGAGATTGAGACAATCGGCTTGACCTTAAGAGACTGCTGGCTTGTAGTAAACCCTCATATCTAGACAGCCGTGACCGTATTGTTGAGATGTATTCTATTTCAAGATACGTAGCTGGCTGTGTCTGCCCCCGCTCTCCAGTATTCTGGTTCTGGGGCGTGACAATATTAGTTACTAGTAAGATACCAACCTATATCTTATCCCAAGATACCATATACCTTAGCCCTATTGATATCCTAATACTAATACCTTAGTTGAAAATCCAATACCTTAGTCTAGGTATAAATACCTTAACTACCAAGATACCAATCTTAGATATCTAATATCTATCCTAAGCTACTAGCTAACCAATAACTTAGATATCTAACCTTAGTTACCTAGGTAAATTCAATACCTTACCTTGAAATAAGGTAAACCCATTAACTTAAGGTAAGGTAAGCCATTACTTTGGTTGAAAACTAATACCTTAACCTCTAATACTAATACTTTAAATATCCAGCCTCTAACCATCCACCCTAAAATATTAGATAGACAATACCTTAGTATCTAATACCTTAGTATAAAGTAAACCCCCTCTACCTTGTAGGTAAGTACCCTTTACCTTGTAGGTAAATACATTATCTTAAGGTAATAGGCAAATACCCAAATATCCTAAGATACCACTATGGTATCTCAAGATATCACTCTATATCCTAACTTATATCTCTAATACAATATACTAACCAACTCTAACATATAACTTCTAACCATCTATTCTAACTTAGAAACCTAACACAACTAACATCCACTAACTAATATCTAACCATAACATATATGTATATATAGCCATCTCTAACTCTAGCCAACTAACATATGTCATCTCTAACTAACAATAATATAGACTAACACAACTAACTATCTAACTTATACAAGATATCACTATCTAACTTCTAAGATACCTCTGACCTCTACATAGCTTCTAACATAACCACTAACATACTAACATATCCATACATACAACATCTAAATCTCTCTCCACTCCAACACTAACACACACACAAACACATATACCAAATCCATCCCCTCTCTTCTAACACACCCACACACATCTATATACAAACACACTACCACTCAACCAAAACACAAATTACTCAACAAACCACACTAGCCTCAAGTCAAATAGGATGGCATGATCCTTCCAACTCTCTCACCTTCATAACACACACACACACTACACTACCATCTATACAACATCAAACACACACTAGCACATATCCTCTATCAATCTTACTTCTCTCTACTAACCACACACATCCTTATCTCATTCAAACACACACACTATACTAAAATATATTACCTAACAATAATATATATATGTACTATATCATACATATACTCTATGATACCTACATTCACTTAATATCTATACTACATAGGCTCATAGGTTACACAAAATGCCTATGTCGTATAGTCACTCTTCTACTTAAAATCAATACTGTACCAATTGGGCCTCCACTAAATTCTAGAATTAAATTATGTTGTAGCTCTTCGTGTTAGCTTTCCGAAACTTCAAACGGTTCGCATTTTCGTGTCCGGAAGCTCCTGAAATCACGAAAACACCGAAACACATTTGTCTTTCGGATAGCTGACACTCAAACAATTTTACAGAAAATTTTAGAACGAATTTGGCCTATTAATATAATATTTGGAAAGATAACTTCGATACGGTTCTTTTAAAAAATGGAAGATTAATCGAAGTCTTGAGCTAGGAGTTATGATATTTCTAAGTTGCTCTGGCTACTAAAAACGTGGATAAAAATTATAACGAATTTATGTTGTTTTGGACAAAAGAAACACATGTAGGCCAAGATACTTGGATACCAACATAGGTATCCAAATGAAACTCATTCTAACCATCCTAACTAAGATCAATCCACTCTCTAACCATTCTAAAACTGAATTTAAAATATAATTAATCCTATTAGGCAATAAACCAAGCACATGAGGTGTCCTAATTTGGGATCTATCAAGTAGGACACAAAACACATATCTAAAATCCTCAAGAGAGCTCCAAATGGCCTCAAACTTGAATCTAAAGGGGGTACATGCATGGGAGTGGATCCTATGGATTCAAAACTAACTAATATGCATAGAAAATCAATTTAGAGGGTTAGTTTTACCTATTGGGAGTGGGATCCCAACGATACTCTCAAGGACACGACTCCGATACGAAGATCCTTCCAAAATGGATACTCCTCCTTGCACTTTGCTCCAAATCTTTGCTAGCACCCTCCCTTGGTACACTACCAAAATACAGTAAATTGGCGACGACGTTTTAGCGACGGAATAAATTCGTCGTCCGTAGCGACGGATTACCGACAACCTGGCGACGACTTCTCGGATAATCGCGTGCCAATTTTTTTTTAAGGGTGAACATCCGTCGCATATCCGTCGGCACGCCGTCGGTACAATAGCGACGAAATAAAAATCCATCTGCAAGTAGTCACTCGGTAGTCACTAATTGGCGGGAAAATGTTGAAAAAATTGCGGGAAAATGTCACTAGTTGGCGGAGAAATTGACGACTACTTAGCGACGGATAATCTGTCGACCAGATGATGGGATACTAGCGACGGACTTACGGTCCGTCGCTAAGTGGTCGGAAAAATTTGAAAAAAATTGCGTGAGATTAACGACCAAGTAGCGACGGATTTTATCCGTCGCTAGTCCGTCGCTAAGTTAAAAGCCTAGCTTAAGTTGAACCGACGGGAGGAAAATTTTATTCCCCCCAATTTTTTCTCTCTCCTTTCTCTCTCTCTTGGACGCGGTAAACATCGAGGTACGTAACTCTCTCTCTATCTCTCTCTTGGGCGGCGGTGGGGGGCGGAGGGGAGCCGGCGGTGGTGGAAGGGGGCGGGCAGTGGGGGGGTACTGGCCGCGGGGTTGGGGGCTGGCCGCGGGGGGTGGGAGTCGCCGCGGGTGAAGCTGGCGGTGGTGGAGGTCGCCGCGGGGGGTGCTGGCGGCGGTGGGGGTCACCGCGGGGGGGGGGGGGGTGCTGGCGGTGGTGGGGTGGGGGTGGTGGGAGGGGGCGGGCAGCGCGGGGGAGGGGGCTGGCCGCAGGGAGGCTGGCCCCGGAGGGGTTGGGGGTGGGCTACTGGGGGGCCGGGGGGGGTGAGGGGGCGGGGGTGGCCGTGGGGGTGGAGGTGGGAGAGGGTGGTGGGGGGGGGGGGGGTTGGGGATGGGCTACGGGGGGGAGGGGGGGTTAGGGTCTGGCTGGCCGCGGCGGGTCGGAACACACACACACACACACACACACACACACACACACACACACACATATATATATATATTCAGCACACACACACACACACACACACACACACACACACACACACACACACACACACACACACACACACACACACATATATATATATATATATATATATATATATATATATATATATATATATATATATATATATATTCGGCCTCTGGCCGCATGCTCCCCGCCCAAGAAGGTTCTTTCTCTTCGATCGAACAGATCTTTTGTAATTTCTTTATATATATATATATATATATATATATATATATATATATAAATATATATATATATATATATATATATATTCGGCCTCTGGCCGCTTGCTCCCCGCCCAAGAAGGTTCTTTCTCTTCGATCGAACAGATCTTTTGTAATTTCTTTTGGGGGCATTGCAACGGCCAAGACAAGCATCACTGGGCTAGCTGGGAATCCATGGCCAATCCTACTGACGAAGGGGGTCTGGGATTTACTAAACTCACTCACATCGTTAAAGCTTTCTCGATAAAATTGTGGTGGAAACTCCGCACGAGCAACAACTTATGGACCAGGTTTTTGATGGCCAGGTACTTCAAGCACATCCACCCTTCAATGGCCATATCCAACAGCAGATCCTCGGCGGCTTGGCGTCGTATCCTTATTGGGCGGGACCTTGCCGAGCCTGCGATGAGACTCCAATTGGGTGCGAGCGATTCGGATCCATTTCTGGAGAGATGGGTTGGGGATAGCATGATCCCGAGTCTCACGGAGACACCGAGAGACAGTAGGATAAGAGGCATGTGGACCTCCATTACTGACGACTGGAACTGGGACAAAATTTGGGAATGATCCGGTAACGAAACGGCGGATAGCATCTAAGTGCGCGGATTAAGTATCGTCCGCGAGGCCGATGCGCTGAAATGGTCGCTCGAGGCTTCGGGGGCATTTTCAGTGAGGTCGGCGAGAATCACTATCCAGGGAACCGGCAGCCGCACCATTCCATTATGCACTATTGGCAAACCTGTATCCCTAATAAGTGGTCTTTCCTAATGTGGAGAGTCATTAGAAAGAAATTGCCAATAGATGATATCCTCAACACCATTGGAATCAGCTTAGCATCAACCTGCACTTGCTGCTCTGAGCGGCAGATGGAGACTATCGACCACATCTTCTGTCAGGGGAGTCTGCCTGGCAGTATCTGGAGGACCCTTAACCAGCACTACAGTATTGAGCCGGGTGGTGGACGCTTCCACGATCTCGCGGTCTCCTGGGGTTCAGCCTCCCATGGCCACCAGATCGTCGCAGTGGCCGCCACGTGGGCGATTTGGAAGAATCGCAACAAGGCGAGATACGAAGGTCACCAATACTCGGTCGACCAGCTCATTCGAGAAGTCTTCTGCCAATGCCATAAACGGAGCACCGGGTGTTCCCACAGTCCGAGAGCATTTTGGTCCTCGCTCCACCCCTAGCTTTTGGTGGTTGTGTCGTCTCTCCCCCTCTTCTTTCCTTTTGATGGTATACTTGTATAGGCTTTGACCTTTTGTGTCTTGTATACGTGTTCAGGCTTCGGCATTTTTAGCCTTCATTAATAAAACGAGGGGGGTTTCTTTATATATATATATATATATATATATATATATATATATATATATATATATATATATATATATATATATATATATATATATATATTCGGCACATATATATATATATTCAGCAAAAAAAAAAAAAATATTCGGCACATATATATATATATATATATATATATATATATATATATATATATATATATATATATATTTATATATATATATATATATATATATATATATATATATATATATATATATATATATATATATATATATATATATGCGTGTGTGCTATATATATATATATATATATATATATATATATATATATATATATATATATATATATATATATATATATATATATATATATATTCGAGGAGTATATATATATATAGAGGAGTATTATAAACTTTGGACCGAAACCGAAACCGAATAAGTAAATTTAGTATATTGAAAACCGAATCCGAACCGAATTTAGTATATTCAAAACCGAAACCGAATAAGTAAATTTAGTATATTGAAAACCGAAACCAAACCAAATTTAGTATATTGAAAACCGAAACCGAACCAAATTTAGTATATTCAAAACCGAAACCGAATAAGTAAATTTAGTATATTGAAAACCGAAACCGAACCAAATTTAGTATATTCAAAACCGAAACCGAATAAGTAAATTTAGTATATTGAAAACCGAAACCGAACCGAATTTAGTATATTCAAAACCGAAACCGAACCAAATTTAGTATATTCAAAACCGAAACCGAATAAGTAAATTTAGTATATTGAAAACCGAAACCGAACCGAATTTAGTATATTCAAATCCGAAAACGAACCAAATTTAGTATATTCAAAACCGAAACCGAATAAGTAAATTTAGTATATTGAAAACCGGATACCTATTGGATATGACCAATACCAAATCGATAAGGCCAATATGAATCCTAGCTATACGGCCGATACATGTACATATCGGATAGGATGATACCAATTTGTTAAGGCCAATACCAATCTGATATGTCCTATACCAAACCGATAGACCGATACTAATCTGATACGGTCGATACTAAGTACATCCGGCCTATACCAGCGGATCCACCAATTACTGCACGATAGGCCCACGGACTCCAGTTATATCCGGTTATTGGTGAGTACATGATTACATAGTAATTCTGTTAGTCTTATGATATAGATTTTTACCTCCAATCAGCGATGGATCGTTACTCCTTTGATTGTACATGGATGTACAAACGACAAACGAGAGCAGAATAGGTGTGAGTGGCAATTTTCAGGCAGGCGTGGAAGTATTTCTTAAGTATGCCATGAGCAAAGCTCAGTACATGGACGGTACCAAAATCAAGTGTCCATGTCGTAATTGTCGCAATAGACGTTACTAAGAAGTGGTAACTGTGAGAGATCATTTGACCCGTAAGGGTTTCGTACGTGATTATGACATGTGGTCATCGCAAGGTGAACTATATACAGAAAGACATGTTGCGAATGCTGCTACTTGTGCTTTTAATGATAATACTGCAACAGATTTTGTCATCGAAGACGAAGGATGCTCTGTTGATTATGGAGACCTATAGAATCTTGTACGAGATATGATGTACGATGCGGCATGGCCTAATTTTAATCCGGAGGATCCTGAGGCGAAGGAGTTCTATGATGTGTTTCAGGATGCAGATACTCCTCTACATCCTGGTTGTGATACTCATTCCGTACTGTCAGTGACGATGCGGTTGTTGAGCATAAAGTCTGATTTTAACTTGCCACAAGCTTGCTATGATCGGATTACATAACTAGCGAGAGAGATCTTACCAAAGGAATCAAAAGAGCTCCCAAAAAACTTCTACAAGTCAAAGATGATGGTCCAAAAACTGGAACTGGGGTACGATAAGATAGATTGTTGTCGCAACGGTTGCATGTTGTACTACAAGGAGAAGGAGGACATAGAAAGTTGCAGCTTCTGTAATGCGGATTATTACAAGCCAGTAAAGGGAAAAGGAAAGTCAACTAGAAAACGATGTCCTTACAAGTATATGCATTACTTGTCGATCATAAAGCACTTGCAGAGGATGTATATGTCTCTGAATACAGCTAAACACATGACGTGGCACAACGAAGAACGCACAAAGGACGATGGAGAATTGTCACATCCTTCAGACGGAGAGGCGTGGAAATATTTTGACTTGTGTCATCCAGATTTTGCTGCAGAGCCTAAAAATATATGTCTGGCCCTATGTACTGATGGCTTCGCCTCTTTCGGGCAGTCGGGATCTCAATACTCCTGCTGGACGGTCATTCTTACCGTTTATAATCTGCCACCATAGATGTGTATGAAGACTCCTTATATGTTCTTGACAACTATCATATCGGGTCCCAAAAAATCCGACGAAGAACATCGATATATATTTACAGCCGTTGGTGGATGAGCTTAAACAGCTGTGGGAGATCGGTGTCGCGACCTATGATATTTTCAGGAAATAGAACTTTCAGATGAGAGCTTCACTGATGTGGACAATAAATAATTTTCCAGCATACGGTATGCTGTCGGGATGGAGTTCTCACGGCAGGATGTCTTGTCCGATATGCATAGAAAATAGTAAGGCGTTCTGCCTTAAGCATGGAGGAAAAACTTCTTTCTTTGAATGTCACCGTCAATTTTTGCCCGCGAGTCATCCTTGGAGAAAGAACAAGGACGCGTTCAGAGCTAGAAAATAAGAATTTTCTCATCCGCTTGCCAGATTGTCGGGATACGATATTTGGGATGATGTAAAGGACTTGCCCTCCGTAATTGAAGATCCATCGAACAATTGTGTCGAGGGGTTCGAACAAAACCATAACTGGACCAAGTGGAGTATCTTCTGGGACTTTCCTTATTAGAAAAATAATCTTATAAGGCATAATCTTGATGTCATGCATATCGAAAAGAATGTGTTCGATAATGTCTTCAATACCGTCATGGATATTAAAGGAAAGACGAAGGACAATCCAAAAGCAAGACAAGACATTGCCGAGATATGCAAGTGTCCTCATCTGAACTTGATACAAAGGGGAGCTGGTGGACAACTAACTAAGCTGGTAGCATAATACACATTGAGAAAGAAAGATAGATTAATAATCTGCAAGTGGATATCTACTTTAAGATTTCCTGACGGCTATGTGTCGAATTTGTCTAGATGCATTGATCTCAATGAACGCAAGCTAACGGGAATGAAGAGTCACGACTGCCACGTGTTTATGGAAAGATTACTGCCCATTGCGTTGAGAGAGTTGTTGCCTTCTTCTGTATGGGTTCCGTTGGCCGAGATATCTACATTCTTTAGGGATATCTGTTCAACTAAGTTGACGGTGAAACACATGGTTGAACTTGAGGAGAAGATTGTCTTAATAATTTGCAAGTTAGAGAAAATATTTCCTTCGGGCTTCTTCGGCAGCATGGAGCAACTATCGATTCATCTAGCATACGAAGTCCGTGTCGGTGCACCTATTCATTATCGATGGATGTACCCATTTGAGAGGTACATAAAAATCGATATAATTTAAGTTGAATTTCATTTTTAACTACACTGATAATTTCTCTCTCTAGATACCTACACCACTTAAAGAAGAAAGTTGGCAACAAGGCTCATATAGAGGCTTCGATATGCGAAACATATCTTATTGAGGAGGTATCAAACTTCTGCTCCATTTATTTCGATACTTATGTTAAGACAAATCGAAATAGACCTCAAAGGAATGACAAAGAAGTTGAGGATGGAGGTATATTCAATGTAAGGGGCAAGCCTATTGGGGCTAGTAAGAAACGGTGGTTGACTGATGATGAGTATGATGCCGCTCACCGATATGTCTTGTTAAATTGTGACATACAAGAAGTAAGAGATTTGGAGAAGTAAGTGACTACACTTATACTCGTTATAATCTCTAATTTGGTGAAGTAACTGACTACACTTATTCTTACTCTCTAACAGTGTATTTAGAGATGAAGTCCAAATGAGGACACCCGATATTACCGATGAAGGACTTCAAAGAGAGGTTGATTGTACCTTTCCGTCCCGATTTCGTAAATACATAAGTAACTGAAATAATAATTTATGTGGCTACCATTAAAATATATGCATCTAAAATATTTAAATTATCAATATTTGTTTACATATTTAATTGTCTGAAACAACACTCACAAATGATAGTATTCGTTATTTGGCATTGGGACCGAAGAAGCATGCAAAGACTTGGCCAGGCTATGTCGTTAATGGCTTCAAGTTTAAGGCAACTCAGAATGCTATAAATGGTGAATTTCTCAATGACGGCTTCAGTACCAAGGATTCTGGTGTTTGCATAAGAGGCACCATCTATGACGACGAGCTGGACTTTGACTATTATGGAGTGCTTCGGGATATTATAGATTTACAATATAGTGCCCCACATGATATGCATATTATGATGTTCAAATGTGAGTGGTTCGATATGACACCAAATATCGGTTGGAGAATCGATAAATAATTTGGATTCGTCGATATAAATCATCGCAGGAGGTATAGAAGGTCCGACACGTTTGCGATAGCAAGTCAGGCTGTTCAAGTCTACTATACAAGCTACCCAAGGCATCGTAGAGATCGATTTGACTGGTGGGCATGTTTGCCATTAAAATTCTTTTATTGCAAATTTTAATACAAACAGAACAGTGTTACAATATAGGACTTAGATGTAGTCCTAGGAGTACACTTTTGTTTATCTGGGTCCCTTGTGTCGATAGAGTGAGTGGTAATGCGTTGACTCCGTTGACGATCTGACGACGGTTATCGGTTCTCTGAAGGTTTGGATTGCTCTGGGTGCTGGAGCTTGCTGAGAGGAGAAAGACGTTAAGTGTCTGTATCTGCCTCTCTGGTGGTTCGTTCGTTTTCTGTGTGTTCGTTGTGTGTGTGAGAAGGAAATGATCCCTCTATTTATAGCTTTGCAGACTGGCTACTCATGCTCGCATGTAGGATGCGCCTGTACGCGGGGACGCCACGTGGTGATTGCTGATGGAGGCGCATGGACGATGCGCCCTGATCGAGGGGTTGAATTCTTCATACTGCTGTTGTGAGCCGGCACGTTGCAGAGAAGAGGATCTTTCTGTTGCTGAAATCTTGGGTGAGTTGAGTCAAAGGACACGTGTCGTCGACTCATGGCTCGGAGATTTCGAATTTGATGGAGGGGATGATCTGGTAGGATGCGCCTAGGACTGGGCGCATGAGGAGACTTTGGCTCGTAACCTTTAGGAGTCATGAACTATTCTGGGCGCATGGCTTTTGAAGTGCATACAGAGTTTTAATGGTGACTTTCCTTCTGTCTTTTGGGATCAGAGAGCAGTCTGGGGCGCATGGCTGCGGAGGCGCATGCGAATGGTTGGGTGGCCACGTGACAGTAGCCGTCGGAGTAAAGGTAATGATGATGCTGACGTTGCCGACGCTTCGTCTTCTAAAAAAGCTGTCAACTGTTCAGACTTTAGAAGGTGTGCTGCCAACTCTGTCAGTTCAGCATTTAATGTTTCTGACATTCGATGGACAGCTGAGTGGGCGCGTCGATTGGCGTTCCACTAGGCGTATGGGGACGCATAGGGGCGCATCCTCTGTGATGCGCTTGGTGCTGAAGGGCACGTCTGTGTCGATGCGCTTGATGTTGAAGAGCGCGTCTGTGTGATGCGCGGTCTGGCCGGCGCATCCGCTTCGTGACACGTCTTTAATGGTGCGACTGTTGCGATCTTCGAGTGCTTTAAATAGCCGTTTTGACTTGGCTGAATTCGAAGCATCCGGTTCATCCATTTAATGCAAGTTTATTGCACGGAATTCGGAGAGCCATCCACTTGGCGTATGGGTTTGATTTGCCCGGCCTATAAATAGTGGCATGGAGAGAGTTTGCTTCTCGTTCTCTCACGTTCTTCCGACATGAACTTATTTACTCGGATGTATTCTGTTGATGAGATGCTCCCGAGGGTGAAGATGCGGTGCCGTATCTTCATTGATGCACTTGAAGGTGACTGTTACATCCAAAAGTCGGAGTCGAAGGCTTCTGAGGCAGGTGGAAGGTGCCTGTTGTATCCAAAGATCGGGATGTTCGGGCCTCGTCTCCGTTATTCCGGAAGAGCCACAGATCGAAATGGTGGTGCTGCAGCTTTGGGGGTTCTTTCTTCCTTCAAAGTGGGTGTTGCCCACTCTGGTTGTGTTGAAAGCTGCTCCTTTAGCCGCGGTTTCGATTACGGTCTTCCTTCGCCTTTGGAGGCTCTTTCGAAGCCTCCCCTGGCCACAGGTTGGCTTGCGGTGCTCTTCTCTTCCTCGGTTTGGGGAGCACTTCCTCCAGCTAGAGGGTTGATTGCCACCCTCGTTCTGTTCAATAAATGCTTTATTAGTCGAAGTCTTTCGACGGCGGTGAGCCTGGCTGGAAGAGCGGCACATAACTGGGCTGCTGAAAGGATGCACATAACTGAGAATGCTCATGACTGAGCTGCTGAAAAGGATGCACCCTTCTGAGGGCGCATGGTGGGATGTGCCTGACTGAGGGCGCATGGTGATTGCTGCGCCTGCTTGAGGGCGCATGGTGGCTGCTGGCTGTAGACTTAGGATCTTTTCTTTGTAGAAATTCCCTTTTGTACAATCTTTCTAGACATGTAATAGACTTTTATATGTAAATTAAAAAGTCCTCTTTCAATGTCTATACTTGTTGTTTTGCTGTGAAGTACTTTGTCCGAGCTCTGGCACATGTAGTGTCTGGCGCATAGGCTTTCTGGTTCTGAAATTCCATGCTTCTACAAGACCCCCTTCAAAGTTTTTAAAACTTTTGGATAAGTTTTGGAATACTTTGAATAAGAAGCATGGTGGTAGAGGCGCATGACTGTCGGGGCGCATAGATACTCCGCGCATCAGTGATGGGGCGCATGCTTCGCTCAGTTAATACAAATGATAACGCCTCGATAACCAAAAAAGATTAATGATGATCTTTTTTGTTTTATTTGCGGTTATCTTTTCACAGAACCCGAGGCGACGGCTGAGGTTACACTTCATCGGTTTACGCGTACGACCAAGCCTATAAATAGGCGAGAGATGGAGAGAGAGAGAGTTCTTCTTCTCTGTGCCTTTGCTTTCTTTAGAGTTCTTCTTCTAAAAAAACCCTAACTTTCTTCTTCAAAAGGAATGGCTCCCAAGACTCCTCGCAGCGGTGCTGGCAAGGGAAAGGAGCCGGCGGAGTATGCCGAAGAGGATGCTCCTGTCACCATTGTGACTCCGGCCGACGTTCGACCCGCGGTGACGGGTGGTTGTCGTCTCTTCCACTATCTTCTTTGTTCAGACGAGCATTGGGTCATACTGTGCCCTAACTCTCTGCTGCCGACGCGTATGGACTTCTGTCCTGATGATGCGTCGAGGTTTTATCCCGCCGACGTGCATAGGTTTAGGCCTTTATTATGCACCGAGGTTTAACTGCTGACGCGCATGGGTTTTATACCCTGATGATGCGCCGAAGCCTCTGCTGACGCGTATGGATTTACGCCCTGATGATGCGCCAAAGCCTCTGCTGACGCGCATGGGTTTACGCCCCGATGATGCGCCAGGTTGCTTGACACATTTTGTCTTTTTGCCTGACTTTTATTTTTGTTGTGTCAGTGTTGATGACAATCCCTTTGCTGAATGAGGTCCTTCTGGATGCTTCTCTTTGTCAAATGGGAGTTGATTTTGACGAGGCGGTTATCAACCCTGCGAAGGATGCTATCTTACAGAACCAACCTCCTGAGAGAGTGCTGCAGATCCAGAACCAGTTGCCGATTTTCCTCTAGAGTATGATGGAGAGTGGTAAACTGAAATCTGCCGAATCCGGGGATGTGACTTTCTTAAAACCCGCCTTTTTGTTTGGTGACCGACTGATCTCTTCTGAAGCGAAGATACTGAAGATCAAAGAAGATTGGTTCTTCTCTGCAAAAGGTATGGTTCTGTACATGCGACAACTTGACCGTCAGTTGCCGCTGACGGCCTTCTACCGTTTGGCTTCGAAGAGAAGGATGCCCTGGGAACTTACTCCTTCTCAAGGAGGGGCCTTGGGAGGTACTCTTTCAATTGATGCTACCTCGAATCAGAGGGATACCTTGGCCTCTTCGCGAGCTAGCTCCTCGTTCAGTTGCCAAACTTTGCATCCCGGGAGCCTCTACAGTGAAGTCCCTTGTGACACGTTTGCCTTCAGTGCTCCGACCTTTGCAAATCGTATGCTGACATCGAAGGTCACGTATCCGAAAGGTGGCTTTAGGGTTGAAGGTTGGTGTCACCACATGCCAAGGTGGGACGAGTTGACCATTTGGGTGCTTTCGAAGTTCAAGGCTGAGCTTAAGGAGATTGGGCTGACGGCCGCTATCCGTGCCACACAGGCTGGCGTGGATCTCAATAAGCCTATGTTCCTTGCACTCTTGGAATTGTTCAATTCCCAGACTGGCATCTTCTTTACTCCGGTGGGGGAGTTGGGGTTGGCTCTCCATGAGATGTACGAAGTGTCCAAGCTTCCTTGGGGATCGGAACCGTACGAGGAATATTTTTCGTCGAATGAAGAGATCCAGGTTCTGGAAAATAAGGACCCAGAAATGATGGCTGTTTTCAAAGAGGTGGCGAGCCATCATTATCTGATGCACCGGAAGGACAAAGGCAAGACTCAGCCTCATGTGACTGCTTGGAGGGATCACGTCTTCAAGCAGGATTTGGCGGATTCCTCGAGGATCCGGTTTACGATTCCGCAAGGGCTGAAACCCACGGAAGTGACTTCTGAAATAAGCCGGCTGGATGAGAGGACCCCTCATTCCAATGAGAGTGGCGAGAACGCGTATAGCTGCTTCTGGCACTGTGCGCACCGGATGTCGTCTAAGGCGGTGCTGACGGCATAATTGATGATATGGCTCCGGGATTGTGTGTTTGCGGGCGGATCTGGTACAGTAGAGAGGGTACACCGGAACCTTATTTTGCCTGCCGTAAAATTGGTCTTTGGACGACCTTTAGCTCTCCTCCCCGCGATGGTGTGTAACCTGTTGCGGGATTTGAGGACCTTTGCTGATGATGTGATCCATAGGAGAGGTAGAAATGACAACTTTCCTCGGGCCGAGCTGGCATTCCATTATCTTATGGGATGGCTGATTCTGCATCATCCGAACGTGATGAGTCCTGGTCCGGAGAAGGATCATGTTGAATGTGATACCTTTATCCGCCGCTTCTACAAGAGAAAGTGGTTACACACTGGCGTCCCCGTTTGTAGGAGAGTTTTATCCTACCTTCAGGGGTGGAAGATTGTCAAGGTTGGCCCCATCTTCAAAGATTTCGAGGCTGACCAAGATTTAGTCGACTCTGGTGAAGATGCGATTACTCTGCCAAAATGGGGTTTTCGTTGGTTGCAAAGTATTCGACTTTCTCACTTGGTCTACCACAACCAAAATAGGTGTTACTTGGAGCCATATCTGTCCAGCCGGTTTGCTCGCCAGTTTGGCTATACCCAGTTAATGTTGCGGAATCCCAGTAATAGTCTGGAATTTGTTGGGAGTTTGCTGGATGGAGCCCGAGGCTGGCAATATTACAATGCCGGGTGCACTGGTGTTCGTTTTACTATGCCAGTTCGCAACCCTCGGCCACAGATCCTGTATTCGGCCGTCAAGCTATATTACACTATGAATACTGCGTCTCCTGGTTATGACAGGGAGACCCGTTTCATCATTGGAACTCAGCTGGAGGCTACGGCAAATATGTTGATAGCGGCCCGGTCATATCATCCACCAGAATTGGCGGGATATCGGGCTGCTGCCGCAGCATCGGTGAGAGATCCCTCTTTGGAAAGAGGCGGGCTGACGCGGAAGCTGGCTCGTCTGTACCAAAAAGGTCGAGAAAGACGACGACTCCAAGGGCAACAAGAGTGCCGCCTGTAACGCCAGTGGAATCAGTTCCTGTTGAGGTAAGGAGTCCTCCATAATTTTGGTTCATCTTGTGATTTTGGTGACTTGTGCTTTTCTTCTTGTAGGGATCGTCGAAGAAGAAGACCCGTGTTTCGAAATTGGGTGTCAGTAAATCGAAGGAAGTGGCAAGCTCTTCTGACGAGCGCATTCCTCCGATGTTAATGTCTCCAATGGAGGAGAGTCCTGAAGATGTTCCTGCGGAGGTTCTAGTATCTCCAGACTTTGTTGAAAGAGATGCGGAGGTTGCAACAACTTCCGGGATGGTGCCAGCCGCCGTGGAGGCCTTGGACGTTGAGGGTCCAGCGGACACGGGGCTTCGTGATGATGAAGTGGAGTGGAGTTCGTCATCTTCGGATGACGTTGCTCCAGAGTTGCAAGAGTCTGTTGCGGGGGCAACAGATATGGTTGGAACAGAGGAGAGGGTTGATTCCCCTCCTTGTCATGATGAGGGAAGGTCGGCGGTAACATTGTCGAGCCCTACCCCAGACTCAGCAGCGGAGGCTGAGGTGGCTACCGATCAGGAGGTAGCGACAGATCCTGTCTCTGTAGAGGTATTTGAAGAGAATCAGACTCGTCTGGTGGTCCTGACTTCAGGGGTGAGTCAGGAGACATGTGTTGATCTCTCTGTTCTGCCAGGGGAGGTACTGGCTGCTGATAGGATGTTGGGGGCTGAAGAGGTGGCCAATGATGTTGGTGGTTCTTCCGAGTTTGGGAAGGGTAAGGGTGTGATGGAACCCTCGGTTGCTCCTTCCACTTGGGGTACTATCTCGACGCCTGTTCCGGCTTCTTCTGTTCCCCTGGCTCCTTGGGCTAGCAGTCCAGCCCCTGTTGATGAAGAGCATGTTGGTGCCGAGGTTCCAGCCTCGCAGGTTGAGGTCGGCGGGTCTTCCTTCGGTCCGCTAACTACAGCAGCTCCTCCAACTCCTGCTATGACGCCGCAGGTGCTGGCGGATGCAGATAAATATGTGAAATTCATCGTCGAGGTGGTATATAAAATGCTGCAGAGGGGTGTATCTACGGTGATGGACGCCAATAGGAGCTTTGCGATGGTAAGAACTCTGGCACTGCCTTATATCAACCTGATCCGTCTTCACCAGGGCCATGATCATATGGCCGAGATCCTGGAGGCTTCGGTGGTTGAGCTGGACCAGCGACTTTCGGAATCACAGCGCATCCAACGAAACGACCTCTCCGTCCTGATAGATGCGGAGAAGGAGAAGCTGATCGCTGAGACTGAGTCCTCCTACTAGGCCACCGTGAGTGTCTGGGAGCACAAAGTGGCTGAGATTGAAGCTGCAGTAGAGCGGTTGTCTTAGTCTACGCGGGAGACGGTAGAGGTACGAGCTGTGTTGGATGTTAGTATCGAAGATATTGACGCCCAGATCCGCCGCCTTGAGGATCAGCGGGCCCGACTCCAGTTAGATGTCGAGCGTGCCCAGGCTGAACATATAGCATTCAAGAAGGAGGAGGCAACTTTTACCCACCGGGCTCTTGCCCTGGCTCAGCAGCGGCAGCAGTTGGATGAGAAGCATGAGAATGATACTTCTCCTAAAGCTGTTGAAGCGATGCGTCAAGAGGCTGAACGTCGAGTCTTGGCGACTGTGGAGACTCGAGCGACAGGCTTGAGGCGGCGGATTGAAGAGCTTTCGGCCAACCCTGGAGATGTTTAGGGATTGCAGTCTCTTTTTTATATTATTTTTGCAACTCTTGCTGGGGATGTAAACTTCTGCTCTCTATTTTGAAAATAAAGAATACAAAGTTTTTGTGGTGGTGTTCATTTTTGCTGTCATGAACCTGATGATTTGTGTGGACCTATTATCTTTTGCGTACCTTGGTTTTTAGGTACAGATAATAAGTTTGCGAGAACCCACATGTTTACTCAGAGGTGATGTGGACATGGCAAATATGGGATTCAAGTGATGGAATCTTCCTACTCAGAGGTGTTATGGACGTGGTAGGAATGATCCTGGGGGATGCACGGAACTACTCAGAGGTAATGTGGACGTGGAAGTTCTTTGATCAATGTACGACAACGCAGGGGTTGTCTGTGCGGGATGTTTACTCAGAGGTAATATGGACGTGGTAAACATGAAGGATAGCGTAGTCTTACGGGGTGTAAGATTCCGCTTTGTAGGGTGTAGGAGAACAACTCAGAGGTGATATGGACGTGGTCGTTCTTCTACTGGAGAATGCTACGGAACAGCTGGGTTCTGGCAGCATATAATTTTGTGGAAGGGAATTGTCTGTGATCCCTGATGATTGGGTCCATAGATCCCCTGGTGGAAGCACATGTCTGAAAGATGTCAAGAGTAGTACTTCTTTAGGAACTTGCCGTTAATGGGCATCATGAACAAGTCCCCATTGGGTTTGGCGAGGAGGTAAGCACCGTTTGAGTATACCGTCTCTATGATGAAAGGTCCTTCCCACTTGGGTTCAAACTTTCCTGGTATCTTGTGAGTTAACACCATCGGCCTCCTGACTGCCAGAACCAGGTCGCCAACTTGGAAAGTCCTCTGCTTGACCTTCTTGTTGAAAGCCTGTGATATACGGGCATGGTAGAGTTCGATGCGTTGTTGAGCTAGGAGACGCTTTTCGTCAAGTGCCTCCAGTTCCCGCAGACGACGACGTTGATTGTCCTCTTCTGTGAGTTGATTTGTGATTGCTACGTGGAGAGAGGGTATCTGGATCTCAAGAGGCAGTACCACTTCGCTCCCGTAGACCAGGAAGAATGGTGTGTTGCCCGTCGGGGTCCGTACGATTGTGCGGTAGGCCCAAAGGCATTCGCCGAGCTTTTCGTCCCAGTCGCGTTTGTTGGATGACACGACCTTTTTGAGTAGCTTGACGATAGTTTTGTTGAATGCCTCGGCCAATCCGTTTGCTGCCGGATTGTAGGCGGTTGATGCCACGTTTTGAATGCGATTCTTATCACAGAATCTGCTGAAAACATGGTTGATGAACTGAGATCCATTGTCGTGGATGATCCTCCGGGGTACCCCAAAATGGTAGATAATGTGGTGCTTGATGAAGCTGATCACCTTGGAGCTTTTCACTTCTGCCAGTGGAACTGCTTCTGCCTATTTGGAGAAGTAGTCGGTGATGGCTAGGATGAAGCGGTATCCTCTTGATGAAGGAGGGGTGATCGGTCCCACAACGTCCATGCCCCAAGCTTCGAAGGGCCAGAAGGCGACTGTAGGATGTAGTGGTCCTGACGGTGTATGTATGAAGTCTGCGTGAAGCTGGCACGCATGGCACTTCTTTGCATATTCAACAGCGTCAGCGGCCATGGTTGGCCAGTAGTAGCCCATGCGTCGCAGTCGGTCCTGCAACTTAGGGCCAGGTTGATGGGCCCCGCAGGTTCCGTCGTGAGCTTCTCGAAGGGCTTCAGCTGCTTCTTCGTTGGACAAACATCGAAGGAGAAGTCCATCGTAGGAGCGTCGGTACAGCATTTTAGTGGCTGTATCGTAGTAGAATCGAAGAGAGCGTCTCCTGACTGAGACGGCTTCTTTCGGGTCTTCTGGGAGAATTCCATAGACAGCGAAGTCGATGAACGGAAACCTCCAGTCTCGGATATTAACACCAGTATTTTTTGGCATGGCGTGAGCCATGTGTGAGCATAGGTTGTTTTTAGGACAGACTAAGTCTCTCCCGACTACCATGACATAGTGTTGAGTCCCGAGGGGCGCTGCCAATGAGGCCGCGAGGCCAGCCAGAGCGTCGGCCTCTAAGTTTTATAGACGGGGTACATGTTCGATGAAGAACCCAGTGAAGGTTGAAATGATCTTCAATGCAACTTCGTGGTAAGGGATCAAATTTTCATGGCGAACTTCGTATTGCCCTCTGATCTGGTTTACGACGAGTTTTGAGTCGCCGTAGGCTTCCAGATGATTCACCTCCAGCTGTTGCGCCAGCTGGAGTCCCATAATGAGCGCGTTGTACTCGGCAACATTGTTGGAGCACGGCTTCGAAAGGGAGTAAGCACGCTGGATGACCAGTTGATCGGGGGAGACTAATACCACCCCCACTCCTGCGACGATTTGGCCTTTGGGGCCTGTTCTTGAAGCACCATCGAAAAACATCCGCCAGATGGAGCCTTCTTCGGTGATGTTTGATTCTTGGACCTCATCCGGGATGTCTTCATAGAGTTTTGAGGACTCTGGGATGGGGTGTGCAGCTAAAAAGTCGGCCAGAGCTTGACCCTTAACAGCTTTTTACGGAACAAACACCATGTTGTACGGTGTTAGCAAGATCGCCCATGTGGCTAGCCGGGAGTTCAATGATCCTGGCTTTGTCATGAGGACTCTGAGCGTATTGACTCAGGAAATGACATAAATTGTCTGCCCCGAGACATAATGACGAGTCTTTTGGATGGCAAATACTAAAGCCAAGCACTCCTTTTCAACAGGGTTGTACCGGTGTTCGGCCCCGATGAGTGTTCGACTGAGGTAGTAGATTGCTTGCTCATAGCCTGTATCGCTGTTCTGAACTAGCAGAGCGCCGAGGGAATGATCCATGGCACGGACGTAGAGGAGGAATGGCTTGCCGGCGACTGGTGCCACCAGGACTGGTGGGCTCGTCAGATAAGCCTTGATGTCGTCGAAAGCCTTTTGGCATTCCTCTGTCCAGACGTAAGAGACTCCCTTCTTCATGAGCTGGGTGAAGGGTTGACATTTGCCGGAGAGGTTTGCAATGAACCTCCGGATGTATGCCAGACGTCCCTGTAGGCCTCGAAGTTCTCGAAGGTTCTTTGGAGGGTCCATATCAAGGATGGCTTTGGTCTTCTCGAGATCGACATGAATGCCTTTCGCCGTGATGATGAAGCCCAAGAACTTTTTGCTAGAAACCCCTAGGAAGGATTTAGCGGGGTTCATCTTGAGTTGATGCGTCCGCATGAGATCAAAGACTGTCTTGAGGTCTTGCAGGCGATCTCCTTTGAGACGGCTCTTGACGGCGATGTCGTCAACATAGCATTCGACTGTCTTGCGAAGGTGCTGACAGAAAATGGTGCTCATAGCTCGTTGGTATGTTGCACCGGCGTTCTTCAAGCTGAAGGGCATCACTGTGTAACAGAAAATGCCCTTTGGAGTCCTAAATGACGTATGTTTTGCGTCATCGGGGAACATCTTGATCTGGTTGTAGCCCGAATACCCGTCCATGAAAGACATGCGCTCGAAGCCACATGTGTTGACGATCATCACGTCGGTGATTGGAAGCGGGAATTCGTCCTTCGGGCAAGCAGAGTTGAGATCCCTGAAGTCGATACAAACTCGTATCTTTCCATTCTTTTTGGTGACGGGGACGACGTTGGCTACCCAATCTGGGTGTTGTTCTTCGCGGATGAAGCTGCTGGTCAAGAGTTTGTCCACCTCCTGATCGATGGCGTTCATGATATCCGGACGAAAGCGTCGCTGTTGTTGTTTGATTGGCTTGGTATCAGGTAAGATGTTCAGCCTATGCGTCGCGATCTGGGGGTCAAGTCCCGGCATATCTTCGTAGCTCTAAGCGAAGACATCGATATACTCTTTAGCCAGCTGGATTAAAGATTCTCGGTCTTCTCCTTTTAGGCTTTTGCTGACGAAGATGGGTTTGGAAGAAGATCCATCCCCAAGGTCGATCTGCTCGACTTCGTCTTCGGTGGAAGGTTCACATAATTCAAAAGGAGACTCCCACTGTTCTCCCAGGCGCTGAGCCCAAGGTTCTTCTTCGAAGAATTGCGGCGCTTGGTCTTCGCCTTCTTCTTCTTGAGATTGTGCAGACGTCATGTTGGCTGATAGCACTATCTTGAAGACTGAGCCGATACTGGTATCGGAAGCCCATGTTGATGCTTCGGACGAGTGAGGATGTTCTACTTCTTCTGCGTCTGAGCTCTATGGAGTTGACGGTGGCGTGATGTAGCCTACCCCCGTCGAGTTTTATTGTAATAGTCCTGCGGCTTTCCTTTAGGAGTCGGAAGCCGGAGAGGGAGACGTCGACCTTTGCCGTAGTTCAGGCCTTTGTTGCTTTTTAGGTCGTAACCCATCTTCTGGATGAGGTACTTTGCGACGTCTGTGTACCGATAGAGTTGCATTCTGCCGGCATCTGGTTCTAGCTCGAGTGGCGGAAGGTCTTGATGACGCTCAACTTTGCCAAAGATGATGGATTCTTCGTCTCGACTACGTGGCGGGACTATGTAACAGACTCCTTGAGACGGGACTACTCGATTTACATGATGGACGGTCGTTATTTGTGTTTGCAACGACCGTAGAGCGTTATCTAATGTATACATGGCATTACAATGTGGAAGACAAGAATAATTAAAAGACACTCTATTATTGATGAAATACGAGATTTTATCCTGCGAGATTACATTGTCGAGAGAGGGGGCATCTACATCAGCCGAGATATAGTCCCCCAGCTCTTCATCTGTAAGCACTGGAGTAGGATCCGGAGAGTCCACCACAGTATTGGTCTTGGAGTCCGAGAGGACTACGTGGACCTTTTCTGGTGGCTGGGATGGCGGCGGCCTGCCTTTAAGGCGCACCTTCAGAGGTGCCTCCGCTGTGCCTCCGGTGATTGGCGCCTTCCCCTATAGTTTTGCCACGAGGGGAGCCGACGTTTGAGGCGACTTTCCCTGGAGCCGTATCTTCAGGGGAGCTTCAGGAGCAGCTGGTGCTTTTCCGGGTAGCTTAATGCTCATGAGAGGCAACTTCTGAGGCGGTTTGCCTTTGAGTCGGATCTTCAAAGTAGCGTCGGGAGTGACCTCAGGCTCCATGTCCGGCTCTGCTGCTATTTCTGCTTTGTCGTCAGCATCATTGGCTTCCTCCTCGTCAGGTGACTTGTATAAGTCGGCATCGGTGAAGTAGGCTTCAATCCCTTTGAAAGGATCGATGTCCGCGAACTCCGTACGGATGACGTTATTGGTGGACACGTACTTCATACATTGGTGGAGCGTGGATGGTACCACCATGTATTCATGCAGCCATGGGCGACCCAACAGAAGGTTGTAGTTGACTTCGGCGTCCACGACATAACAAGTGACCTCGGTTCTGAGGTTACCGATGTGGCACTTTAGTCGTATCTTGTCCAGTGGTTCACTTTTGCTGGCGTTGAAGCCACTGATTATTGTGTTGGAGGGTGCCAGTCGGTATATTGGGATCCCTAGTGTTGAGAGCAGCATCTTCGAGATGATGCTGAGGGAAGACCCCGGATCGATCTGAATCCGCTTCACCTTGATTGAACCGATGTACCCGGTATAATACAGCGGCCGGTTATGTCGGTTGTGCTTGAGCAGCATGTTTTGTTGGGTAAAAGTTATGTTCAGGATAACTTCATCCGTACAATGACAGTGCGCACATGTAGTTGGGAGATCTTCAGGCTGCTTGACCTGACTGAGAAAGGATTCAGCATCCTTCAGAGCTTCATAGAGAGCTTCTCGGGAGTCTTTGGACAGACGAAGGAGCTCGAACAGAGATAGACAGGCAGGAGTACTGGCCAGTTGTGCCAGTATGTCGAAGTTGTGGGGCTTGGCTAGTCCCGCAGCATTCTCCTTTCGTAGAGGTCTGTCAAAACGAGCCTCCACATGCTTCTGCTTATTGGCTGCTGAGGGCTTAGATGGACCCTCCTCCTGGGCAGCAGGGACGGTGCAAGGAGGCACCACCTCGGCGGCAGCTTCGTCGGGTTGGACGTTCTGTTGTGAACGCGTCTGCACAGGAAGTGCCTCTTCCGTTGAAGAAGAGACCGTGCGGCAAGACTTGATCTTCCTGCCTTTGGATTTGGAGGTAGGGCGTACCTCCGGTTGAGTCACTTCGGAGACGAGATCGGGGTGAACCCATAGGATCTCTCCCCGAGATGTGGTGAGTGGGATGATTCCACTCACGTTGTCACGGGTAGTTGGCAAGTTAACCACCTCCATTGTCGTCTTAGGGATGGGGACGACACCATCCTGCATTGTAGTTGGTGGCATGGTGCCGAACTGGAGTGACACCACGTTGGCCGATACCGTCTTCTCCTCGTAGTCGACGGAGATTACATCGGCATTGATCATGCGCTGGATGTAATTCTTGAGGACATAGCAGTCCTTGGTTGGGTGTCCGACAAACCGATGGTAGTGACAGTACCTCGGGTTGTCCACTTTTCCAACCTCGTCGGGATGCTTCGGGTCCGGAAGCTTGATTTTGTCACCCTGCTTCAGTATCTCAAAGAGTTGCAGGGTGTCTTCGTCGTTGAACGAATAAACCTCCTTTGGCCTTGGTGCGAGTGGAGGCTTCTGAGTAGGTGCTGACGCACCTTTTGAGGCATTGACAGTCAATGCCTGTTTCCCTTTGTCTCTCGTCCGGGGTTGTTGGCTGTAGGACGTTTCCCCTTGTCCTCAAAGGCAGGGAAACTGACTCCCAGAAGACGAGCATTGGCCGCTGTAACTCCACTTTTCCCAATTTTGGTGAAATTTAATTTTTTAATAATAAATACTTTATTTCTTTTATTATAAATATATAGTTATGAGTATTTTGGAGGAAAGGAATTTGAAGCAGGAATATATATATATATATATATATATATATATATATATATATATATATATATATATATATATATATATATATATTTGAAAGTTGGCTACAACTATTTGAGTGGACCATGAACCTTAAATTCAATTCTTTTAACTCAACTCACTATCTTGTAATATTGAAGCCGCAAGGGGCTTTTCTGAATAAATGCCAAAACCGGGGGGGGGGTTAATTGCAAAAAACCCACTTCTCTTATTTACTCAGCAGAGAGAGAGAGAGAAGGCCATTCTTCTCATCTCCATTTCATTTTTCCTTCCCGATCCCCATTCCCTTCTCGAACCCTAACCCTAATTTCTTCTTGTCCGACCACCGACGGCCGTTCCCACCGCCAGGGGAGGCTAGGTGACCTCCATGGCAACCAACGCCGCCATTATCGACGAGGAGCTCATGGCAGCACACTCCAGCAGTGACGATCGGCTCATCCGCGGTGAACGGAGGCTCGGGTTGACAGATCTCGGTGAGCGACGACGACGGCGGGATCTTCTCCGGCCACTCCTCCTTCATAGCCTCTCCGACGACTGATCGACCTCCACAACGAGCGGCGGCACACTTGACAACAGCTAGGCGCCCTTCCCAGCAGCGGCGTCGAGTGTACGGTTCTTCCGACGACCGCGAAGGCTCTTCCCCAGCGGTGAGATTCTCCTTCGACATCAGCGCTTTCGACGCCACGCGATCCCGACCGATGGCGACTTCTTGATCTGTTTCTCCGGCGACCACCATGGCGAGCTGCGGATTCTTCTGCTCTGCCTCGTACTACGCTGGCTACAGAACGATTGGTGAGTCGATTGATAGTTGTTTATATTTCAAACTCAATCGTAGATTTACTCATTGTTCTTTTCTTCTCTGTTCTTGATTCGGTCTTGATTCGGAACACGTTCGATGTTATGCTAAAACGGGATCCCAGCATCGAAGCAGGACACCTAGAGATCGTGTCCGACTGTGTGGGGCGTGTCCTCTTTTTCGGTTGATTTTTCTCTCAAGGTATTTTTCATATCCCTCTCAATGTTGTAGACTATTTGCTGCAGTTTGAATGATATGGTTTGGCCAGGAATGGTGTGGGTACCTGTGTCGACCCTAGCTCGTAGCATGTGTGCGTGTCCAGAATACTGTATGTATCCAGCAGTTACTGTGTTTGATATCGATCGTGCCTTGATGTGTGGGTTCGTATCCTGCTGGGGTTACCTTCAATTCAGCGTGTTCGTGTCTATGGTTGAGACGTCGAGGGCAGGGGATCGAAGTGACCAAGTAGCGGTGGCGATTGAGAAGTTAGGTTGAGTTAGCAATTTAAACTGATAGCCTAATTCTATAACAATTGTAATATAAGGAGTACTTGTATAATGATGCTTACATATTTTCACGGTTTGTATTGGTTAAGAGTAGTTGAAGCTAATGGTATTTTTCTTCTTCTCTGCTCTTCCTCAAGCATGAGCACTAATGGTTGTTAGCACTTCAAATTGAGTATTGGCCTTAGGTACTACAGATTGATGATTGCAGGTTGCAGTTGGTTTGTTGAGCCTTGAATTTTGTTTAGTTTATACTTGCTGGGGTTTGGACCTGTGTGTAATGAGGTTTGTGGTTGGGTTCAAATGTGTAAGTATTTTATTGGATTGGTGTGTTGAGTGTAGGAAGCTATTGCCCATGCTGCCTTCTTAAATTCAAACATTTGCTGGATATAATAGTACTTGGATTTAATCCAGTAACCTTGGGTTGGTTTGTATTCAAATGAATACTAATAATGTAGCCAAGCAATACTTGTTAGGGAAGGAGTGTGCTGTAGGGGAACAATTGTTGGGGTTGCTTTTGCCTTGTTCATTTGATTAATAAAAGTCTTATAGTTGTTTGTTAAGTTCAAACAGAATCATTGCTACAGTGTGCAGTTGGCTTTCTAAAATTGCTAGTTTTATTCTTACAAATCCTTATTAGTACAATTGTACATTCCTTAGGAAGATCTGTAGATGAAATGTTGCTAAATTATGATTTGGCTAATAGTACTACCTTATTTAAATATTTTCTCACTAAACTAATTAATTAGCCTATAATTAGTATCTTTCCATAGCCATCACCTAGTAAAGTTTTGAGCCTAAATGGTATTTAGCATATAATATTACTTTAGATTATCACCTATAACCTGTTTATTAAAGTTAGAATAAACTAAATGGCTAATTTTGTTAGTAAATATTTTTCTATAGATGTATATAAGATTTGGCTATAGATGTATAACTAGCTAAGGTTGATGGATAGCGAGTTATGGTTAGAAAAATAGTTAGTTAGCTAAAATGTCTTATTTAGATAATAACCAACTTGTACACATTATTAAATACAGGAGGACATCCAGTTCCACTGACTACCCGTACTTTCCTGGAGCAAGGCAAGTACATTCTATGGTTTTGATCAGTGCATTTTCTTGTTCTTTATTGCTGACACACTGCGACACGTTCATGATCTTTTCTGGCTTGTTCTTTCATGATCTTACTTGTATCTTGGGGTGGAGGAAATACTCTAGATATGTGACCAAACCCGGATACTTATTCATGATCTTTAGCTTAGGCCTCGCACAGTGCACGCGGGTCCTAAGCCGTACCATTACATGATCTTTCAGGATCTTTCATGTTCTTTTATGATCTTACCCATAGCCGGTCACATATCATAGAAGTATTTTCAAATTTATAACACACATGTTCAGGATTTTGTTCTTACATTAGTTTCCTATGATCCTGATCTTGATTTTAGCTATAGTCGTGATCTTCCTGCATCTTTATATAGTCGTGATCTTTCATGTATCTTTATAGCAGTAGTTCATGTTCTTCCTTTTCTTTACATATCTTGTTCTTCTTGTTCTTTCAGCAATTACTTTCCATATCATGATGTTATTGTTCTCTACCTAGAATTGTACTTTGCTCCGCTTCTGATTGGATAAGTTGCAGGTATACTTGCATGATTATCATTCTACCTTATGGGCCAGAGCCCAGGATCTTAGCTGAGCAGGATGGTCATGACTTAGCTTGAGGTTCAGGTTTAGACTGTTAGTTTTACTTTTAGATATTGTCTTTAGATTTTATGTACATTTTATTCATGATGATTCGTACATTTATATACATAGAATTGTGGATTATGGTGATCATTCTGGGATACGTTTTTAGATGCTGTGATTATATATTTTCATGTTTATCAGGTTAGTTTTTCCTAGCTTGGTACAGCTTACTTCGTCGTGTCTAACGACGAAGGCTGGGCGTGTCCGACTCGTGTCCGATTATTCGGGAGCGGGTCGTGACAGCCGCCATCTTCTCTGCGGCTTCTGCTTCAATGATCAAGGAACTCCAGTCGGGAGGAGGAGTGGAGTTGAGCCAGAGTTTGACTGCAAGCAACATGTTTATGCTGCAGGAGGAGAGGAGTGCATGTTCTCGCATACCCGGGGGCAGTCTGAAGCAGGCCTGTCGAAAGCGTTCGATGAACACTCGAACTGTTTCCTTCTCCTTCTGGCGTATCTCTATGAGGGACGCCATTGTCATGTCCTTCCCGCCGTCGTAGAAACGGTCGAGAAAAAGGCGCGTGAGGTCGTCGAAGGAAGATATGGAATTGTCGGGAAGGCTGCAGTACCAGTCGTACGCCACTCCCTTCAGTGCCCCGACAAATATGCTAGTAAGTAGCGCGTCCTCCTTCGAAAGATGTCCCGTCTGAGACTGGAAGTACGTCAGGTAGCGACGCGGAGAGTCCTTTCCGTCGTACGACGTCAGTGTTTGTGGTTTATACTTTGGAGGATAAATCACCTTGTTTCACTCGAGGGGATAAGGCTGGGGGATGCCCATCTTTTGGCGCTTCTCTTGTCTTGTCTTGGACTCAAAGCGCTCGCGCAAGTCCCTGATCATCTCGACCACGTCTTCCGTGGAGCTGGGAGTCAGGGAAGGTGGTACCACCTGATGTTGAGCATTTGAGGGCTCCGACGTCCGAGGTGCTTCTCGGCGATCTGTGTCCGAGGATACCCGTTGAAGGGGTACACTCGATTCTCCATTGGCCCTTGGGTCGGGACCGGTAGAAGGTGTCCTGGCCAAAGCTGACCGTATCTCAAATACTGCTTGAGTCAATGTTTGCATAGAGGCAGAGAGGGTTTTGAGTCCTCCCTCTAATGTGTCTATGCGGTGGACGAGGTCCGGTGGCGGCGCATCAGACTCGGAATCACCCCCAGCCATGTATACTGTCATGACACGGCCGGGAGTGGATGGATCGGTTGAGGCTTCACTCTCGGCCTCACTCTCTTGTAGGGGAGTTGCCTCTCCTGGAGCTTTATCTTGGCCACCCCCGGCTATGTTCGGGAGAACATTCCCCACGGGCGCATCTCCAAGGGCCTGATTACCCTCAGCTCCGTCTTGAAGGGCCTCTTCGTCTCCGGAACTTGGGTCCGCAGATGGTAGACTACCCCCAGCTATGTTCTGGGGAATATCCTCGTCTTGAGGGGCTTCTGGGAGGCTGTATTCGCTTCGAGGATGGAGATCCGCCTCAGCTGTGCTTTGGACACCCTCGTCTTCAGAAGGAGACTCGACAAGGGTCTGACTACCCCCAGCTTTCTCCAAGATCTTCTTCCTCCCCCGAGTGCCTTCGAACACTCCGGAGGACGAGACAGCAGTCTTGGTTCTCCTCGGCTGGCTTTTGGAAGAGGAATTGCCAGTCGTCTTTCGGACTGACGAGGAGTTGGAGATCACGTTGCATGAAGCAACCCTTAGCTCTTCTTTTGTTGACACCTTCTTCCCTAGGCGACGTCGGAGAGGTGTCGATGATTGCAGCCGCTGGAACACTGACTGCCTTGGTGGAACTGTCGTCTTGCAACAGCAGTTGATGGTGACCACAGCACAAGTATGCCCCGTGAGAGGCGCATCATGCTTGTCAGTCATCTCTCCAGATCGGCGCTTGTGAGTGATCACGTTACGCAGATCATTGGAGGAGAGTGCCACCTTCATACCCCCTTCAGACGCGTGGCAAGACCAAGCGCCGGGGTGGTCAAGTGAGTGCTGCGCCCCCTAATCTAATACCAAACAGGCATCCTGATCAGTAGTGGGGGAACCACAACATTTGAAGTGACTTGAACGGACCTCAGACGCACAACCAGAGGAGGCGCGGGAGTTCAAGACCACTGAATTTGCCTCACTCGACTTGGTTGTGCACGCAATAGATGCGCCCAAGTGAGACGAGGACTTTGAAGGTCGGCTCGTTTCTGGCGCAGATGCACCTGAGTCGACCTTGTATAGCTTACCATCAGCAGCGCGCATGATTGTGAGCGCATGCTTCTGGCTTGCTGCTGGCATAGCATGTTTGGGGCGCATGGCCCGTACCGCCTTGGATTTCTTCGTACCAGCCCGCTGGGGCGCATAGTACTCAGAATCCAAATTCCCTTCGCCATTACAGCGAGTGAGTCTATCAAAAATAGAGACTTTCTGTGGCGCATCAGAGGTGATGGGTGGGGCATTGGCTGCGCCCCTGCTCCGTCGACGCATCTTTCTCGCCTGAGAGGGAGATGGTTGGGGAATGTGGTCAGCCGCACGTTTCCCCGAGAGATGCGCTGCACCGGTGGGCACATCTTGGTTGCTGAGGACATCAGCAGGAAGGGAAGGCTGGATTGACGCATCTCCTTCGGTGGTGGTGCCAGCGACGTCGACCTTGTGCACCCAGACTCGGCGGGTCTTCTTCGGCTTCGGCAGCCGCTTCGAAGGACTCGTACTGCCTTCAGAGATGAACTCCTCATACGCCTGTTGATTGAGGCGTACGACCAGCGTCTTGTAGGAGGAGCCCACCTTCACGTCGTCGGATTGTGACACAGCTTCCTCCGTGGAGGAGAAAGAGGTCCCCAGCAGAGTCGCCAGCTTGTTTGCCATTAAAAAATTTTTATTGCAAATTTCAATACAAACAGAACAGTGTTACAATATAGGACTTAGATGTAGTCCTAGGAGTACACTTTTGTTTATCTGGGTCCCTTGTGCCGATGGAGTGAGTGGTAATGCGTTGACTCCGTTGACGATCTGACGACGGTTATCGGTTCTATGAAGGTTTGGATTGCTCTGGGTGCTAGAGCTTGCTGAAAGGAGGAAGACGTTGAGTGTCTGTATCTGCCTCTCTGGTGGTTCGTTCGTTTTCTGTGTGTTCGTTGTATGTGTGAGAAGGAAATGATCCCTCTATTTATAGCTTTGCAGACTGGCTGCTCATACGCGCATGTAGGATGCGCCTGTACGCGGGGACGCCACGTGGTGATTGCTGATGGAGGCACATGGACGATGCACCCTGATCGAGGGGTTGAATTCTTTATACTGCTGTTGTGAGCCGACACGTAGCAGAGAAGAGGATCTTTCTGTTGCTGAAATCTTGGGTGAGTTGAGTCAAAGGACACGTGTCGTCGACTCATGGCTCGGAGATCTCGGATTTGATGGGGGGATGATCTGGTAGGATGCGTCTAGGACTGGGCGCATGAGGAGACTTTGGCTTGTAACCTTTAGGAGTCACGAACTATTCTGGGCGCATGGCTTTTGAAGCGCATGCAGAGTTTTAATGGCGACTTTCTTTCTGTCTTTTGGGATCAGAGAGCAGTCTGGGGCGCATGGCTTTTGAGGCGCATGCAGATTTGGGCGCATGGCTGCGGAGGCGCATGCGAATGGTTGGGTGGCCACGTGGCAGTAGCCGTTGGAGTAAAGGTAATGATGATGCTGACGTTGCTGACGCTTCGTCTTCTGAAAAAGCTGTCAACTGTTCAGACTTTGGGAGGTGTGCTGCCAACTCTGTCAGTTCAGCATTTAATGTTTCTGACATTCGATGGACAGCTGAGTGGGCGCGTCGATTGGCGTTCCACTAGGCGTATGGGGACGCATGGGGGCGCATCCTCTATGATGCGCTTGGTGCTGAAGGGCGCGTCTGTGTCGATGCGTTTGATGTTGAAGAGCGCGTCTGTGTGATGCGCGGTCTGGCCGACGCATCTACTTCGTGACACGTCTTTAATGGTGCGACTGTTGCGATCTTCGAGTGCTTTAAATAGCCGTTTTAACTTGGCTGAATTCGAAGCATCCGGTTCATCCATTTAATGCAAATTCATTGCACGGAATTCGGAGAGCCATCCACTTGGCGCATAGGTTTGATTTGCCCGGCCTATAAATAGTGGTATGGAGAGAGTTTGCTTCTCGTTCTCTCACGTTCTTCCGACATGAGCTTGTTTACTTGGATGCATTCTGTTGATGAGATGCTCATGAGGGTGAAGATGCGGCGCCGTGTCTTCATTGATGCACTTGAAGGTGACTGTTACATCCAAAAGTCGGAGTCGAGGGCTTCTGAGGCAGGCGGAAGGTGCCTGTTGCATCCAAAGATCGGGATGTTCGGGCCTCGTCTCCGTTATTCCGGAAGAGACGCAGATCGGAATGGCGGTGCTGCGGCTTTGGAGGCTCTTTCTTCCTTCAAAGTGGGTGTTGCCCACTCTGGTTGTGTTGAAAGCTGCTCCTTTAGCCGCAGTTTCGATTACGGTCTTCCTTCGCCTTTGGAGGCTCTTTCGAAGCCTTCCCTGGCCACAGGTTGGCTTGCGGTGCTCTTCTCTTCCTCGGTTTGGGGAGCACTTCCTCCAGCTAGAGGGTTGATTGCCACCCTCGTTCTGCTCAATAAATGCTTCATTAGTCGAAGCCTTTCGACGGCGGTGAGCCTGGCTGGAAGAGCGGCACATAACTGGGCTGCTGAAGGGATGCACATAACTGAGAATGCTCATGACTGAGCTGCTGAAAAGGATGCGCCCTTCTGAGGGTGCATGGTGGGATGTGCCTGACTGAGGGCGCATGGTGATTGCTGCGCCTGCTTGAGGGCGCATGGTGGCTGCTGGCTGTAGACTTAGGATCTTTTCTTTGTAGAAATTCCCCTTTGTACAATCTTTTCTAGACATGTAATAGACTTTTATATGTGAAATAAAAAGTCCTCTTTCAATGTCTATACTTGTTGTCTTGCTGTGAAGTACTTTGTCCGAGCTCTGGCGCCTGTAGTGTCTGGCGCATAGGCTTTATGGTTATGAAATTCTATGCTTCTACAGGGCAGTATGCCAGATTAAATCTAGAAATATATTCAACGTTGGAGACCCAACATACCAAGAGGACCAGATCGAAAAGTCCCAATCCTTGGTACAACATTCGGATACCATGGATGTTGAAAATATTATTGAGGAAAATAGAGGGGAGAAAGAGGTTGATACATAAGACTTAGCTGTCAACCAGGGAATAAAGAGACATCTTGTCCCAACTATTGAGGATGTAGATGAAGAAGAAGAAGAAGAAGAACTTCATGAGGATAAGGATATAGATGAAGTCGATGATGAGGATGAGGATGAGGATGAGGATGAGGACGAAGCTGAGGACAAGGACAAAGACGATGACGATGATTAGATTAAATATCAGTATATATTAAAAACACTTTCAATTACGTGATTTTAGTTTGACACTCATAGTTGTTCTTGTATTCGTGGCGTCACTCGTCGCCCTGCTGATGGCACTCATATTCTTGTTGCAGATGGCACTCATAGTTTTTCTTGTATTTACGGCGTCACTCGTCGTCCTGCTGATGGCTAGCACTCGTCGTACTGGTGGTACGGGCCGTGGTGGTGCTGGGGGTACTGGTCGTGGTGGTGGTGGTGGTCGTGGTCGCATTCAGCCTTCCCGTACGGTGTCCCCATCTAGCGAGCCCGACCCAGAAAGTACCCCGGGTACAGACTCATCCTGCCGTCGATCTACCCTGGGGCTATCGACACATTCGTCGATGGGGTCTCCATCCGCTAGCAGATCCGTTCCGCCAGCGGATCCACCAACGAATCCACCAGTGGATCCACCAGCGGCTGAGCGACAGTGGGCCCCGGAGTACCCCCACATTCAGTTACATCCGATGACTGGCGAGTACATACGCGGAGTCGCGGATCCTCCGACGCCACCAGAGAGGCCGATGGGCGAGTTTCGACGAGAGCTATGGCCCGCGGGTGAAGCGTAATTAAATTTAAGTTAATTTAATAAATTTGTTTCATTTATTTAAGTTAATAATCCAGTCGTTGCTTCTTTGTAGTTTTTTTTCTGTGGGATGCTACCAGGCTTCTATGGAAGATTATCCGGACTAACTACCATGGCTCCTACCTCAATTTTTCTGAGGTGCCCCTAGATTTGCAGTACCGCTGGCTCGACGAGATGAGGGTATATATATATCTTGTGATTAATTATTAATTACTCTTTAATCAACTATTTTTTAATATCGTGATAATTGAATTTGTATGTCAGAGGACCTTCTGGTAGCCCCCCATCGCGAGGTGGCGATCCGCAGGACCTATAGAAGCGCCGCCGGAAAGAAGATCCGGGATGCGGTTTATGACCATCGAACGGCGCATTCGAAGAAGGAGTGGATCCGATAGGACTACTATGAGCAACTCTTGGAGAAGATGGATACTCCTGCCTTCAAGAAGAAATCGAAAAAAGTGAAAGCAAATCGACGGGCCGCGGGGCTACATACGGGGGGATCAAAGCCCCACGCAGCGACGCTTGCAGATCTAGTGAGATACCGCAAATTCATTCACTATCTAATTCGGTACTATTAATATATTTAATTAATTAAATTCTACGAATATTTCATATACAGACCCGACAAGCGTTGAAGGAGGAAAAACCTGCTGACTCAGTCACCATGCACGATGTATTCTAGCATGTCCACGGCGAAAGGACGGAAGATTCGTCAACGAAAGGGCCAAGGCGACGGATGTAAGTACTTACGTTTATGAGATTTATGTTAGAATTATAAGTATTCAGACAACAACTTAGGTAAACTTAGGATTCAGACAATAACTTATTAGTAAACTTAGGATTGATCAGACTATAACTTAGGATAACATAGGATTTAGATTATAACTTAGGTAAACTTATAGTATAATAAACACATTCATTTGATAGGTTGTGTATCGTGAGGCCCTTAGTCGGATTCAGCCATCTGCTTCCGAGGATGTCAGCAAAACAACGCCCGTCGAGACGCCCTCTTCTACGGCCACTCGCTACGACGACTTATTCGTAGATACGGTCGGCGACTATAGGAAAGGGCGCGTGTACAGAGTCGACTTCCTAGCTAATTTGCACTCGACGACTCCGAGATTTCCACCTCCCCCGCCTCCTCCTGCGGCCCCGACAGACGATATGAGGTCCCAGTTTGCGCATCTGAATGAGGCAGTGTCGAAGATTCGGACGCAGTTGTCCACGTACCTGCGTCCTTCTACTAGTGCTGTCGGTCTTTTTTGTGCTCCCGGTCCTTCTTCTGCCGAGCATCTTTCTTTTGACCCTACTGCCTCTATCGTACCGCCTACTATTTTGACGGCCCTCCTTGACATGATGACGCCAGAGGAGCTGCGCCAACTTCCAAGCCATGTCTTGGAGGAATTGTCGCCATACTTGGTGGAGGAGTATATGAGACGGTCGCAGCAGGGAGTACCACCACCAGCGGACGATCGCACCCCTCGTCGTTGATGTTTGTAATTTTGGGATTATTTTGTTTGTAAATATTGAATATTGAATATTTGTGTTTAAATATTGAATATTTGTGTGAACAATTTGAATGCTTGGGATTATTTGTGTGTTTTGTGTGTTTATTTGTGTGTTGGAATTGTTTGTGCGTTTTGTATATTGGAATTGTGTATATTGGAATTGCTTGGGATTATTTGTGTGTTATGTATATTAGAATTGTGTATATTGGGAATGCCCAATTTTATGCTATTTTTTTCAAAAATTTCTCTGATACCGACGGACTGGCGACCAATTGCCGACGGACACTCCGTCGCTAACTGGGAGATTTCCAGTTAGCGACGGATGCACGACTATACGCCGATGGACTATCCGTCGCCAAGGTTCTGGAATTATGAAAGATTCATAGGATAGGACCGACGGATATTACGTCGGTATACCGTCGCTAGTAGTCGGTAAAACATTGGCGACGGATAATCCGTCGTAAAAAAATTGACCGATTGGCGACGGTCTAGCGACGACTAATGATAGAATATCGACGAATTATCCGTCGCCAATGTTCTGGAAATATGAATAATTAACAGAACCGGGTCGACGGATATGCCGTCGGCATTCCGTCGCGAATCTGTCAAAACTTAGCAACCATTCGCGACGGATTGGCGACGGATTTTGCGTATCAGAAACTCTCTGATACGCATTTACCGACCAAGTAGCGACGGATACGTCCGTGGTAAGTGATACGTCATTACTTCTTCTAATACGTGATTTGACGATAATCCATCGGCGAGTCGTCACAAATTGCACGAGTATGGTTGACGGCAGTCCGTCGCTAATTCGTCGCTGGGCGACTACTTGCCGACGGATTGCAGTTAGCGACGAGGCTTTTCCCGACGACCTTTTTAACCAATATCCGTCGACCATCCGTCGGTAATTACATTTATCGACAGATTTTTGACGGATATAGCCGTCGCTTAATCGATGAATTTTTGTAGTGGTAGTATGAGAAGGTTGGATGGAAGTTTTGGTGGAGGAATGAAGAGATTTGGAGATCAAATCAAAGAGGAAAGCTCTCTAATTTGGGGAAGAACACTTTATGAAGGAAAAAAGGCAAGATAGAATGAAATGAAAGGAAGGGAGGCTAACCTACCTATAGTGGTTGCCATTAAACCCTATTGGGCCTTGGGGGAAAGCCCATTAAGGCCTCAACTAGTCCTCTTGGTTAATTTTAAGTTAGGTTCAAGTTTGGGATCAAAATGGTTAAATTTAAGCCTCTAACTTAACCAATCTAACAAGTGGGATTTGTCTAAACTTACTAACTTAATTAGTGGGGTTTGTGGGCCATGACTAACTAATCTTGGGGTCCCGTCTAGAGTCGAAGCTACCCGGGTCACTAACACAAGTCGGAACGAAACGAAACTCAAATCCGACTAAACAAATCCCGTAAAATTAATATTAAAATATAAAAATTTCCAAAATATTAAAATATAAAAAATGACCAAAATCACAATACATTAATTTAAATATTATTAAAATAATCTAAAATTCACCAATTAATTAAAATCCTAAATAATTTAAAAGTCACAAAATGACCAAAATATTCTTAGCCTAAAAAGTGGTAATTAGCTAATCTAATCACATGGGTTAGGCCTCCATGGTCATGGTTAGTCTCTAGGCTAAGCAGCTCTAAGGTTACACTAGCCAAAGAACAAAATAACAAAACACTAATTTAATGATATTAAAATAATCAAAATTTACCAATAAATCAATAACATGATTTAAACCTATTATTAAATAATCCATTTTACAAAAGTTCAAAATTATCCTCATTTTATAAAAGTGGTGGTTACAGATGTGTACATTGCCAGACTCGTGGGAGACCGTACGAGTATCTATGATCGCTTCTGCTCTAGAAGGCGTGATCAGTCTAGAGTTTGCCAAGAGCGGGGTGCTGAATGAAGAGATGCGAAGACGTTCTTAGGGCACTTCTGTCACGACCCGCACCCAGTGTAGGGGCACGAGAAGTGGGTACGTCCAGCCTACGCCACAGTGTCGACGGTAGAACGCTGTCCTAGGTCACATACATCTCAGCATAAGTGTAACTGCACAAGATATACTCTCCAATCGAAGGACAATATAGAAAGTACATCTCAATCACAATTCTAAGGTAGAAGTAGCACGATATGATAGATATAAAATCTCAAATAGAGAACATACAAACAGAAGAAAATAAGTCTAAGTGTCTTTATGACACAACATCAACATCATCCAAAAACAATACATCTCAAATGTCAATATAAAGACAAGACAACAAATAAAGTAGACAGTCTAGCTAACTAGTCCAAGCAGTAGGGGTGATATCCTCAGCTAGACTAGGTCCTCCTGAGAGTCCAGCTCGCAAGTGTTATCTAAGGTTGCTCCATAATACGTAGGGCAAAACTCCTCAGTGTCATCTGTAATATTTTTAACAGGTCCAGTCAGGACAGGAACGAGCACAATACATCTCACTTAGTTCATATCATGACAGGAAATATAAAGCATACAAAAGAGTAAGATACATGAACTGTAAGAAGATATACATGAAAAAAATAAGAGAGAGATGGTAAACTGGAAATACATGTAAGATAAGTAAGAACTGTAAGTGACTAGTGATTCAGAGCACAAGATGGTTATGTAACCAGCATGATGTTATACACGAGTAATCTATAGAGGTTATACACGAGTGAACTACAAGAATGATCACATAACCACTTCTACTCCCCCATCTCCAATCAATACACAAGGATCCATTCAAGTTATGTTTTTATACACGAAGTTTAGTTTGTACACGAAGATCATGTGAGCACATGAGAGTATACGAGAGCACACGATTTGTACACAAATAACACGAATACAAGGAGTACACAATGCTCATGATAAAGTATATGAACATGAAATACTCGATGTACCCGATGAGAGGATAACATCGCATAAAAGATTCATATAGTACTAATCCGTGATAACAAGTGTCAGCATCAAGTAAAGTAATCTAGGACATGAATATAAGTCCTAGTAAGTATGAAACGATCAGAGAATGTACTCGTCTGATATCCTGAATGTCTGTTGAGAATAAATGTCCAAATCAGAGTAACTGAGTCCTATTTAGAGCAACACAGGTCACAATGTATCCATAATGGTAAAAATAAAGTTTATAATGCATTCTATATGATTCTAGGTCAATCTAGACCAAAGTCAACTCTTGGTCAACTCTGGTCAACTATACAGTCAAACTAGGTCAACTATAGTCAACTGTGGTCAAACTATATAGGGTTTGGTCAACAATGGTTAACTAGTCTAGGTTAGTCAATTCTATGTCTAAACTAAAGTCTAGGTCATACCAAGCTAAAGCCTATGAATACAAGTATCAATATAGGCACAAATCTATATATATCACATCAAGTATATACACCATATATATTACACTCAACAACCACTATACATATATATATACATCAATATAGTTATACATAATGGTATAGCCACAATACATCACATTAGCTATATATATATATATATATATATATATATATATATATATATATATATATATATATATATATATATATATATACTAAAAAAAAAATATATATATATACTGGATGCTTACCGAAAGAGTGGAATTGCACGTCAGAGAAGGGAGAATCTTCATGGACTGGCTTCCACCAATCGACGTTTCGTGCATTTCAAATGGCGGTAAAGTGATACCACGGAGCTCTTTCTCATTCATTCATATTCTTAAGTAAGAAAGGTCCC
>JANAVB010010794.1:5706559-5831559 GCA_029216955.1 Iris pallida | reverse complement strand
TTAATTTCTTTTCCACATATTTTTCACATTGCAATCAACAGCTTCCTTAATATAAAACGGGATTGAAAAATAGAGAAGAGTTAAACAAATTCCAAAGTCCAACTCTATATTTTCGGCAAGTAAGCTAAATCTTGATGCAATGCAAACGAATATCAGTTTGTCTATCAATCTATCTGTCGATGTTGCACCCTTTTTGTACTTCCTTCTCATTTCCATGGTGCTGGTTGTTCTAAGAACCTATGTTGTTATTTGTTATTATCTTATGTTGTTAGTATCTTACGATATAAGATAAGATATCTTACAATATGATAGTCTACACTACAAGAATAGAGACTTTATGCCACAAAATATTGGGCGGCCAAAAATTTTTAGTTGTCCAAACTATTCTTTAGTGACTAAAAAAATATCGTTGTCGTCTAAAGTCCTATAAATTAAAAAAAAATTGTGAACTCTCTAGTGACTATTATTTAGTTTGCGCGACAAAAAAAGTTCTTTGTAAGAGAAAACTAAGACCACTAGAAAAAATATTCTCCCTAAAGTAGAGGATATAGTAAATTTAAGACGACTAAACAAAATATTCTAGCCTAAAGTAGGGGTTTCTCATCTAAAGGAGCGGGAATACTAAATTTTAGACGACTAAAAATGTTCTTTGTCTAAATTAGAGAGAAATACTAAATTTAAGACAAGCAAAAAAATTATCACCTAAAATAGAGATTTCTCATCTGAAGTAGGAAAAAAAATACTAAATTTAAGATGACTAACAATATGTTCTCGCCTAAAGTAGGAGAATAATAAATTTTTCACCAAAATTAAATTTGGGTGATAAATGAAACAATAATTCTGCACAGCCCACTAACAAAACCGAAGTTTAGACCGAAACACATGTGGCACTGACGTGTCTTGTTTTTGTAAAGAGTGCATTAATCGGCAGGATGACAGAATTAATGAGTAAAGAGAGGGTATTTTGGCATTTTGGTATGGAAGAAAGACTTTTCCTTTTCTTCCCTAACAATTCCTCTCTGTATTCTTCTTTCTTCCCTAACAAATCCATCAATGACATGAAGATTGGAGAGAAAAACCCTAAAAATTAGAAGAGTGGAAATTAGATCTGAAGTAAGTCCTTAAAAACCCCTAACTAAATCTGATTCATTTCTTTGACTCTTGGTGGTCTCTTGTTCATCCAAAATTTTTATTATTAAATTTCATGTCTTTGTTTTTTTCTTACATTTTTTTTTGTTTTCGTTAAATCACTCTAAGAGACAACATATATATATGCCACACATACTTTATACAGCAGAGGGAATATGTCAATTTTTTTTCAAAATTCTGAATATTAGTTGTATATTTCCTTTGTTGTTGTCTGTTGGAATTGTTAGGGTTCCATTGCCGACATGTTCTTTATTGTAATTAGAAACCATTATGGAGGAGCAAGAAGCATTCAATAAAGATTGGGAAAATATGTTCTTATTCTTTTTTCAATCAAATATTATTTAGTGTTGTCTTTTGGTCAATCTTTCAGTGGAATAATATGTTCTTCCTCACTTTGTGCTCATCTTCTTTAATCAATATTATTGTTCTTAATCTCTTTTATGAAATATTTTCTTATACATAGGTATGGAGTTGAGTTACTCGGAATAATAACATCCATAAGATCCGTTTTATTGTGGCGAAGGATTTTGCAACTTATTCACCTCCAAAACTGTTGACAATCCTAATCGTAAACAAAATCGATGTGCGACTTTTGGTGTTTGGTGGACGAGCTTCGTATTTGTCGAACTGATGGAAGTTTTGTAAAGTTAAGACCTCGAAATATAATGAGAAGATGTTAGATTGTTAGATTATATTTGTAATATAAATGGCCCATAAGCCCAAATGTAGACACTATATATATTGTAACAAACCCTAGCAATGAGAACAAGGCATTATTATTTCCTACAAGGTATCAGAGCCTCCCGAAAAACTCTAGCCGCCATCTTCCGAGACCGATCCGGCACCGAACGCGACCGACGCCCGCTCCCGCGCCCGAGCCCTCCCGCGCGCCGACCGATCCCGGTGCCCGACGCTCCCTCCCGCGCCCTCCCGCGCGCCCTCCCGCGCAATCCCGCGCACCGACTGCGCGACCCCCTGCGCGCCGACCGTGCGCCCTCCCGTGCGCCGAACGCGCGCCGTCACGCGCTCCCGCGCCCTCCCGCGTGCCGACTGATCCCGGTGCTCGACTGCACCGACCGTCCCCTACGCACCTGATCGCGGTCGATCCGCCGTCGACCCCGTCCATCAGTGGCAGATTCGTCGACGTTGTACAAAATTTTGTACACCCGACATCCGCTCGCTCCTACGCGCCAGATCTGGCGCCCCTGATCGCGGCCGCTTCGCCGCCGACCCGGTCCATCAGCGGCCGATTCGTCGGAGTTGTACAAAATTTTTGTACACCCGATATTTGCGATGGCAGATGATGCTGCGTCCAGCTACTCCGTCGCGACTGGCGGTGGCGGTGCACACAACCCAAATTATCCTAATCCGAAGGATCCATATTTTTTGAGTTCTGCTGATCAACCAGGAAATATCATTACTCCTATTGTTTTCCGTGGACCGAACTATACTGAGTGGTCTCAGTCGATACGTCTCTCCCTGATCTCTAGGCGAAAGATCACCTTTCTGGAAGGTACTGAAATCAAACCTGTTAATGATGCTAGTAAATTGCTTGATTGGAGATGTGTGCAACCACTATTGGTTCAATGGGTGCTTAATACCATTGATCCGTCTCTGAAGAAATCTTTGCCGTACTTTGAGGAGGTTTATCCATTATGGAACTTATTGGAGAAAAGATTTGTTGTTAGCAATGACACTCGGAAGCAACAAATTAAGGTGGCTTTGGCCGAGTGCAAACAAACGGCGTCGATGTCTGTGGAAACCTACTTTAGAAATTTGCAGTCTTTGTGGGATGAACAAGCTACTTATTTTCTATTGCCTACTTGTACCTGTGGTGAACTTGCTACAAAGCTACAGGCTATGAGGGATGAAGACGACTTTTAGGACTTTATGTATGTGTTGAATGCTGAGTTGTATGGTCATACCCGATCTAATCTTCTGGCTCAGGATCCTCAGCCAAGTTTAGATCGGGCATACCAGGCAGTCCGTGAGGAGAAGGATATACGAAAATCTCAGGTCCAATCCGCTACTGAGGAGGTGATGGCGATGGCTATCAAGACTTCACCTCGTATTTCTACTACTTCTAATAGTAGAACCTCAGATTCCAGGGACAAATCAGGTATGATTTGTACTCATTGCAAATAAATAGGTCATGATGTTGCAACTTGTTTTGCCAAGATTGGCCATCCAGAGTGGTAGAAGACTCGTCCTCGGCGTGAGGGCGGACGTGGTGGTGGTGGTGGCAAAGGCCCGACACCACCGCAGAGACGTGATGGGGGACGTGGTGCTGGTAAAGCAGGGGTGGTTCATCATGTCGCCGCTGCTGGTCATGGTGTCCCTGCTGGTCATGCTGGGAATTCGGCGTATCCTTCACCACTCTCAGGTAAACAATGGCAGAAACTGATGAGCTTGCTGGGTAACGACAGTTCTTCCAACCCTGGTTCTTCAAACTCTGATCGTCTGATGCGTAATAATTCTTCTATCCCTTGGATATTCGATACTGGGGCTACTCTTCATGCGACAGGCTCTCGTGACTGTTTAGTTGATTGCTTTGAGGGCCCTGTCTGTCCTGTGATTTTGCCTGATGGGAGCACTATTGAGGCTATTCTGAGAGGCAAAGTATTTTTGACTGCTTCGTTGGTGTTGACGGATGTTCTTTATGTTCCGATATTGACTTGTAATTTGATCTCTGTCTCCCAATTTATTGGTGCCAGAAATTGTGATATGTTATTTACTTCTGATTTGTGTTTTGTTCAGGACCGAAGTACGAGGATGGTGATTGGAGCAGGTGAACAAAGGGGTGGACTTTACTTTTTGGGGGAGGTTCCAGCTTCTTTGGCTTCGGTGATCCTGGCATGCAAAGAGAGTGATTCCGAGGTTTGGCATAGTAGACTGGGGCATCCTTCAGATAAAGTAATACAGACTTTACCTTTTCTCTCTGGTAGTGGTGTATTTTCTCATAAGGCTTGTGATATTTGTCATCAAGCTAAACAGACTCGTGATGCCTTTCCTGATAGTAGTAGTCGTGCTTTGAGATGCTTTGAACTTATACACTGTGATCTGTGGGGACCATATTATGTTCCATTATCTAATGGGGCACGATATTTTTTGACTTTGGTGGATGATTTTTTAGAGCTGTTTGGGTTATTTTATTGACGGATAAGTGTGCTATTTATTCTATGTTTCTTAAATTTATTTCTATGGTGAAGCGTCAGTTTGGGGTTGATATACGTCTTGTACGGAGTGACAATGGCACTGAATTTAATTGTTTACGAGATTATTTTTCATCTCAAGGTATATTGTTCCAAACATCCTGTGTTGGGACACCTCAATAGAATGGAAGGATGGAAAGAAAACATCGACATATTTTAAATGTAGCCAGGGTAATGAGATTTCAGGGTTCTCTTTCCATAGATTTTTGGGAGGAATGTGTTCTGGGTGCATGTTATTTGATAAATAGAACCCCTTCTAGTATCTTGCATTTTAAGTCTCCTTATAAAGTTTTATATGGTTCGGCTCCTTCGTATGATCATCTATGTATTTTTGGTTGTCTGTGCTATGCGTATGATTTGAAATCCCGATATGATAAATTTGCTAGCAGGAGCAGAAAGTGTATCTTTGTTGGTATCCACTTGATAAAAAGGGATGGAAACTGTATGATTTGGAGACTGGTGAATTTTTTGTGTCTCGTGATGTTACTTTTTATGAAAAAGAATTTCCTGGGTGTGGATCTACTAGCGAGATGTCTTCTGTAACACGCAATACATCTGTTGAGGTACCGAGAGACGATATAGAGGCTTTTGGGATGGTGCCAGCTACGGTTGCTGAGGCCGGAGTGGTTGCTGGTGGCTCGGCACCGAGTAGCGAGGATGCACAGGTGGATGCAGAAGTATTGACAGGAGAGTCCGCTGGGGGTAATGCGGATACTACTGATGATACAGGGGATACAGTGTTGCCAGAGGTGCACGACGAAGCAGTATTGGGAAGAGGCATGAGAAAGTAATCATAGCCAGTGCGCTTACAAGATTTTGTGACAAATGCTGTTCGAAGTAAATGTCCCCCCTTCACCATAGTTCATCTGTTCCCGTTACTTCCTCAGGTACTTCGTATCCTCTAACACAATTTCTAAGTTATGACATATTTACTGCTAGACACAGAGATTTTTTTGCAGCTATCACTGCAGGTGTTGAGCCTACTTCATATCGCCAGGCCTCACGAGATTCGGGCTGGCGTGCGGCTATGCAAACTGAAATACGGGCTTTGGAAGATAATGGGACATGGAGTCTTGTCGATTTGTCTTCTGGGAAGAAAGCATTGGAAAGTAGATGTGTGTACAAAATAAAGTACAAATCCGACGACAATGTTGAGCACTTAAAGGCACGGCTGGTTGTGTTCGGTAATCATCAGGTTGAGAGGATCGACTATTCAGAGACATTTGCCCCGGTAGCTAAGATGCCTACAGTTCGGACGTTCTTGGTTGTTGCAGCTGTAAAAGGCTGGACTTTGCACTAGACGGATGTGCACAATGCTTTTCTTCATGGAGATCTGACAGAAGAAGTGTATATGAAGTTGCCGCCAAGTTTTTCGTATAGTGAACCCAACAAAGTGTGTCGCCTGCGTAAGTCACTATATGAATTGAAACAGGTACCACGTTGTTGGTTTGCTAAGCTTGCTGCTTCACTGATATCCTATGGATTTACTCAATCTCATTCCGATTATTCCCTTTTCTCTCTTTTTAAAGGAAAGGTAGAGTTGCATGTTTTGATCTATGTGGATAACATGATTGTGTCTGGTAATGACACAGGTGCTTTAGATGCTTTCAAAAAGTACCTTAGTTATTGGTTTCACCTGAAGGACCTTGGTGTGTTGAAATACTTTCTTGGCATAGAGGTGGCTCGGAGTGCAGAAGGGAATTTCCTTGTGTCAAAGGAAGTATGCTTTGGACATCATTTCAGAATATGGCTTAATAGGGTCTCGACCTGCTGGCTTTCCCATGGAGCCCAATCACAAGCTGGCAGAATCAACTAGTCCAAAGATGGAGGATGCAGAGACTTATCGGAGGCTGGTTGGGAGGTTGATTTATCTATCGTTTACTCGCCCTAACTTAGCCTATGCTGTGCATATCTTGTCTCAATTCTTACAAGAGCCTCGACAAGATCATTGGCATGCTTCTTTGAGAGTTGTCAGATATCTCAAACATGCACCGGGACAGGGTATTCTTTTGAAAGCTGATTGTGATCTCTGTCTTTCTGGTTGGTATGATTTCGACTAGGCTAGTTGTCCCTTGACTCGCCGCTCTGTTACAGGCTGGTTGGTGTTTCTGGGGGGGTCTCCTATTTATTGGAAGACCAAGAAGCAATCAACTGTTTCCGGATCTTTCGCTGAAGCTGAATACCGATCTCTTGCTGCGCTTGTTTGTGAGTTGAAATGGTTGAAGGAGTTATTGGTGTATTTGGGCGTTCGCCTGGAGTCTGCTATGTCGGTGTATTGTGATAGTCAGTCCGCCCTGTACCTGGCTCAGAACTCGGTATTTCATGAGTGCAGTAAGCATATTGAGGTGGATTTGCATTTTGTTCGCGATGCTATTAGAGATGGCACCGTAATAGCCTCGCATGTTCCTACTTCTACGCAACTGGCTGATATCTTCACTAAGCCCCTTGGAAAGCATGTGTTTGATTCTTTCCTTCCCAAGTTGGGCATTTGTGACTTGTATGCTCCAACTTGAGGGGGGGGTGTTAGATTGTTAGATTATATTTGTAATATAAATATGGCCCATAAGCCCAAATGTAGACACTATATATATTGTAACAAACCCTAGCAATGAGAACAAGGTATTATTATTTCCTACAGAAGAGGTTTTATTAGTCCCAATTCTACAAATGTAAGCAACTTTTTTTACTTGTGAAAACTTCATTAAAAATAATAATAAAATATTGGTATTAAATTTGTTTGATATTTTTTTTGCTAATGTTTTCATATCAATGGTTGTGGTTGTAATTTCTTCAAATGGATTGGTACATCTTCAAAATCCTTCCTACAAAAGAAAATGAACAATTTTGCTGCTTCGAGTGGTTGTGGTAAACAAGAAGTTCGATGATGATGTCTCATCTGAACTATGCATAGTCGATAATTCTACCTCTATTGGTTTCAAAAGAAGAATTTGGATGATGTTTCATCTGAGATATGGAAGGATCTCAAAATGAAAGACATGATGGAAGTTGAAGTGGAACGACGCGCAACACAGCGTCAATTAGAATTATATGCCTCTTTTTTTAGAGAAATTTGGTACTAATAAAGAAATGTATAAAGACTCAGTAATGTATGGTTTTGTTATGTATCAAGACTCAATGATGCATGGTTTTGTAATATATCAAGACTCAGTGATGTATGGCATTTTATCTTTAAACATGTAGTGTAATATGTATTTAGTTATTACTTTCATGTTATTGTCATGAAAATTGATTGAAATTGTGATTTTATATGAGTTTGATCAATTAACCATGAATTAAATTTTTTTTATTGAATAAATATACACATTTTCTTCTTGGCAAATTAATATTTCGAAGTTTGGCAGCCCCTGTGGGAATTTGACTATAAGTTTTTTCTTCAATTTTAGATGGTAGCATATTCTGCCCAGATGCCTAATGTGACTAGTCACATTTGACAAAGCTTTGTGTTTCCAGTCTGCACCATATTCAACCCGACCATGGTTCCATATGTTATAGAAATAAGACAATGTTCTATACACTTGCAGACATAGCAAGATTGGAAGGATATCTACTCAGGTGAGGATTTCCTTGAACAACTTTCTGTCCATATTTGTGCCACCGATAACCATCATCTAGAAGATCAACTTCATTTATGTCTGCCTAACGTAATGATCGGGTTTGCAGGTGGGTGCCTGACATGGATAGGTAAGGCATGCATACTACAGTCGGCTCCAATCTGTTTAGTAGAAGAGAAGTGTAAATGATTTAAGAATTATTAGTAATCTGCATAATGTGATTGTGACAGAGATGAATTAATGTTGTGAACAGAGTTCTAGGAAGAATGCAGTGGAACTTTGTTGTTCTCAGATATTGGCTACTGTAGATGTCTTGAGCAGTTTATAGGAGATGAAAGTATTATGCAGATTACTAATACTTCTCAAGTCATTGGGTATATGCATATTTAAGGTTAGGTTCTTATGTACAACTGTTATGTTCTTATGTACAACATTTTCTTAGAATAAAGTGTACTATATGCACATGTAAGGTTATTAAAGTTACAGAGGGTCTTTGGCCTTTCATGGAAAGTACTACTATAAGAGAAGTTTTTAAAGCCAACAACAAGTACCTTACAAAAGTCCACCTGCAAGTACCTTATAATGGCCAATTGTTCCCTGCACTATTCCCCTATTGGTGCTACTTCTGTGACTCTCAATCTGTTTTGCCAAAAGATGCATCTCCTTGCTGAACAAAAAGTGTTCACAAAAGTATTCTACTTCTCAGCAACAAAGAAACAAGAGACATGGGAAGCATGATCCTCTAAAATAGCTCACTTTAGATTGACAAGGAGACGATAAATCAACTATTCGAGTAAAATTTGTACTGTATCAATTCGTCAGAAATTTGCACCAAAAAATGGAGTTCCTTTAAACCACAACACAGGTGAGCTATAAAAGGAGACATTAGATTCATAGAACAATACATGACATAAGTCTGACAAATTGAACATTATATTCAGCTATAAATAGAGAAATTAGATTCAGAGAACAGCAGAGGTGTAGATAAGTCTTAAACATATTTTTCAAAATAGAGGCATAATTATTTATAACAAGATTTTCTCTTGTTCAGAAATACAAAAAAAACTTTTGCTCCTTCTTTGTCTTTGAAAGAACCCTCAAATTAAAGGGGTCTCCTGGAATGAAAATTGCTCCCTGCTGCATAATCAAAATGTTCACTTGCTCCCTGTCGCTGAGTTATCCCATATGAAGGTGTCACATTTGTGAAATGTGAACTTCCCCAAAGTTGAGGTGCTCCATATGCAAGCACAACATTCACTGCGTGTGCACAACATTCACTGCGTGTCCATCTCTTGAAAGTTGAGCAACCTGTTGCAAGGATAACGTATATTCATGTACAGTTGCAAGAATTCTACATAAAAAACAACAATAAAACAACAAACATATATTCATGTACAACTGCAAGAATTCTACATCATAAACAACAATACAACATCAATGCAATGCATTAATTTATATATTCCTATCAACAATTGGTGGTACTGTTCATAAGTAATGGCATTTGGCGCTTGATTAACTCCCCACGGCTGAACCGTGTTTACCATCCTCTCTTGTGTCAGGATTTTGTCGTTCACCTAGGAAGGACATTGGACATTAGTAATACAATTCTATACTAAAATAGATAAACACTAAAAACATAACATAAATAAATATGAATGTTGTGTAAAAAAATTAGTATCTCACCTCTAAATTTTCTTTTCCACTTTTTCCTTTTTTTCTTATACCTTGTAGGTTCCAATCTTTTTCCTCTGGGACGGCCTTTTCTTTTTGTTATAGGTTGGTCAAGTACCTTTTCAGTTTCATTCACTTCACAACCAACATTTTTTTGTTTCAATATTCAATCTGGAACTACTTTCATTACTTGATCCATTTTCCGTTATTGCCTTCAACTTTTTGTCTATCCACTTCTTAATATCACTCCACTCGTCATCGATCGGTGATGCTGTGTCTGCAGGCTCGACAAACAAATGACACAACTCGTTATACCGCATTTGGCCGGGAGTGAGTTTCCAACCATCAGAAGTAATAGGAATCTTCGTATGTGATCGCCTAACATCTTTTCTCCATCTTCTTAGAATGTACCTTTCCTGGAGTAATGTTATATCATTATAGAGTAACCCACAAATGGCATGCTTGCAAAGTATTTCTCGAAACTCAAACATATGACAACTGCACTCAAGTTGGCATTCATCTTTCTGAAATAAAACCTTGAAGGTAACTTTTTTTTATCACTTTTTCAGTTTCAATTTTAGGAGAAGTTTTATTGAGTGTTGATTTTGGTATCCAAACTTCCTCTTGTACATCATACCTTTTAACTGGGGTATCCACTTGAACACCAATTATTTCACAAAACATCTTTCCTATTAATTCATGTTGAAACTCTTTAAACTTTGCGATATTGTAAATACTTTGAACTTGCTTCTCCATTTCATAAGGAGTTGCGGTTGGAATGATTTTTGAAAATGACTTAGCATCCGACCTGATTTCTTTTTCCATTTTGTACCTTAATGCATTTTCATACTGTTGAACAAATAGTTTCAGTGATGTTTTTGAATGAACATACCCATCAAAGAATGCATTCAAGCTTTCACTTCGTTGAGTCGTTGACATCCCCGCCAAAAAATTTGTCTTCACAAAACAAGGCACCCATCGATGTTTCTCTGCATATAATGTACTCAACCAATCACTCTGCTTCATGTTTTTATACTTCTCGAGAATCTCACTCCAATCTTGTTCAAACTCTGCTGGACTGTGTGTATCATATACGACTCTTTTTAAGTTGGATTTTATTTTTTCATATTCTTTCTAGCCCCTTAACTTCTCTGGAATTTTCTTCATAATATGCCATGTCATGCCCCAGTCCCGTAGGATCGATCGTCCAAGCTAAGGCGTTATGCTGCATGAGCCTAGATTGCGCTCACACAAGGCAGGTTTTATAACGGCCGAATACAGCGGCTTGCGACGGGGTCGTCGCACAGAAGTTCCAAGCAGAAACATTGAATGTACAAGGCAACACAAGCAATGAAACAAAATCAAAGTTTTTATTGATATTTGAAATATACGATTACAAAGGCGCGTAGCCAAGATTACATTCACTCAAGCTCACTTTTATCTCATATTACAAGTCACTCTGCTCTCTCTCACTTCTCAATACAAGCTTTAAGACTGCAAGTGGCAGATGATTCAGATAGGCGATGTCCATACATTATGTTGTAACCACCACTTTTCAAAAACAAAGGTAATTTTAAACTTTTGTAAAATTGATCATTGAGTAATAGGATTTAAATCATGTTAATGATTTTTGGTGAATTTTAATTAATTTAATACTATTTAAATTGGTAAACTGTGATTTTGGTGTTTTACTAGTGTAACCCTAGAACTACTTAGCCTAGAGACTAACCATGACTATGGAGACCTAACCATGTGATTAGATTAGCTAATTACCACTTTTTAGGCTAAGGGTATTTTGGTCATTTTGTGACTTTTGAATTAATTAGGATTTTGATCAATTGGTAATGTGCTAAGTGTTATATATATTAGGCCTTAACCTAGAATTGCTCTAATCTAGATGTTAATCATGAACCTAGAGGCTTAGTTAGTAGAATTAAGATAGTAATGCAAGCCCTAAAATATCTAGATATTATGCTAAGATATATATTTTAGCTTGAAACCCTAGTTTACTTGGGCCTTTCGTAAGAGGGCTTGAATTATGCATGTAGGAGCCACCCATTACCTAAATATCTACCCAAATACTAGATAACCCCTTGTGACAGCCAAGGGCAGCTCCTCCCCTATATAGCATCTCTTTAGCACCCCCTTGCCTCTTTTCATTACACCTTCAAACCCTAATTTGTGTTCTTCCCCAAATCCACCCAATTTCTCCAAATCAACTCCAAATTGAGCCTAATATTTTGCAACACACTCCCCTACTGTAGAAGAGGTTAATAGAGGCTAGTTAGCAAGGATTGCAGGCTCTTGGACCATAGCAAGTTGGTGTGGATCTCATTTCTAGTACAATTTCATTGAGATTCCAACTCTCAATAGGTAATGGCTTCTAAACCTATTAATTTTCTGATTTCTTTCCATAGATGCATTCATTTAGGGTCCCTCTATCCCTAGTCCAAGTTTGGTAGAAAATCAAATCCATTTAGGGTGCGTATCGGAGGAGTATCGGAGTATAGTGTAAAGTGTTTGGTAAAATGCTACATAGAAATGAATGTTAATGATTTTCTAAACTAAATACATGATTTTGTAGCTCTTTATGTGTGGATCACAAATCTCATAGACTGAGTCAATTTTGACACATTTTTTGTGTCAAAATTCGGACACGGAAGTCGTACGACACTGCGTGCAGTGTCTTGCTGCCACGAGCCTCGTGCTCGATGGACACGCCACTTGGACATGTGAGATTTTACCATTAGATGGGGGCATCGACTGACAAGCCACATATGAAATTTAGGTTGATTTTATTGAGTATTCGGTGAGTTATTCATCCCATAAGTTTCAGTCGAGCTCGCACACACGTTCCTTTACATTTTTCTGATACTGTATTTCACTTGACACATCGAGACACTTGGACATGTATCCTAGATACTAGGTCATGCTGGACACGTGGTTAACATGTTGACACTACCTCACAGCCAATTGCTTTGACACTTTGTGCACAAATGTGCTCGACACACACGTACGCATACACCTGTCACTACCTGTTCTAACACTATGTGTTACTCACTGTTTGACACAGGTAATTAACACTTGTTTGACATAATTTTTGGACACTTGTTGGACACACTATGTTGACACACCATAAAACACCCTCACTCACACTTAGTTGGACACATTCTTGACACACTCTGTCACACAGGTTGACACTTGGTTGGACACATTCACACTGCACACACACTCGAACACATATGCTCTGTTGCTGTTGACACTTTACATTTCAATCTCCGATACATGTCTATTACTCACTTGGACACTTTGACACCTTACTGAAACTATCTGATATGCTAGGACACTCCTTGACACTCTGTCATTGGCACTCGAACACTTCACTGCACATGGTTATGCCATATTTGACACTCACTTGCTCGACACACGCAGAACACCCCCGTAGCTCTAAATGATTAGTTATAGATTGCCTTGGCATATACCACTGTACTAATATCCTGTTCTGTCATGTCCTGAGTTCAGTCAAGTGTCATTCATATGAGCCTCAGTTCAAGGCATTACATTTCTGTCCAATTAACCTATCCCTTTCATTGCATATGGTTCAGTTCCTTGATCATATGTTTAACCTCTGATGTTTAAGTTCAATCCCTTGTGAACTCTATTGTTCACTCGAGGTAATGGCTTGAAACCCTTTGAGTGCAAGATCTATCTTAAAGGTCAAATCCTTTCTTTGTAATGAGCCCATTGCATTGCATTCACACTTTCAAATAGGTCTGCACTACATCATCCACTATATTCTCTGAATTTCCTACATATGTAGCATTGCATTCAATTTTACTTTATTGCCTGTATGTAGTTAGTGTCATGCATATTAGTCATTTGGTTTATGTTCAGTTGAACCATTGCTGTCCTGCATACACTACCTTGCATATCCTGCATTTGGGGTGAACCATGAGTATCTTTTTGTCCTGCCTACTAAATTGGGTCCATATCTGGACAGTAACATAGTCTTGGTTCACTACTTGATGTATCAGACATCTTGAGTGGCCATTTCTGTAAGGTTGTATCATTTGCTGTGTTTAATCATTAGGATTACTACAGATCGATAGGATTAGGAAGAAGTGTGGGGCTCTACTTTATTTTCCTGTATCAGTACTTTGAGAAGGAGGGGATTATATATTCTGTGAAGTCCTTGCCTTCATGTGGTACTAGTTTTTGTATGCTAGTTTAGTCCCTTGTAGAGGTCAGTTAATTCCTCTTATTGATTGTTCAGTCTCTTTTTGGGTTTCTACCCTCTAGTGCCTAGGTATCCCTTATGGTTCAATGGTATGTAATGTACACATATGTAAGATACCTTTGTGATATATATATATATATATATATATATATATATATATATATATATATATATATATATGTGAACATGTGGGTTATGGTATATATGCATACTATAGGGTTACTAGTAATAGAGGTTCAAGTTGCTATACCCCATGGATGACAATATAGTATATACATATGATTGGTTGTTGTCCTTAAGTTTGAGAGTGATATATCATACATGTGCCACAGGATAGGTTGGTTATGTTATAGGATGTTGGGTATAGACTTTGTGATATCTATATATGTATGTATTAGATTGGTACTATATGGATATAGACATATGTTATATGTATATATGTTAATATATCCTTGTCACGACCCGCACCCGCTTTTTCATATACGAGACGTGTCCAAGCCAGCCTACGCCGCAGAGTCGGCGGTAGAACGCTGTTAAGTCCGCAAGAAATAAATGCTCAAAAGTAAACATTATTGCTCATTCATATTTCTAGATTTATTACAACAGTTACAACATTTTAAATTAAAGGAAATATAAGACTTTACAATTAATAAAAATGATACAACTGTTTTCTATTTCTAGGTCGTCTTCAGCATACCCAAGTCTTCCAGTGCTAAGAATGATCGCGGCTAAACCTGAAAAATGTTGGTTATCCAGTCAGGATTGGAACAAGTACACAAACCGACGGCAATGCAAAATACAATAGAATTAACAAGACATGAAAATAATATATGAGATATCAAAACTGGAAGATAACTGATGTCATAGCACGAGAAAGAAGTAAACAAGGAAAAACTAATAAAAGACATCTATCTAAGTGGTGTGAAATATCCGTTTCGACATGTGGATGGCTAGGGGTAAATAAGGCACACTGCACGTGTCGTGCGCAGCGGCTAGCATTCACGAAAGACAATAGGATAGTTCTGGGTAGTCCACATGTATACTAAGATATTTCCCCTCCCGACAACTTCGTGTGACGAGCGTGTCAACAAGCAGCAAGATATATGTAAAGACATGAAATGAAAAGACTACTATGAATCGAAAAGCAATCAGAAAGTGCACTTGCCTGAGGTCCTTAGCTGGAGAAACCAATACTATACCACACAATGAGCCACAATCAATCAACACATGCAGAAGTCTCCGGATGCTGAAATAAATAGTACCAACGTTCTCAGAATAGTCAAATTATCTAGGATTGCCTGTCCTTAAGTCCAATTCTGGATACAGGGGCAAAATGGTAATTTCGAGCAAAACAGTGTCCGTCGTTGGACCCACTTTGCACCGAAAAGCGTGCCAGAGTCAACGGTCTCTAAAGTCGTCAAACTACATGTCTACGGATTCAGTTTTCCGATACGAACCCAACCGTATGTCCAAAGTTGAATTCCGGCGGGCCGTGCACAAAATCGCCCGTTGAGTGGGACCGTGGGGCCCGCAAAACGACGTCGGATATAACTGTCTCAGAATTGGACCAAACTTGGCATACAGGACCAGAAAAACGATACGGTCCTGATGGCACAAGTTTTGTCTCGATCTGACGAGCGTGCACAAATTAATTGGAGAATTTGCAAAGTGCACGATACGGTGAATTTCGACGGATACGCATCAAATTCGTCGTGCACACGCGACCAATTTGAATTCCGTCAAAGCCCACACGACCATAAAGCCGTTACGCAGCTTTCGATCTTTTTGGTACGCGACCACGTCGCCCGGATTGGCGGGACGCACGTCGTGTGGATGGGTTTTATTGAATTTTCATAATTTCGAAAACAGATTTTTCCCGAACTTTGGAGATGATTTAACAGTGATATAATAGATGAAAACTAAATCTATAACTAGGGTTGTCATCTCGTATATGTTGCGAATGAATCTGTTAAAACAGATTTTTGAAACTGTCGAAGAATCGACGGGATTTCGCCTTCCAAATTAGGGTCTGTGAACAGTTCCTCCTCTGTTTATGAACAGATTTTTCTCGATGTTTGGTTTGATTCCTCGACCAATACATTACTCCTCGTCGCAAACTATGCATGGATTGGGAAGAGGGTTATATTGGGTTCACGTAGAATTCGATAGAACGAAAAACAATCGAGAAATAGAAGAGAAATTTAACCTCGAAGAGTGGCGCTCGGCCTGTGTGCGGCTGTCGTTGCTCTGGCCTGTGCGCGCGATTTCGGCCGTCCTCCGGCGATGTGCGCGGTGGCACGCAGTCAGGGTGGCCGACACGAGGTCGGAGGCGACTCGGGCGTGGGTGTTGGTTAGGGCCGTGGGGAAGAGTTGGATTTAGGGTTCTTTGTGTTCTTCGAGAGACAACCCTCGTCGACTTCCCGCGTATTAATACTGTGTTAGCACCGAAATAGGGGTCGGCTTGGCTAGGTATTGCTGATGGTTCGTGGGCTGGGCTTTGAGTCACTGTGTACTCGGTTTGGGGTGCTTAGCAGCACTGCTGCTTGGTATTGGGGAGTTGGGCGCTGGCCTTGGGACTTGGTGCTCGGCCTTGGGGCCGGGCTGTGTTGGGTTTTGGCTACTGCTTGGTTTCGTTTAGTAATTGAAATGGTGTGTACTCGAGAAAGCCAGGGAAATAATTACCATTGTACAGAAAGATCTGAATATATGGAGGATACAGAGTTCCCCATATATTACTCCATTCACTAACTAGCTTCTAGACTTATTGGCACCATGTTTCAGAACAGTATTATATAATCCATGAACTTCAATACTAATTGTGCATTATGAAGATTGTAAATTGTCCACTTCTTCTCATTTACTATCAGAAAGTGGACTGCCAACATTTCAATATGACATACAACTACCATCTCCTTTGGAAACTGTGATTAAACCTAGACTTCTAAAGAAGGATGTGAAGGCCAAGTAATTGGCTTATTAACAAGTTTCGACCCACTTCTGTTGATGAAGTACCATAGAAGCTCATTAATCGGATATGCTGATTAATTAGTCTGATTTCAATCAACGGACCAGCTTTCTTAAAACCAAGTGTCAATAATATATGGGTCAGGCTAATAAGTCGGTTCTTGGTATAATGTATAACCCAACCCACAAGGAGACCCCTAACCTTTTGCCCCCCAATTCTATGCCCCCCTTTCAGTACCTAAGCCAGCTTTCCTTAATCATAATTTACTGGAGTAATTTCCCTATTCAAATAACACGGACCATATATATTCATATTCACATACACTTACACACATATATTATATATATTTATATATATACATGCTCATACACATATATATATATTATATATATGCACATAATTTACAAATCACATTATAAAAATTTAATATAACAAATAAATATAACAATTAATTATTTGTAAAATCTAAAAAATCACCATTTAATTAAATAAGTAAAAAAAAAAGAATATTTCCGAATTTTCGGGAAAGGGAGCTACAAATCTACACACCTTAAAAATAATTTCGTCCTCGAAATTCTAACTCATAAACATGCCTAAAATCAAAAATAAAATAAAATAAAAATAATAGAATAAATCCACTATTACCACAATCTTCTCAAATTTTAATTCCTCAAAATAGTTTGTATTCTTCTCCTAGCCATATAGCCGATCACCCCTCTATTCAATCTCTGTTTGAAATACGAATTCTTCTCAAATCCTGAGAGGATAAACCCAAACATGAATTCTAAACCCAACCTCTCTATCTCTTCCAATAAGAGCAAGTACTATATATATAAGAAAGGCAACCGACTTCTGTTCTCCATCTACGAACCCTAAAATCCCCTTCTTCTTTCCATTGAAGTGTGCAGTTGGAGTTGTCAACAAGCCAAACGAACACTGCCGAGCTCTATCAGGTAATCCTGTCTTTAAAATTCAACCATTACCATTATGCCAAAGTACTGTTTGATTTAATGACCAAGAGAGTTTTGGTGTCAAAGCAAATGAAGTATCACATGATATATGTTTACCCCTACCATAGAATAGAGCATACTTGAGAGTGCATTCGGCATGGGGGGCATACTAAAAATTCTTGGGCTATATAAAGATAAGTCATCTTGGACATTAGCAGATAAATCAACCTAATAGTGTTCATAGTGTATTTTTTGTTTATGAATCTGTACTAGTCAAAAGTGCTTGAAAGTTACTATTGGTGGTCATTTGCACCTCTAAGATCCCTGAACCTGAGAGTAGAGGATTTTATCAAGTGTCCAAACAGCTACCCTTCAGAAGTATGTTCTTTACTGTACCAACATATAGGTCGTACTTGGACTACAACAGATGTTATGACATTATAATATCCAGTACAAGATAATTATAAAGGTGATTTTCATGTCTCACCTTGTATGATACATTTTGGTGTCACTATATTACCTGAAGTATTGGCCTAGTCAAGTAATTTCTTCTCCCATTGTTTGAATGCGGTGCCTTGTTATGGTTCTTCTCCTATCTTGGCTTGCCTATCACTTTATGTGGTGTTTAGAAAAACTTCACTAGTATGATTTTTCAGCCACTTGCCTGATGCAATTAGCCTAGTCACATGAGCTATTTCAATTATTTAATTGTAGTGGCTTATTGGGTTCTCTTGCCTCTCTTTAGTTCGAGGTTGCATGTCTCTGATTCTGTGGTGTTGAGAAGAACTATATTTACTAACATAGTAATACAATTTCATAGATACTTGCTGTCTCAGAAGAAGACCTGTTGTATGACCCTTTAGAAGCAAACCCAGATATTTGTAGTATCATATTTTTCAAGTGTGAGCTGTACCTACATAAGCCAACTTGTGCCTTTCTCTTTAGGATTTCAAATAAGTCTACTTGAATCTATTATTAGTTTCCAATTATCTATGTGTACCCATAGGAAAATTTGAATGTACAAAGATAAAGGATATCAATTCTTTCATGAACAATATCAGTATTGATACATTGGCCTCGACCACACTAGAGAAAAGCACCCACTAAATCCTTTGTACAGTACCTGTAGGGATCTCATAACAGCAGTCTAGAGATGAGTGCAGATGCATCAAGACTGACACCAGATGTATTTAAACTATTTTGGACAGATACACACATCGTATCTTTTAATTATTATCTTGTATCAGGTGGACTAAACTGATGTGTCAATTAACATTAAGAGTGGCCAAGGCTAATAGTGTAGACTACAGACTTCACCTTGAACTCAGGCTCTGAGTACTTTGCATCAAGATGGGTAAGACCAGGTTGGTATTGGGCAATAGGAAGGGGCACCTTAGTAATCAGTTCACAGAATTCAGTAAGAAGAGTCAGAACCATAAAAAACAAGAGTATGGAACAATAAAATAGTATAGGAAAATGTCTTAGTTAGTAAAAATCCTGAACTATAAGTTTAACAAGTGTAGCAGAGTAGAAGGTGTCTCACGACTGTCTACAATTATAAATGCACATGAGTGGACAAGGGCTAGGTAGATAGATATAGTACCAGTTGTCACGACCCGCACCCAGTGTAAGGGTACAAGTGCGTAATCACGCCCAGCCTACGCCACGGAATCGACGATAGAACGCTGTTCTAGGTCACTATCTAAACTAACTCACGCAATTATATAATATACTTGTCTTAAATCCCAACTCCGAACGGAGGATAAGTACAAAAATAATATAACTCAATCACAGCCTAAGCACGATAGGATAACATAGAATTCTATAACTAAAAGAAAACAATAAAGACTACTAAATGATAGTATCTCAAACAACTCAAAATAAGACAACTCTTAAATTATTACAATTCAAGTTCCAGTAAAGAAATATAAAACAGTCTACTAAATTAGTCGCCCGATCACTCCTAAGAGTCGGGGCCAAAGGTAGCTAATCCCTCTTCAGATCTATAATAAGCAGGACAAACATCCTCAGGGCTAACATATGTAATATTTCAACAGGTCCAGTCAGGACAGGAACGAATACATATCATCAAATAAATCCAAGTAAATGACAAAAACTATAAAACAATTATAGATAATTATATTGATGAAGCATGGGAATTTGAGACAGTTTATAATATAAAACTATAGTAAAAGAACAAAGAAAGTAAAAGATGTGAAACAGAACATCATGTCAATGAAGACTGTAAATAAAAGCTAGCTGAACTAGAATAATGTGATATGAGTCCAGTGGTACAATATATGTCAAGTATGATTCCATTCAATGATCTAAGTAGGGTGATTCTTGTAATAGTTCTTGTGATGATTCTAGTAAAGATTCTTGTGGTGATTCTAGTAAAGATTCTAGACAATACTCACAGTGTGTTTTAAAATACTGAGATCGACATGTAAACGGCTAGGGGTAATCCGGCACATCACACACTGGCCACGTGTAGGATGGCTATCATTCTTGTATAATTCACAGGGAGGTGGTTTGAGTATTTAGGAATGTTTACATGTCTACTCAAGTATTTTCCCGCCCGACAAATGTGAGTGAATCCATAACACGATACGTAAATCGAGAATAAATCTATCCAGAACATGAAGGTGCTTGTAGGTGATTCTTGTAATGGTTCTTGTAATAGAGGCTAGACAAGTAAGGTATGTGTGTCATATACATGAATTCCAGAAAATATCAATTCGTATTTGTAACCGAGAATCAAATAGAACTGACTAAAACTGAAATATAGAATTTGACAAGTAAATGAAAGAACTATCAGAGAATGTACTCGCCTGACAATCCGAGCTGCTGATGAGGATGTGTAACTGAACTGGAGTGATGTAAACCTATTTAAGGTAACCACAAGTCACAACATGGTCTAACATATTATAAGAAAGGGCTACAATGCAATTCTACATGCTTCGAAGTCCTTCGAGGTCAAAGTCAACCTTGGTCAACTCTAGTCAAACCTAGTCAACTATAAGTCAAATAGTCTGTTTACTAATTTTTAGGTCATACTCAAGTTTTTAAGTCATTCGGAGTTCGTTTGAGTCGATTTGGATCAAGTTTGACCCAAAGTTGACTTTTGTCAACTTGATCAACTTGTCGGCCAATTCGACCAAACTAGGCTCCTTATGATGATCATAATCTGTCCCAACGCTCCCTATAGTCATATCACAAGCAAACATTACATTACCTATATATAAACTTAATTCACAAAGGCTATATGTATATACATACACATATATATATACATACACATATATATAACAATTAGATATGAAAAATGGTTGTGTGAGGGTGTGTGTGTGAATGAAGGCTGCTGGTTAAGCACAAAATCTGAGAATAAAGTGATAAGGATGCATCTATACTATATATACACATACCTATGTGTCAAAGAAAAACTATATATAAATATATATACATATAGGCTATATATAGATATATGCATATACACATATATATATGAGAAAGAGAGTCGATCTCGAACCTGGAATTGGGTTCCAGATCTGGAATTAAAGTCTTGACAACAAAATCAACATATATATACATACAGTTATATAATAGAACTTATATATATATATATATATATATATATATATATATATATATATATATATATATATATATATATATATATATATATATACTAACATACAAGGAAATACCATATATGCATATAATTTGCTAAAAAAATAGGAATTAATACCAACAATCAAATCCCACAAGTCCAAAACAGCGTTCAAGAATCAAAAACTCAGAAATTATCAGATTAAATCCCAGAAATCAAAATATCCCAAAATTCTTCAAATTCGAATGTCGAGAAAACCCAATTTTCACAAATCGACCCAAAACACAAAATACTCCAAATTAACTCACGAAACTTGGCAAATACGTTGGTCTCAACACGTGGGACGTGCTCGGGTACTCCCGTGGTCGAAATCGTGTCCGTATCGTGTCCAGTGAACGAGTATCAAAAAATTCGATACGCGCGTGAACTGAATCAATGCGAACCCGATTTCTCGCTCGTTTTCGATCCGATTCTCGTGAAACTTCGCGTACACCTGGGCGTACACATCCCCGAACTACTGGATGAGTTAGCGTGTGGCCAAGTGTTGTGTCTGACAGGTACGCGGGGCGTATCCGCGTGCAGGTATGCGCACGTGCACAGTCCCGTGCACAGCGTCGTGCACAGTCCCGTGCACAGCGTCGTGCACGCGTGTCAACGAGTCTAGGGACTCGTGTGTCCTACCTCGTGTCTCGTGTTTGTGTCCTAGGCTAGGGTAGGTATAGGGATACACGTTGGACATCCTGAATCGTGTCCACGTGTCGTGTCGTGTCCACACGAATACTGTGTCAGCTGCGGCTGACCCTGCGGGCGCGCATGTGGGCCGATCAGTGCGATCGCGATTTCTCTCTCGTTTCTCGACAAAACTCTACAAAATTTTGGGAGTGTGTTCTCAGATACGACCCCCACCTGCACGTCAAATTTCCCATGACCACATGGCCTGTGCATCGAGAATCAACCCCGAGTAGCAGGGCACGTGCGCGGCCTGGAGTGCAGCACGTTCGTGTCCTGTTTGGACACGAACACGAGTACGATTCATGTCGAAACTCATGGGGTCATGATCTTCGTGTATAGGGCTACCAGATTATATAAAAAGATTCAGCAAAAATTAAGATTAAATCTATTGTGACATTTCATCGAACACCTACTTATATAAACCGACACGTATCCGATACGGACACCAAAAGAATACAAAATTGGAAGAAAACTAACATACAAGTTGAGGGGACCTAGATGCACACTACCATGGAGAAAAATCAAGAAAAACAATGCTATAATAGGATTTACCTATTAAGAGTTAGAATCTCAATGTAAAAGACTCTTCGAGCGCTCCAACGATCGATTACCTCCAAGCAAACGCCTCCACAAACTTGCTAGCAATGCTCCATCAAGATCCTCTCCTTCCTACGAGCGCAACAGAATTCGTTTGGGGAGAAACGGACTCCGGATGAAAAAGTTGGGATTTTTGGAGAGTGGAGGCTAGGGTTTCTCTTGGAGGCTAATGAATTCTACATAATGAAGGGGTGGCCGGCCAACTATAGGGGATTAGGGTTTTGGTTAGCACATGGGCCTAGGCTCCCTAAGTTGCTAATAAAGCCCAAGTCAAAAAGGCTTTAAAAAGGCTAACTAGAAAATGACTTAAAATTCATTTAAATCCTTCTAAAAAAATAACTAATTTATTCTAAATTAAATTCTAAATGATGAAAATTAATTCTAATTATGGTATTAGGCTCTTAATGAAGGGTGACTAAGATCAAACTACTTAATGCTACTCAAAACACCAATCAAGCTACAAGCATCACATTAATTAATAAATTAATAAGAAAATTCAAATAAATATATAATGACTAAAATACCCCTAAATTAAAAATGTGGTGGTTACACCAGTAAAGATAGAACACAAGAATACAAATCTAGCTAACATAACCCTAAAATTTGGTATAGAAGGGAACCCAAAATTAAGGTAACTAGTAAATGGTAAGCCAAATGACTTACCTACCCAATTGAGATACCAGTAGAGTTCGAAAATGACCTCGAGACTTAACAATGAATAGATAGACTTGTGTACTCTTGAAATTGTATATTGACTCCATTATAAATTATCAAATAGGTTGCTTGGATTCTTACTCAGTGCTCGACCCATGTCAGCAGATCAGGAACCCAGGCAAGTATACCTTGCATTTCTTTACAGCTTATTTACATGCACTGTCTTTCATTATCCAGTTTCTTTTATTTATTGTTGACATGTGCTTTTTCATATCGTGCTAGTAGTTTACTTCATTGATATATAGCCCTTGTTCGCAGTTAGCCTTGTAGTCTATATTGGACATGTTTCTTCCTTGTACTTGATTGGGTTGTGTCATAGGACGAGAAGTCATAAACTGAACTGCTATACCTTTTTGTCTTGAATCTTGAAGCTACACGCGAGTCCACACTAGGAAAGAGGGTTAGTAGTTATTGGTCCACACCTGGGAGTCCACACTAGGGGCGAGGGTGATTCTTGAAGCTAACCTGCGAGTCTACACTAGGGGCGAGGGTTAGTAGTTGATCAAACCTGAGAGTCCACATTAGGGGCTAGAGTTTGAGTATTCGATTGGTTATCCATTGACATATTGACATGAGTTCTCTCGTCTTCATCCAGCAGTTCATTTATGCATAGTCAGTTCACAGATTCGTGTACCGTTATCGTATTGGTTTTACTTTTATTCTGGATTTTCTCCATACATGATAAACTATTAGAAATGCTCGTTTTTATGTATCTTGCTTGTCCTCTGAGGACCTGATGATCTCTTCAAGTTTAGTCGAGTTTAAGCCAGGAGCAGACGAGCAGCTGTGAGCCAGCATCAGTCCACTTGTCACGACCTACACCCTCTTTTCGGGACGCTAGTGCATGAACAATCCAGCTACGTATCAAGTGGACTCCAGCCCGACGCGAATATGTATAAGCTGTCAAGAGCATAGTATCATGTCTAATATGGTAATCTAAACTATATCTCAATCCACAAGGTGTATATAAAATAAGAATGAACAAGTATGGTTCATGGTCTGCAGCCCACTAGCATATATGTCCGATAAGACTCCAAAGAATATAACAAGAGTCTCTAAATTGAATCACTAAGCAGGATATCTCATGATAAGAAATATAAAGCATGAAAGGATAATAAAATGAATATCACTAACAATACCTGAATCATGCAGACGTGATCAACTACCATCATGATCCGCTAACTACTCCATGCAATCCACTACCTGAAGAGATCATCAGGTCCTCATTGGACATAGAAAGATACATATAAACATGCCTATCTAACAGTTTATCATGCGTAAGAAATAAGCAGTAAAGACAGAATACGACAAGTGGCTATGAACACGGATACAAGAAATACTACGCATAAATAAACTGCTGGAAGGAAACATGAACTCATGACAAAAAACCAATCGGATACTCAAACCCTCTCTCCTAGTGTGGACTCGTAGGTTTGAACAATTACTAACCCTCGCCCCTAGCATGGAATCGCATGTTAGCTTCAAGAATTACCCTCGCCCATAGTGTGGACTCGCAGGTACGGACAAATGACTACTAACCCTCGCCTCTAGTGTGGACTCGCAGGTTAGCTTCAAGAAATCACCCTCGCCCCTAGTGTGGACTCGCAGGTGGGAATTCCAAAATAAGGTACAATAGTTCAGCTATAACTTAATCATCCTATGACACGATACGACTCAGTCGAATTATAGGTGACGACACGATATGACCCAGTCAAGATACACGGGAGAACAGATCCAATATAAACTACAAGCTAACTATGAACAAGGACTATATCTATACTAGCATGCATGATATACAAATTACATGTAAATAATCAACTAGTAAAACTAGATAGTAATATAAATATGCATGTAAATAAACTGTAGAGGGAGGCAAGGTATACTTGCCTAGTGGTAGCACGAATAACCAACAATATACCGTCAACTAGTAAGCCATAAAGTCCAAATCTCACAACTGTCTCCGAAAGCTGAAACAGACATTGTTAATATTCTCAGAATAGTCAAATTTGCTAGGATTGCATGTCCTTAAGTTCAATTTTGGACACAGGAGCAAAACGATAATTTTGGGCCAAAATGATGTCCGTCGTTGGACCCGCTTTGTACCGAAAAATGTGCCAGAGTCAATGGTCTCTAAAGTTGTCAAACTAAATGTCTACAAATTCGTTTTGATGATATGAACCCAACGGTATGTCCAATTTTGGATTCCGACGGGCCGTGCGTAAAATTGCTCGTTGAGTCATCGTGGGGCCCACAAAACGGCGATCCGATCAACTGTCTCAAATTCAGACCAAACTTGGCATACATGACCCAAAAAATGATACGGTCTTATTGGCATAAGTTCTGTCTCGATTTGACGAACATGCACAAAGTAATTAGAAAATTTGTAAAGAGGTCGATACGGTAAATTTTGATAGATATGCATCAAATTTGTCGCACACACACAACCAATTTGAATTCCGTCAAAGCCCACACGTCCACGAAGTCGATATGTATCTTTCGATGCTTTCGGTTTGCGACCATGTCGCCCGGTTTGGCGGAACGCACGTCGTATCGGAAGGTTTTCTCTAAAATCTACAGTTATAAAACTAGGATATTTCCTGATTTTTGGGAACGGATTTCTCCACGCCTAGTCGAAGAAATCGAGTTCTGTAAATCGGGTTGCAGAGCCCTATAGGTTGTCTATAGACCTTTTAAAACACAAATTTGAATATCTTGATTGATTTGCGGGGAATCACCTTCCAAGTGGGCTGTTTGAAATATTTTTATGCTCTGTCTTGGAGCAGTTTTCGTCGATCTTTAGATCGATTCTCGGGACTGGTTGTTCAACTATGCTCGAATATATTTACTAGGATTACTAAAGGGTCATATAGGCGATCTATAGGAATTTATAAATCAAACTTTCATGGAGTAAGGAGGACGAAAACTCACCTTGAAGTAGGCGATGACACGACCTCTATGTTGTTGTGAACTGCTGCTATTGCCGTGCTGCCCCGCGCACCTGGCTGGCGGCTCTGGCCATGCGCGGCGGCGCTACGGTGGTCGGGGCCACGCGCAGAGGTCAAGGGGAAGGATGGGTTAGGGTTTAGAGTTTCTCGCTCTTCAACTCTCTCGATCTCTATATAACAGAAGTTTACGGCCGTGTGAACATGGGGTCGGCCAAGCTTGGCTTGGGTAGTGATGGGCTAGCTTAGCTGGGTTGGGGTTTGCTTGTGTGGGCTAGGGTGTGTGTGTGTAGTTTTTTTATTGGCTGGAATAGGATTTAGAATGGACTGGGCTGGGTTTTGGTTTTTATTTTATTCTATTTTTCTTTATTCTGTTTATATATATATATATATATATATATATATAATATTTGACAAAGATTTATCAAATAACAATCGTAATTTATTTAATAAAAAACAATAATAGTAATATTAATTATAATTACCAACTAACATAACTAACAAAAGGTACACATTGGGGGTGAACTCACCATATCCTTACATAAATTGGTCCACCACAAAGTCTTGCAATTAATCTAAGATGCCATATCAATATTAATAATATTGATATTTTTCATATATACAATTATTTAGATACTATTTGTAAATTCCTAAAAGAATTACATAAATACTTGTAGACACATAAATATGTCTATATGGCATATTTGGCCTTACCACGTGCCTACATAGGCTTGGTTAGGTTCGGGTCCAGTCCGGGCCGAATTGGTACAACCGGGCCTTCTAAAATTCTAAATATTAATAAATAACTAAATAAATTATTTATGGAGGTCATGTCACAACTTTGTCTGGTTTTCCTAGTTAGAACACACTTATGACTTGGCCTTCCCTACCATAGCTAAAACAATAGTCAAGGCACACAACTACACTATCCGTGCCATGATTCCTCGTCACCTTGTACTCCAATTTCTAACTATGACTAAAGTCATCTACCATAATAATAATTAATTATTTATTTATAAAAATCTAAAAAATTTCCATTCAAATAAAATAAATAATAATAAAAATATTTCAAAATTTTCGGAAATGGGAGCTACACCACTGTTGCAGCTGAGGTTGTCATTTGATTAGCAGTTTGGACTCAGTTAGTTTATTGCACGTCTTTATTGTATTTCGTCTATTAGTAGTGGATTTATGTCTACCAGACGTGACTTGGATTTTGGAAACATTCAGTTTATACTCTCGATTATTCAGTTTCATTGACATTCATTGGTTTTAGTTGATTCTTTATTATTCTGTGGATGAGATATAGATTGCCATTTGATTCTAGATTCAGTGACTTGTGAGTTATAGACAACGTTCTACCGTCGATACTGCGGCGTAGGCTGGGCTTGGACACGCTTCGTATCCGAAAAGCGGGTGCGGACCGTGACAAGTTTTTTTGGTGGCCTATACAGGTCTACGTTAATCACTTTCGTTACATTACTATACCGTCGTGAGCCTGCAAATAGGAATAGACTATTAGGATCTTATCCACATGTCTTAAACTTATTATTGATCTCTGTCCTTGATTTTTATTGAATCTTTGACTTACATCCTGCTTGAAATTCTTTAACGACTAATGTTTCTTTTATCGCAGTAAATGGATTCTCAAGACAGGAATGACGCTCCCCTGAACACTCTACTGCATGCAGGAGGCTTTTTTACATACATGACCCCATCAACGCAGGGAGGCCAGCTTACTCATATGGGCAAACTGCCATAGCCGTAGTTCTCGATATTCCGTAAAGACGACATTCTACCACCCCCGTAGTTTCCTCCGCAAACTCTACTACCAGCACCCGTTCTGCCTCCAACATCTGTCCCGCCACCAGCACAAGTTCCACATCCAGTACCAGCCATACACCCAGCACCAGCAATGTATCCAGCTTTTTCTATGTACCCACCACCGGCGATGTATGCAGCTCCTATGATGCATCCAGCCTATACGATGTATCCAGCAACTATTCTGCCTCCGCCACCGGCACTGGACAATGTTACACTCCTGGGGATCTTCCAGCAACAAGCCAATATGTTCTGTGACACTTTGAGAGAGGCACTTCAGATTAGAGATGCGCCCCGACAGTGCCCTGGAACTTCCAAGAACTTCATGGAACTCTGGCCCAGAGAATTCCATAGGACAAAAAGGATTCTCTACGCTGATGAGTGGTTGGAGAATGTGGAGCGATACCTGAAGATGGCCCGAGTCTCAGAAGACCTGAAGGTCGAGTCAGCTAGTGGACAACTTTTCGACATCGCGCGAACGTGGTACCAAGGCGAGCCCCAATTTTTTGCTCCAGACGTGACTTGGGAGGAATTCAAGCAACTGTTCAAAAAAAATTCTATCCCTACGTAGCACGAGAGGCATTGGTGAGTCAGTTCAAGCACCTAGAGCAATGCAACCTCACCGTAGACGAGTACACTTCAGAGTTTTATCGCCTCAGCCGCTACGTAGAGAGCATGGTCAGCACCCCTGAAGACAAAGCCCGATGATTTAGGAAAGGAATATCTCACGAGATACGCCTAGCCATCGCCACCAGTCGAGCTACCACCTACGAGGAGATCTTGATGGTCGCACAAGCAGTAGAAGAAGAGCTGAGTCACAAGCCGAAGAGGAATCGAACCGCATTCGGAGGAGGCAACAACCAATCAACCCCGGCAAAACGTCCTAACGTTCTAGGGAAGACCTCACCACAGCAGCAGCCACGAGCAGTCCCACGACAAGTCCAAGATGTTTCCACCTGCCAGTATTGCTCGAAGAAAGGCCACACTCAAGAAAATTATCACGATAGATTAGGGTTGTGTTAGACTTGTGGATCCAACCAACACTTATCTCGAGATTGTCCGAAGGAAAACATGAGTGCCCCACCACTACCACCCGCACAAGGAGGACAAGCTTTTGCCATGATCATAGAGGATACGACAACACCACAAGAAGGAGCTGACGGTAACTCCTAGTGGATTAAAGTAGTGGTATTGAATGATAGTCCTATTTTAGACATTTTTTGTAAGTACTTGGAATATTCTAATAGCAATATCTTAGACTATTCATTCTAGTAGATCGTAGCTTTATTAAATTTTGAGAACAAAATTATTTTTAAGGTGGGTAGGTTTGTAAACCCTTGAACCAGTTATTATCATTATTATTTTATTTTGCTATGATATTAAAGCTGGATAGAGTTGTATGTAGTTATTTATATAAACTAATAATAGGAAATAGAGGCCTGTTTCAAAAAAATGATTTCTCAAGGGGGCTTTGTGTAAAGTCTCAAATTTCAAAACTGCTATAGCCGATCACCCCTCTATTCAATCTCTGTTCAAAATACGAATTCTTCTCAAATCCTGAGAGGATAAACCCAAACATGAATTCTAAATCCAACCTCTCTATCTCTTCCAATAAGAGCAAGTACTATATATATGTGAGAAAGGCAGCCGACTTCTGTTCTCCATCTACGAACCCTAAAATCCCTTTCTTCTTCCCATTAAAGTGTGCAGTTGGAGTTGTCAACAAGCCAGACGAACACTGCCAAGCTTTATAAGGTAATCCTATCTTTAAAATTCAACCATTGCCATTATGCCAAAGTACTGTTTGATTTAATGACCAAGAGAGTTTTGGTGTCAAAGCAAATGAAGTATCACATGATATATGTTTACCCCTGCCATAGAATAGAGCATACTTGAGAGTGCATTTGGCATGAGGGGAATACTAAAAATTCTTGGGCTATATAAAGATAAGTCGTCTTGGACATTAGCAGATAAATCAACCTAACAGTGTTCATAGCATATTTTTTTTTGTTTATGAATCTATACCAGTCAAAAGTGCTTGAAAGTTACTATTGGTGGTCATTTGCACCTCTAAGATCCCTGAACCTGAGAGTAGAGGATTTTATCAAGTGTCCAAACAACTATCCTTCAGAATTATGTTCTTTACTGTACCAACATATAGGTCATACTTGGACTACAACAGATGTTATGACGTTATAATGTCCAGTACAAGATAATTATAAAGGTGATTTTCATGTCTCACCTTGTATGATACATTTTGGTGTCACCATTAGTATTAGTATTACCTGAAGTATTGGCCTAGTCAAGTAATTTCTTCTTCCATTGTTTGAATGTAGTGCCTTGTTATGGTTCTTCTCCTATCTTGGCTTGCCGATCACTTTATGTGGTGTTTAGAAAAATTTCACTAGTATGATTTTTTAGCCACTTGCCTGATGCAATTAGCCTAGTCACATGAGCCATTTCAATTGTTTAAATGTAGTGGCTCATTGGGTTCTCTTGCCTCTCTTTAGTTCGAGGTCGCAAGTCTCTGATTCTGTGGTGTTGAGAAGAACTATATTTACTAACATAGTAATACAATTTCATAGATACTTGCTGTCTCAGAAGAAGACCTGTTGTATAACCCTTTAGAAGCAAACCCCAGATATTTGTAGTGTCCTATTTTTCAAGTGGGAGCTGTACCTACATGATCCAACCTATGCCTTTCTCTTTAGGATTTCAAATAAGTCTACTTGAATCTATTATTAGTTTCCAATTGTCTATGTGTACCCATTGGAAAATTTGAATGTACGAAGATGAAGGGCATCAATTCTTTCATGAACAATATCAATATTGATACATTAGCCTCGACCACACTAGAAAAAAGCACCAACTAAATCCTTTGTACAGTACCTATAAAGATCTCATAACAACAGTCTAGAGATGAGTGCAGATGCATCAAGACTGACACCAGATGTATTTAAACTATTTTGGACACACATCGTATCATTTAATTATTATCTTGAATCAGGTGGACTAAACTGATGTGTCAGTTAACATTAAGGGTGGCCAAGGCTAATAGTGTAGACTGCAGACTTCACCCTGAACTCAGGCTCTGAGTACTTAGCATCAAGATGGGTAAGACCAGGTTGGTATTAGACAATAGGAAGGGGCACCTTAGTAATCAGTTCAAAAAATTCAGTAAAAAGAGTCAGAACCATAAAAAATAAGAGTATGGAACAATAAAATAGTATAAGAAACTGTCTTAGTTAGTAGAAATCCTGAACTACAAGTTTAACCTGTATAGTAGAGTAGAAGGTGTCTCACGACTGTCTACAATTATAAATGCACATGAGTGGGCAAGGGTTAGGTAGATAGATATAGTACCAGTAAAGATAGAACACAAGAATACAAATCTAGCTAACATAACCCTAAAATTTGGTATAAAAGGGAACATAAAATTAAGATAACTAGTAAATGGAAAACCAAATGACTTACCTACCCAATTGAGATACCAGTAGAGTTCGAAAATGACCTCGACTTAACAATGAGTAGATAGACTTGTGTACTCTTGAAATTGTATATTGACTCCATTATAAATTATCAAATAGGTTACTTGGATTTTGACTCAGTGCTCGACCCGTGCCAGCATCTCAGGACCCCAGGCAAGTATACCTTACCTTTTTTTACAACTTATTTACATGCACTGTCTTTCATTATCTAGTTTTTTCCATTTATTGTTGACATGTGCTTTTTCATATCATGTTAGTAGTTTACTTCATTGATATATAGCCATTGTTCACAGTTAGCCTTGTAGTTCATATTGGACATGTTTCTCCCTTGTACTTGATTGGGTCGTGTCATAGGACGAGAAGTCATAAACTGAACTGCTATACCTTCTTGTCTTGAATCTTGAAGCTAACCTGCGAGTCCACACTAGGGGCGAGGGTTAGTAATTGATCAAACCTGCGAGTCCACACTAGGGACGAGGGTTTGAGTATTCGATTGGTTATCCATTGACATCTTGACATGAGTTCTCTCGTCTTTGTCCTGTAGTTCATTTATGCGTAGTCAATTCACAGATTTGTGTACCGTTATCACATTAGTTTTACATTTATTCTGGATTTTCTCCATACATGATAAACTGTTAGAAAGGCTCATTTTTATGTATCTTGCTAGTCCTCTGAGGACCTGATGATCTCTTCAGGTTTAGTCGAGTTTAAGCCAGGAGCAGACGAGCAGCTGTGAGCCAACATCAGACCACCATTGCAGCTGAGGTTGTCATTTGATTAGCAGTTTGGACTCAGCTAGTTTATTGCACGTCTTTATTGTATTCTGTCTATTGGTAGTAGATTTGTATCTATCGGACGTGACTTAGATTTTGGAAACATTCAGTTTATGCTCTCGATTATTCTGTTTCATTGACATTCATTGGTTTTAGTTGATTCTTTATTATTCTGTGGATGAGATATAGATTGCCATGTGATTCTAGATTCAGTGACTTGTGAGTTATAGACAACGTACTACCGCCGATACTGCGGCGTAGGCTGGGCTTGGACACGCTTCGTATCCGAAAAGCGGGTGCGGATCGTGACATGACTTGTTAAAAATATTACAGATGACACTGAGGAGTTCTATCCTACTTATTACGGAGCAGGCCTAGACGACACTTGTGATTTGGACCCGCAGGAGGATCCAGCTCTAGCTAAGGACGTCACCCTATTGCTTAGGCTAGATAGCTAGGCAGTTTATCTTATTTCATTATGTTATTTGTCTTTGACATCTGAGTTGCATTTTTTTGGATGTTGATATGTTAGTATCATTTAGACAATTAGACTTATTTTCTTCTGTTTGTATTCTCTGTTGATATTTCATATCTATCTTATCGTACTATTTCTACCTTAGAATTGTGATTGAGTTGTACCTTTTGTATTGTCCTCCGATTGGAGAGTATATCTTGTACATCTATATTTATACTATGTTAGATGTATGTGACCTAGGACAGCGTTCTACTGCCGATATTGCGACATAGGCAGGACGTACCTACTTCTCGTGTCCCTATACTGGGTACGGGTCGTGACATATGTCCCGTATAAGTTTCGACTTCAAGCGGCCACACGCCTCGAAACGCCAAGGAACTCTGTGCCTCGACACATCCAAGCGAGCTCCGCGCCAGCGAGCTTCTACCTGTGCCTGCTCATAAATACTGTATGGGTGTCAGTACTCAACTGTACTGTTCGAGTGAGCTCCTCGCCCACCCATACAAAACCTATACGTTCATTTACTTTTTGCAACATAATCCCTTATGATTGTCTTTCTATTCCTGCCTTAGGGTCAGTTTTAGGACAAAGACTCTTGGTCTATTTGTGTCTCAGACTATCCCCGTGCCATTGCACCGATAACTTGATTATCCACTACTAAAATATGCTATATTAGCGACGTAATTTAGCGACGGAATAAAATTACGTCGCTAGATATGTAATATAGCGACTCCTTTATAAAGACATCGCAAAACGTCGCTGAATAGCGACGTTCAGTAACATTAGGTAGAGTACGTCACTGAATAGCGACGTTCAGCGACATATTATTAAAATATGTCGTCATATATTAAAATATTTACGATGTTTAGCGACGTAGACTGTTGACGTCGCTAACTTTTTTACTTAGGGCACGCTGTTTCCTTTTTTCCCCTCACTCAAAAATTAAAAATTTCCCTCGATCGAGCTCTTCCCCCCCGGCGACCCCTTCCCCCCTCCCGGCGACTCCCTTCCCCCCCCGGCGACCCCTACCCCCCCCCCGGCGACCCCTACCCCCCCGTCGAGCTCATTCTCCTCGAACTCCTCTTTTCCCAATCCGAGCTACTCCTCCTCTTCCTTAGGTAAACCCTAACCTAACTCCTCTCCCTCCTCCTCCTCCTCCTCCTCCTCTCCCACGGACACACACACACACACGGACACACACAGACACACACGCACACAGAGACACACACACACACGGACACATGGACACACACACACACACAGACACACACAGCCACACACGGACACACACACACACACACACAGGCTGAACCCAATTGGATAAACCCGTTAATGGGTTGGGTTAGGGTTGAAGATACTCAGGTTCGGGCTCGAATTTTGGTTAAAGTATTTGAACCCTTGTAAGCAGTAAAAATTGCTGTAAAGCTTGCTAAGGGGACTTAGCATGTCCAAGTCCCTGTGTAGAACCCCATCTATATATATCGGTTAACTAATATTAGATAGGGATCGGGTTGTGGGGGATCAAAATAGATGGGCAATAATAGTCTAAAAATGGCTCGAGTTTGGCCCAGTAAATTAGTAGAAGTAGCAATGTTACTTGCTTAGCAACAATTGGCCTTGGCAGTATGGCTTGAACTTGCATAGCCAAGGCTGGCTTTGGAGCCTGTACACAGGTTTTGGGGCAGTAGAGTGATGCCCACTCGAGTGCAGGCATCAAAGGGACTTAGTTTCATTGCAGGAGGCTCGAAGAGCTCCTGTAAAGAGCAGGTTTGGAAGGAAAGTGCTGGGACTATACTTGGCAGCAGTAGGTTGCCTGCACTTAAGCAAGGATTAGGAGGGTAGCCAATACAGAGATATAAATATATAGTAGGTGTCATATATTAGTTAAATAGATAGATTATTAGTCTTCAGTTGTATTGTTGTATGTATCAGTTTCAGTCCCCCTTACATCCAGTTCAGACCCATTGGAGTATGGTATCTGTTTAGGATAATTAGTTCAGTCTAATATTTCCATCCTTTTCAGTCTAATGCCTTTGAGTTTCAGTCCCATTTGTTAATGGTCAGTCCTAAATGTTCAGTTTGTTACATTATTGATTCAATCCCATTCCCTTTAAAGTTCAGTCCATTACTTACATTAGTATCAACCATATAAAGTATGAAAAGGTTTATAGTATCAGTCTTTTGATAGGATGTCTTTGATGAAGTGGATTAGCCCCTATGTGAGTGTTAGGAAGAACTGATATCAGTTGATAGATAAAGGAGGGAAATTTTAGAATCAAGTGATGAAGGGAAGGAAAGGGTCAAGTGTAAGACAGGCTAGGGGAACTACCCTATAGGCAGTGAGCTCAGGTAGGCAGAGCCATGCCCCGCCCGAGTTGTACCCCTACACACGATTACCATGTCTCTCTACTGTAATATACACTAGGAAGTTCGGACACTGCAAATATCGGTTTCTTTCATGTCTATGTCTAGTGAAGGATAATTGCCTAGACTTAGTCAACTTCACCCAGTTTGACTAGTTACTGCGCTGAACATGTGTGTCCATTTTTGCAGAATTATTTCCAAATGGATATGAATTACTACTTACGGAATCGTTCATGGATGTACAATCGTCGTCCTGATGATATATGTGGTGTGCGGAATGAATACATAGCGGGAGTAGAGCAGTTCCTACAGTTTGCTAAGGCGTTCCCTCAGTACATGGACGGTACCAAAATTAAGTGTCCGTGTGTGAAATGTCATAATGTAAAATATTATCCAGAAGTGGAAATAACATATCATTTGTACTCGAGGGGTTTTACGCCTAATTACTATCAGTGGACTGCACACGGAGAACTTGTGTCTTTAGCATCAGAGCCGGAGCCTTATGTTGAGCCGTATATGCATGCGAGACCTAATTTTGTTTCAGATAATCATGCATACGACGACGGATGCCTGAACATGATTTTCGATGCTGCGGGGCCTAGTTTCGTTCATGATGCAGATGAGGAGGCCCCGAATATGGATGCTGCAAAGTTCATGGAGTTGCTGGAGAATGTAAGGACTCTATTGTATCCTGGTTGTGAGGATCATTCACCGTTGGAGGTGGTTACAAGACTGTTGAGCATTAAGTCAGATTTTAACATGTCGTAAGAATGCTACAACCGAGTGTTGGAGTTGATTATAGAGATCTTACCGGCGGGTGCTAAGTTACCTAAAGACTTCTATCGGTCTAAGAGGATGGTGAGATCGCTCTGGATGAGATACGAGAAAATTGATTCTTATCGCAATGGGTGCATGCTGTACTACAAAGATGATAAGGACGCAGATGTGTGCAGATTTTATGGTACAGATCTCTATAAGACTGTTTGCAAAAATAAAATGGCGACTCTGCTGGGGATAACAGTGGAGGAGAAGGAAGAAGTATATCCGAGACCTTTCTTAGTCCTGCTGTAATACATTTGTGATTTTCCTTCCGGAACAGTCGTACGGATAGGAGTTCGTCTACCTTTACCGTAATTGAGGCCACTTTTGAAGTCATAGCCCATTTTCTGGATGATGTCTTTTGATTGTTGACTATAACGATGGAACTGGAGACGTCCCGTATCGTTAAGTTTGCTATCATCCGTATAGCTGAATTGTTTTTCTGGTCCTTTACTAAAAAGTACTGGACTTTCACCTTTCTTTAGAGAAGGGTGAATACGGTAAGAATCATCTGGATCTTCAAGTGAGACTTCTGTCTGAAGAGATTGTACAACTCCCATTGTAATTGATTGGAAGCTATCTAACATATCCAAATAGCATTTAGTATAATAAATAACATCAGTATACTGGAAAGTAGGTACTTTTTCATTGATTTGTACATCAGTATTTACAACAGGACCTTTAGCCTTAGTAGGCTTGGTCAGATTAATTACAAGAGAGGAAGAAGAAGAACGTGGAGGAGGCTTGTTACGACGGAGGTCGATAACAAGTGGCTCTGAAGAGGTGAGCTCCCTTTTTTCCTTGTTGCGAGTAAGATCAACAACAAGTGGCTCAGAAGGAGTGAGCTGCTTTGTGTCCTTATTACGACGTAGGTCGATAACAAGTGGCTCAGAAAAGGTGAGCTCCCTTTGATCTTGATCAGCATCAACTGATTTCTTTTGAATTGGCAAGTGAATAGCCAGTGGTTTAGAAGACTGAGGATGTGAAACTCGCCCTTTGACAGGTATGACAAGAGTATCTTTGGGCATTGTTTCTTGTTCTTCTTCAGTATCTAAGGCTAACACAATCTTCATGAATTCATCCTTGTACATCCGAGCGTCATTACAGTACGCTTCAACGCCTTTGAAGGGATAAAGATCCGCAACCTCCTTATGAACCATTCCTTTATCATCAACATATTTGAAACATTGATGAAGGGTTGATGGAACAATATTGTGCTCATGTAAGAATGGTCTCCCCAATAGAGCATTGTAAGAACAACCAAAATTGTCAATGATGTAGAATGTAACTTTTGTGCGAAGATTGCCTATTTGAAGTTTTAGGCGAATCTTGCCCAAAGGTTCGCTTCTTTCCTGATTAAATCCAAGGATAGTAGTGATTGTAGTGGAGAGACTATGTACATGAATTTTCAAAACATCGAGCATCGTCTTCGGCATGATACTGAGAGCAGACCCTGGATCTATCAGAATACGATCGACTTTCATCGAATCGACATATCCTGTATAGTAAAGAGGACGGTCATGCCTATTGTCTTCCATCAGCATGTCATCTTGTGTGAAAGTTATATTTGGAATCAATTCCTGAACACTATTACAAGAGACTGGTTCTGCTTCAGATTTTTTGAGAAAGGTTAGACAAGTTTCTGCTTGCATAAGAGCTTCACTTAGAGTTTCTCGCATCTCTTTGGAAAGACGCAAGAGTTCAAAGATAGACAACTTTGCTGGTGTATTGGCTAGTTGAGCCAATATATCGAAATTGTAAGGCTTCTCAAGCCCAGTAGGAGATGATTTCTTCAAGGGTTTGTCGAAACGAACTTGTTGCTTGCCTTTGTTAGCCGTTGTTGGCTTGGGAGGAATTGATACTACAACTGGTGAAGATGTAGAAGGAACCTCTTAAGTAGAAGCAGGTTGTGCCGGAGCAAGTTCAGAAGAAGAAGCAGGATCCTTTTGAACTTCAGAATGATCTTTCAAATAAGTTTTCCCTGATCTGGTGCCTAACAGAATCTCTTCGTCAACTATGGGATCAAAAGATACCATGTTGCAAATTTTGGTTTTGCCTTTAGAACGAGTTTTTTTTGGAAGAAGAGGACAACTCAAATTCTGGAGCAAGATCAGGATGTATCCACATAATTTCACCGTTGTCAAGAGACAAGGGAACAAGACTTTCATTTAATGGAAGTGGGAGGTTTTCAATCTCAAGAGTAGCTTTAGGAATTGGAATGACACCGTGCTGTACCATCTGTGGAGGGAAGTTCCTAAATTGGACTAAAACCATGTTGGCAGTGACAGTCTTTTCATCTTGTTGCAAGGTAACAACTCCAGCATTAACAAGCTCTTGGATTTTACCTTTGAGTACATAGCATGCTCTAGTAGGATGTCCAATGAATCGGTGATAGACACAATACTTAGGATGATCGGTCTTACCGACTTCATCAGGTTTCTTTGGATCAGGGAGTTGAATTTTATTGCTTTTGAGTAAACACTCAAAGATGCTTGCAGTATCATTCTCGTCAAAGGAATATTCCACTTTCGGACGAGGTTCCCTTGGTGGAGGTACAGAAGGGGTTGAAGTGGATGTAGGCGGAGCTACATTGACAGCCAAAGATTCTTTGTTTTTGTTTAAGTTAATGTTCAAAGTATCTTTTGCTTTGCGATTGTTCTGGCGGTTGCCACCACCTGAATTCTGATGCTCATCTCGATCAGGGTTAGACATTTGTACCCCCAATTGTTTGAATTTGTCGGCACTCACTTCAGCAGCTTTGGCGTTGACAATAAATGAGGGCCAATCTTGGAATTGGGTGGATCCCGTCCACATACTGATAATAGGCAAAAGATTTGCCTTACAAGTATCAATAGTGACAGCAGCTGGAGTTCCTGGAGGCATTTTCAAAGCTTCACGACGGAACCGTTCGATAAAACTCTCAGCAGTTTCATTATGTTTCTGTTTGATTTTGTTGAGAGCTGACATCGTCATATCATTAAATCCTTCATAGAACCGTTCTAGAAAGATTTGTTTGAGACCTGAAAAGGATGTGATACAACCATCGGGCAAACTTCTGTACCAATCATATGCTACGCCGGCTAAACAACCGACGAATACTCTGGTAAGAAGAGCGTCATTTGGTTGAAGTTGAACAGTCATTACCTCAAAATGATTGATAAATTAACTTGGGAAAGTACTGCCATCGAACAAAGAGATCGTTGGAATCTTGTACTTTGGGGGAAATGGGACTTCCTTCCATTCAACTGGATAGGGCTGCTTAATCCCTAATCTTTGCAAGTTGTCTTTCTCTTTAAATGCCTCGAATTGCGTTCTTAAGAGTTTGACAGCTTCGTTGGCGTCTTCTAATGACGAAGAAGGAGCGGGTTGAGTTGTAGTAGTAGGAGGAGAAACAACATTGTAAGTACTACCCCCAGCTCCTGATTGACTTGGTGTAGTTTGAACTTGTACATGAGGTATTTGAGTAGGTGCTACCCCCAATCCAGCATTAACAGGCACTGATGATGCTATGATTTCTGGACTAGTAGTAGGTGCAATTGGTTGTGTAGCATGCTGTGCTACAATGATGGAATGCATACTAGCAACCATTTCAGCCATGGTCTTTAGCTTGTCTTCAAGTGCAGCGATTTGCTGTTCTTGATTTGCAGAAGTTGAAGCATCCGGATCATCAGTGACAACATAAGCTGTCACTTCTCTTGGTACAATGGAAGACACTGTCTATTCAGAGCTTTCGCTATATGCATCATAGTCGGAGAAAGAGACATCTTCAGAATGAGAAACAGGAAGATAATCTGAAGAATCTTGAGGAAGATTCCTTTGACCGATTATATTTCGGCTTTGAGAACGGGTATGTCGAAATACTCCTTCAGATGATTCTTGGAGTAAGTCTAAATACCGTTGGCTTGGTTTACGGAGTCTACCGTGCTTAGAGCATCTTTTACCCCCAGTGTCTCGGGAAGCCATATTAACAGAAGCATATAAGACTTCGTCTTCATCTGACATGGGTTCAGCTTTAGCCAAGTCAAACGATCGAAGACAGATCATTTTGTTGTTTGACAACAACATTGAATGATGACTTTGTGATTGCAGTGATGATCAGATGGTTGAACCGGAAGTGTTGAGACATTTTCTCGTTTTTGTCTTAGATTTTCTCGAAGATCAGCCCCAGGATGAGGAAAAGTTCGAGGAATATGTTCTTTAACAACATTCGGAACATGGTTCCGATTCTTCAAATGTTTTATCCCCTGTGTGTACAAGGAAGTGCTCATCTCATTGGCATAGGTATCGGGATTTTTGACCTTGGAGATTTGTTTCTGATGATGTTTGACCTTCGGTATTGGCTGTTTGCGTTTTATCGAAGTGGATCGGTTGAGATAAGTTTTGAGATCAGCAAATTCACCCCCAGGGGTTTCTGTCTGAGACACTAACAGTTTTCCCTGTCTGGAATGGGAAATTTTAAGAGTTGGAAGGTCTTGGAATTCTGCTACCGGAGTAGGCAGAATACCTCTTTGATTAGTACAAATACTCTTGTTATAAAGGAAAGAAGAATTCTTGTTTGAAAGAGTTCTAGTACCAATTGGTACTAAAGTACATTCAGGTGGATCCTCTTCAGTAAAGACTGAAGAAGATTGAGAAAAGACCAAAGGGCCTTTTCCTTTGTTTTGAGATGAAGGGTTAGCTAAAGAGCGTTTTCCTCTGTTGTCTTCCAAGTCATGAGACAAGGAAGTTTGAGAAAAGACCAATGGGCCCTTCCCTTTGTTTTGAAGAGAAAGAGGAATAGCCAAAGGACTACCCTCAATGGATTGTGCAGAGGCAATAGGGTGTTTGAGAAGAGGAGTAGAATCTCTTCTTTTATTATGAGAAGAAGAGAGTTTAGCCAAAGGGCTGTTTCTCTTGGATTGTGCAGGCTTAGTTTGCGCATGGGTGGAAGGTGCACTGGTCACTTGTGCAGTAGAAGCTTTGGTAGGAAGTGCATCAGGAGTTCTTGCCTTTGAGTGCTTAGGATGCACTTTGGTTACTGGAGTATTGGTCTGCGCAGGAAAAGCTACTGCCAATTGCGCAAGAGTCATAGGAGTCTTCTGTTTTGACAAGGCAGCATATGAAGTAGCCTGTACAACAGTTGCAAAAGACTGCGCAGCATTGACTGCAACAGATTGTGCAGCATTGGTTGAGACAGATTGTGCAACAGTTGGCACAGCAGTTTGTGCAGCAGTTGGCACATCAGTTTGTGCAGCAGTTGGCACAACACCCTTGGTGGCAAAACTGCCAGATTGTGCAGCAGTTTTGGAGACCCAAACTGAGCGCACTTTGCTCTTGGCAGAAGTGGCTGTAGTACGGGGAGTGGTCTTGGAGTTGAGCATCGCCTCGTAGGCTGTCTGGTTGACTTTAACAACCAGCGTCTTCTGCGTCTTCCCGATAGACGCTACGTCACATTGAGTTGCTACTTCCTCGTCGGAGGAGAAAGTTGTCCCCAGCAGAGTCGCCATTTTGTTTGCAAAAACAAAAGTATGAAACTTTATTGATACAAACTGTAATAAAGATTACAAGAATTCTGGGAAAATTACAACTATAGGAATCCAATCTTGATGACGATTGCTTTATCCCTTGGACGATGTGAACTTTTGAAGACGAAGCCTCTGAAGTTGAAAACAACTCTGGAAACTGAAGGCAAAAGCCTCGAAAGTTGAAGGCAAAAGTCTCGGAAGAATGCAGCAGCACTTGGGCAAGAACTCCTGAACTCTCTGATTTCTGATCTCTGATCTTGATCCCCCTTGAAATGAAGACTTGAAACTCTATTTATCGAGTTCTGGATATAACTAACTTTCAGTTATTCTGGACTGTGCAAGATAATTTGCGCAGCAACTGATTTGCGCAGCACTGGACTGCGCAGGCAGTTATTGGATCGTAGGCCAACTATCTGGGACACATGGCATCATTTGATTGAAATGCGCATGATCATGTATAGACAATTGCCACGTAATGAGCAATTGATGGCATGAATGCCACATGTAATTTGTCAGTTATGTTGATAGAATGCGCACAGTGAACTGTGCAGACTTTGGTTTACGTAGACTCAGACTGCGCAATCTATGGTTGCGCAAACCATTCTTGCGCAGTCTGAGGCTGCGCAAACCATTCATGCGCAGTCTGAGTCTGCGCAAACCAAAGTCTGTGCAGTTCACTGTGCGCATTCTATCAACATAACTGACAAATTACATGTGGCATTCATGCCATCAATTGCTCATTACGTGGCAACTGTCTATGCATGATCATGCGCATTTCAATCAAATAATGCCATGTGTCCCAGATAGTTAGCCCACGATCCAATAACTGCCTGTGCAGTCTAGTGCTGCGCAAATCATCTTGTGCAGTCCAGAATAACTGAAAGTTAGTTATATCCAGAACTCTATAAATAGAGTTTCAAGTCTTCATTTCAAGGGGGATCAAGATCAGAGATCAGAAATCAGAGAGTTCAGGAGTTCTTGCCCAAGTGCTGCTGCATTCTTCCGAGGCTTTTGCCTTCAACTTTCGAGGCTTTTGCCTTCAGTTTCCAGAGTTGTTTTCAACTTCAGAGGCTTCGTCTTCAAAAGTTCACATCGTCCAAGGGATAAAGCAATCGTCATCAAGATTGGATTCCTATAGTTGTAATTTTTCCAGAATTCTTGTAATCTTTATTACAGTTTGTATCAATAAAGTTTCATACTTTTGTTTTTGCAAGAATGGTTTGCGCAACCATAGATTGCGCAGTCTGAGTCTGCGCAAACCAAAGTCTGCGCAGTTCACTGTGCGCACTCTATCAACATAACTGACAAATTACATGTGGCATTCATGCCATCAATTGCTCATTACGTGGCAACTGTCTATGCATGATCATGCGCATTTCAATCAAATGATGCCATGTGTCCCAAATAGTTGGCCCACGATCCAATAACTGCCTGCGCAGTCCAGTGCTGCGCAAATCAGTTGCTGCGCAAATCATCTTGCGCAGTCCAGAATAACTAAAAGTTAGTCATATCCAGAACTCTATAAATAGAGTTTCAAGTCTTCATTTCAAGGGGGATCAAGATCAGAGATCAGAAATCAGAGAGTTCAGGAGTTCTTGCCCAAGTGCTGCTGCATTCTTCCGAGGCTTTTGCCTTCAACTTTCGAGGCTTTTGCCTTCAGTTTCCAGAGTTGTTTTCAACTTCAGAGGCTTCGTCTTCAAAAGTTCACATCGTCCAAGGGATAAAGCAGTCGTCATCAAGATTGGATTCCTATAGTTATAATTTTCCCAGAATTCTTGTAATCTTTATTACAGTTTGTATCAATAAAGTTTTATATTTTTGTTTTTGCAAACAAAGACCACTAGTACATGAAGGTCTACCGGTGCAAGAAGATCGACCGATTCAATGCACTACTTGCCTTTAACGTCGCGGTTGCAAAGATTATTTATGGTGAAAGAGACGGCCGAAAATATGAGTGTTGGATCACCCATCCGATGGAGAAGTGTGGAAGCACTTTGATCGAGTATATCCTGATTTTGCTTCAGATCCGCGTAATGTCAGGTTGGGGCTATCTTCTGACGGTTTTACTCCTTTTGGTCTTTCAGGATCCCAGTATTCGTTTTGGCCTGTGATTGTCACTCCGTATAACCTACCGCCTTAGATGTGCATGAAGACTCACTACATGTTTCTAACCGTTATAATTCCTGGTCCGAACAATCCCAAGAGGAACATTGATGTGTACTTACAACCTTTGATAGATGAGTTGAATCAGTTATGGGAAGTAGGCGTTAACATGTACGATGTTTCCAGGAAGTATAATTTTCAGATGAAGGCAACCCTTATGTGGACCATCAACGACTTTTCGGCCTATGGAATGTTATCTGGATGGAGCACTCATGGCCATCTCTCATATTCGTATTGAATGGACCGTACTAAGGCTTTTCGCTTGAAACACTGAGGAAAATCGTGCTTCTTTGATTGTCATCGGCAATTTCTGTTAAAAGATCATCCGTTCAGAAGAAACATGAATGCATTCCATGCCGGCGTTGTAGAGAAGGGTGATCCACCGCCAAGGTGGTGCGGAGCCACAAGATGGAAGGAGGTTAGAGATTTTCCAAGTGCTATCAAAGATCCTACAACTGGGTACAAGTGCGATGGATTTGGTAGAGATCATAACTGGACAAAGAGGAGCTATTCTGGGATCTGCCATATTGGAGTACCAATCTGATCAGACATAATCTTGATGTCATGCATATTGAGAAGAATGTATTTGATAATATAATTAATACTGTGATGGACGTAAAAGAAAAAATGAAAGACAATCCCAAGGCCTGGTTGGACTTAGAAGAAATATACAAACGCCCTGCATTGCATTTGATAGAGGAGAATGGAAAACAGTTCCTGCCGAAGTCAATTTTCTCACTGGACAAGGAGGATAAAGTGAGACTTTGTCGGTGGATCCAGGGCCTAAAATTTCCAGACGAATATGTGTCAAATCTGAGAAGATGTGTCGATCCGAAGGAAAATAAATTGACGGTCATGAAGAGCCACGATTGTCACGTATTCATGGAGAGGTTAATTCTAATTGTATTTCGAGAATTCTTACCGCAGGCAGTTTGGGATCCATTGATGGAGCTTAGCATATTCTTCAGGGATCATTGTTCTAAGAAATTGCTCGTTGATCGTCTAGAAAAGAAAGAGAAGGACATTGCGGTAACACTGTACAAGCTAGAGAGGGTGTTTCCTCCTGGATTTTTCGACTCTATGGAGCATTTATCGATTCATCTATCCTATGAGGCACGTGTTGTTGGACCCGTCGAATATCGATGGATGTACCCGTTCGAGCGACATTTGAATCACCTAAAAAAAGGTGAAAAATAAGGCACGGGTCGAGGGTTCTATTTGTGAAGCCTATGTTCTCGAGGAGATCACAAACTTTTGTTCGATGAATTTCAAGCCTCATGTTGCAATTAATAGAACGAGAGCTTCCAAAAACAACGACGGATATCATGAATGTAATGATACAATACTGAAGGTATTCAATGCCCCAGGAAAGCCATCGGGTAAAATGAAGAAGAGATATCTGAACGATGATGAGCTAAGGGCTGCTCAGGTGTATGTATTACTCAACTGCGACGATGATGAAGTAGAGAAGCTGGAGGGGTAGTCTACATCATTTTAATAGTGTTGATTATTATATTATTAAATTAATTAAACGATATTGTTTTCAACATATTTAATGATAATGTGAGGTCAGGTAGGCCACACATAACAGAAGAAGAACTGGAATAAGAAATAAGGCGTTATTTTCCATCATGGTTGAGTGCATATGTAAGACTTGAGAACTTTGTAATTACCTTTCTGTATATGCACTTGAGAATGAGCTTAATTTATTTTTTCGTGGTATTTAGGTCGATCGTCCATACGCAAGACTTGAGAATGAGTCTATTAGAACGCTAGCCAAGGGACCAATTTATGCTGCAAAAATATTGCCAAGCTACTGTGTTAATGGGTTTAGGTTCAAGTCAACAACTTGCCCGATCAGAGACAACTTTGTGGATCTAGATTCCACCAAAAACAGTTGTTTGTGTATCAGATCTTCGAACTACAAAGATGTTGATACGGGCAACGATTTCTATGGCATCCTACGGGAGATTGTGGAGCTGACATATAGTTATGGAATAGAGCCTGCTAAGATTGTGTTATTCAGGTGTGATTGGTTCGATCCGATTGAAGGTCAAGGGTGGAAAGTAGACAACCACGGTCTTGTGGATATAAATTATCGGCGTCGATATCAAGCCTATGAACCATTTGTCCTTTCAAGTCAGGCTCAGCTCGTGTACTTCACAAGTTATCCTAAATCGGGAACAACAAGGTCAGACTGGTGGACAGTATGGAAGACCAAAGCTAGAAATACCTTTGAGATTGACGATATAGCTTATCAGGAGGATGAACTACCTCTTGTAACAAATATTATAGAAGTGGACACGACAGAAGTTCCTTATTACATATCTAATTGTGTAGAAGAAGTAGAATTATCTGAAGAGGAAGATGCAGATGAAAGTGAAGATGTAGAGGAGAAGGAGAAAGACGAAGAAGAAGAAGAAGAAGAAGAAGAAGAAGAAGAAGAAGAAGAAGAAGAAGAAGAAGAAGATGAGCTAAACGAACTAGATAAATTTTTAGAAGAGGATTAAATATGTACGTTTGTTTTATCATTATATTTGACACTTTAGTGACACTTTTATCATATAAATCTGTGACACTTTAGTGACACTATTATCTGTGACTATGAGATTTTTGAATAATCTGTGATGTCTATCATATAAATATGTATATTTGTTTTATTGTCATATGTTATTATCAGGTATGACTAGACCCGGACGACGCGGAGGATATTATGTTAGACAGTCCCGTCTGCCTCGGACTGGGGATGCAGATTCTGTACCCTCATCCTCATCTTCGAGTATGCCAGTGTACCATTCTATTCCCGGTCCATTACCGGGACAGGGCAGTTCCAGCAGGTTGGCGACTCCTCCCTCGTCGTCTAGCATTCCTGATCCCGCGTCCAGCATTCCTTCCGCGTCCAACATTCCTCCTGCCGACGGCTCCATGGGGAGAGCCGACGCCCAACATATGGAGGAATGCGATCAGACTGATCCTCTCCAGCCAGGAGGTGAGAGCGATCCTCCATGCGCTCCCCCGGACGAGACGCGTATGAAGATTTGGACGGACGGGCCTACGAAGTAAGTTAATTAGTTAATATATTTCTCAAATGATTATATGTACATATATATTCATAAAATTTATTATTGTATAGATATCGGCCTCCTGCAGTACAGAGACAGCTGGGGTTATTTCTGAGGCAGAACTATGGTGGACCTTGGATTAACTACTCAGATGCTCCCACAGATAGGAAGGCCTTTTGGTTGGCCCACTTCAAGGTAAAAAATTTATTTATTTTTAAATTTTAATAATGATTTGTGTATATTATATAAATTTTTATTTTACTTCTTGTAGAGGACCTATTTCTATCCACCACACCGGGCGACGAAGATCGAGGCCCAATTTTCTGCCGTTGCAGGCAAGCTCATCCGTGATACGATACACGACCAGAAGTCTCGTGATCGCTCCGGAAAGCCGATCCATGGTTGGATCACGCCAGAGCAGTGGACTGCGATGAAGGCTAGATTCGCCGAAGCCAGGTATCAGGAGCGATCTGACAAGGCCAAGGTGGCGCGGTCAAACGCCAGTAAGTGGTGTGGTGGCTCCATTACGATGACGGAGCATTTTCGTCGTCTGGTGCATTTCCTATGACGGACATCATTTTATATATAGTTGGATAGAATGTTTAATACTAATAATAGATAATATATTTTAACAGGTAAAAAAGGGTGAGGGCCCGAACATGGTGACCGTCTGCATGGTCACCCATCGGAGGGCTGGGGAGTTCATTGACGAGAGGGCGACGCAGGCATATGTACGTTCTATTCTTTATATTAATTTACTATAATTTAGAAAATAGGAAAATAGATATCAATATAGACTTTAGCAAACACTTACACATTAGCAAACATTGTTCTAGGCCGAGTTTGTTCGGCTACAAGAGAAGGCGGCTGCTGCTGCTAGTGCGCCAGCAGAGGGAGGGACTGGTACTTCCTTCCAGCCGCCTATAGCTCTATCGTCGGACGACCTCTGGATGATCGTCATTGGCGGTCTTCAGAAGGGTACGTACTACGGTACGGGATCCTACGGTACGTATTTGGCTTCAGAGTCATCCCGGGCCCCCTCTGTCAGTGCGCAGTCTCCAGCTTCGCAGGCGTTATCACGAGCTCAGGATATTCGTCGTCAGATCGACGAGCTGCATCGCGAGTTGCAACAGCAGATTTTTGATCACCTTACCGCAGAGCGACGATCCGACCCTCCGATGATCACCGAACGATTTGATGCGGTCGAGCACAGTATACAGGAGCTGATGAGTCTGCAGCTGGCTACAGCTGCCAGCTTGCACACACTCACCGAGTCTACGCAGCGTACAGAGCGTAGACAGGTCGAGCTGGAGGGATCGCAGAGGACCATGTCTGCCTTACTCACTCAGGTATCGACTTCGATTGAGGAGAGTACTCAGAGGATGGGGAGTACCCTTTCTGCGTATGGTGAGCGACTGCGAGAGCTGGAGCAGATACGTCCTCCCGGTCCATCGACGGCGTCGACTCCAGACATTGAACTGCCTCCTACGGCCCATACGGTACAGCTCACACAGGAGCAGTATGAGTACATGCTATCCCAGATGCGTGGCAGGGGTCCTCAGTGATCCAGTAGATTTTTTTATCATTTTTGTATTTATTGGCCCTATGGGCCCATTGACCATTCTGTACACTAATTTTTATTATTATTTGACTATGTTGGACATGTATGTTTGTTGGACATGTATATTTGTGATATTTAATTTGTTAGTATTTTTATTGAGTACATGTATGATATTTAGTTGTAGACTATTATGATGGGAGATTGTTATTCATCTATTAGTTGTAGACTGTTATGATGGGAGACTATTAATTATGATGATATCTGCGACGGGGATGATAAATATACCTACGCTGGTTATAAGAGATGATCTGATATACAAAAGAGGTGCTGCCCAAATTTTAAAAAAATATAATATATATTTTTGTAATGATGTGTGTCTGTATTTACAGTGTATGTGAAATGCAGTGTTCGGAACCATCGATAGTTTCGATTACTGTTGTATGTTTTATCTTGGACAGAAAGAGCACTGTTCAGGGTGTACTTCTGAGAGATTCATTTTCACATCCTTCACTCTCTCGGGACGTCGTACAGGATCCCGAGAAGGTGAAGGACGTGAAGAGGAAGCTCTGAGAAGTGCACCCTGAACTGTTGCTCTTTCTATTCAAGATAAAACATAAAACAGTAAGCGAAACTGTCGATGGTTCGAACACTGCACTTTACACACACTGTAAACACAAACACATAGCATAACAAAAATATACATTATATATTTTTAATTTTTTTAGTATTCTGCGACGGATAGCGACTTATAGCAACGGATAAGGGACGTCGCTATACATTGCTAATTAGCGGTGTTACATCGCTGTACGTTGCCACCTTGCTGACGTGGCAGGTATGCCACATCATCACGTAAATGGAACTAACCGTCACTAAGTAGTCGCACTACGTCGCCAATTCTGTGACGTAATATTTTCGTCGCTCTCCGTCGCTAACTTTATAATGACCCAGCGACACGGCGGTGACGTCGCAAACAGCGACGTAGGGCGACGAATGTGACATCTGCGACTAGCTTAAAAGCGTCATTTTCCGTCGCTAAAGTCGTCGCTAATTACGATTAGCGACATATTTTCTATTATTAGCGATGTATAATGACGTCGCTAATTTGCCTTATTTTAGTAGTGATCGTTGTGCCTCAAGACTATTCTCGTGCTAAAAACATAAATGTACCAACTCGTGCTTGCCTTTCGTGCCATATGTTGGGATGCAACATGTTTCGCGTCATCGACTTGGTCTGTGCTTCAACATCGAGGCCGTGCCTCGCAACTTAGCATGACTTAACCAAACTTGCCTTACGGTCCTTCTTAACTTAACTCAAAATGACTCAAGTCTGACTTATGCAACTCTATGCCAACGACTTAATACTCAACGCCACATTTTGTGCCAAAGTACGTATCTTTTCTATAGCCAAATCTTAGGCTTCTTAAGACTTGTATCGCAACCGTGCATACCATCTTTATCCTATTCGTGCCGTACTTGCACTCTTTTTATTTGACTGACACAGTGCATGCGGATTGTCGCTCAGCATGCCAACTTATCTACTATATGAAAGGTCACTAGCAATGTCAAGCTATCTTGGACCTTAATTGGATAATACGGTGCGATCGTATACAACGAGGCACGATCTCGCCGAACTTTTCGTACTACCCGCTCTACGGTGAACCCCTCGGGTCAAGTCGCACACCATCCGAGGGTCCCGCAAGCATGTTCCTTCAAAGCCAGACCGGTCCTGTGGTCGCAGGTACCGTTTGAGGAACAAAACCATCCTTGTCAACAAGTTGTTCAATGACCATGCATGACTCAACTCGATTTACCATGTCCTTCCTTATTCATCATCGTGCCTTCCATATTTCTATCGAGACTCCCAAGTAGTAGGACCGATCTCGGCGATAACTAGTCGCATGAACTTTCTATCGAGACTCCCAAGTAGCGGGACTGATCTCGACGACAACTAGTTGCGTGAACTTTCTATCATTTTAAAATCCAAGGAACGACTACTGCATAGTCTTCCAGCTTAACTTGGACCAAACATGTCTTCTTTAACGGTGGCATACTTACCCTTGAACCTACCGTGGCTCGTGCCTTAAACCAACTTGTTATCTAAGCGACACTATCACTCAAGTCATACTTTATATGACGAGCCTTGGGATCGTAGGACTATGCGACTTGACAACCGCAGAAAATATGGGACAGTGCTTGCTATGACTTCGATAGCGCAAAAAAACTCTTGCCTAACTTAATCGTGCAACAACTTAACCAGCGGGATGAGCAAAGGCGATGCCAAGCCTTACATTGTAGAAATGTGTCGTGCATGAATTCTACTTGAATAACCAAGTTCTTTGGGTGCCTAGACTTATGCCATGAATCGTACAATACAACTTAACCCGTGGGACGAGCAGAGGCTAGGCTAAGTCTTGGATGATGGGACCGTACATGCTTTATTAAGCATTTATGCAGGAGACGCCTATGACTTAGGCTAATTCATAACTTTGTAGCGAAGACCGACTTTCCTTCTCCCAAGCCACGAGACGAAGGATCGAGTGACATTTTTGAAAGCCATCGTGCAACATTTCTAAGTCGACCGTGGGACGTTTTCCATCTTCTAACTCAATCGACCCAAGTTGGGAGTATTCTCTTAGCTATGTGGATGCGTCTCTTTTATTATCAAGCCTGCTTGTGCAGTTGAAAACTTTCGTTTTATTAGTGCGAAGGCCAAGCTGAGGCAAGTTCACTGAAGCCACCCACCTGAGCGAGGAGTCGCCTCGACCGAGCGGGTCTTTGAGCAGCCGTTGCATGGCTAAGTCCAAACTCCATCGGTGTTTTGATTCCTCCGATTGACTGAGTGGGACGGGGCATTACATTATACACCACTCAGAAAAAGTTTTATCCTCGAAACTAACTCAGTACACTTATTGACTTATAATTCGACTAATCATCCAGTGACTCTCGTACGTACTTCGCCTCAATCAATATTCAAATTCTTTTCCAAACTAACGATCGCACTACTATCAATCTTTTACTTGAGATACGATTTTAAAATCTTCGATACCCTTCCGTTCCTTTAGTCTTATTTGAATTCAACGTATCATTTGGTTGGATCGTGCAAATATTCCAGGCGTCCCCAAAATACATACATTTTAGCCAAGTCTCATGATAGAGAATTCGTCATTCTCACTCGAGTCGGATCGTGCTCATATTCAGGCGTCCCTAAAATATATGCATTTTAGTCGAGCCTCGTGAGTGGGATTTCCCTCTAGTTGAATCATTCTATCCATCCATACCATTTTCCAATCCTAGCAATCCTTCAGATTAATTATGCCAATATTATCTATCGAAATATGGACATCTCGCCTAACCGCTAGGCCATCTCTCAAGGCTAAAGTCAATGTCAGGATTGGAATTATAGTGTAAAACCCCTAAATTTTTACTATTTTTTATAATAAATTTGGTACTGATTTAAATTTTTGTATTGTACGTCGCGTAGTCGTATTGTACGTCGTGTACAAAATTTTATTTTTCGTAATTGCTCGACGAGTGCGAATATGTGCGAGCGTACACATTTTTAGAAAAACATTTTCCTATTCTTATAGTTTCAAGATAATATATATAATAATTATTTTTAGCTATCAAAATTTCTAAATTTATGATTTTATTTATGAAAAGCCTTTTATTTAGACAGTTATAATAATAAATAATATTCTTATAAAATGGCATACTAGAAAAGTGTATATTTGTAAATATTATTTGTTCATACATATATATTTCGTAATTAATTATTAGTTTATTTTTAAATAATAATGTAATTTTCAAAATTATTATTAATAGTATTTTTGGAAAACATATTTTGAAATTATTGTGACAATTTAAATCTTGATTTGAATTTTTTATTTATTTAAATTAATATCTATATTTGGGATTTGAATTATCTTATTTTTAAACTAAAGGATGTAAATTAATTAGATTTAAATTGATTTCGATTTGGATTGTAGATGAATTATCTAATTGGTTTTTAAATCTTCCTAATCCTTATCTTAATGGAAATTTCCACATCCTATAAATAGGCAGGTACTCTTCCATAAATTTTTATCATCCACAAATTTTTCTATAAACCCTAATCCCGTGCATCGTGTCCGTGCCCCTATTTTTCCCTTTTCAATATTTTATTTACATGTACATTTCACCTTCTTCGTGTCCATATGTCGGAAACGATTTCGACACAGCAACCCAATTCTCTAACCCTAATCCTAATCCCGTCTTGTCCGCTGCCATCTCCTTCGCCATACCCAATCTCAGCCGCCGTCACCCAACAACTCTCCACGCCCTCACGACCACCTTCCGGTGTCTGTCGACCATCACACCCGACCACCCTGCTCTGGCCAAACCCCCACCAAAACTCCGGCCAGCCTCACCCAATCACCACCGTACACCCAAACCCAGCCTCCTATCCGATCAGAGCCGCTCCTCCCCGACACACTGCCACCCTCTGCCAATAAACTCCTGTCAACCCAGCCGACCAACCCCTGGCCGCGACGACCACCGCAGCCACCCGTCGACACCACCACCATCCTAATACCACCTCCACAACCACCGCTGCCGCCACCCGAACCACCCCGTCGGCCTAACACCACCTCCGTAAGCCCCACCGGAGCCCCCACCTGCCAAAACCAGCCACCCCCACACCAGCCGCTCCACCACCGCCAACCCATAACACTACGAGCAAAGAAATAAAATCTTAACCCTAAAACTCACCTCCGTCGAGCCGACCAGGCCGCCGGCGTCGCCAACCAACTCTAGCCGCGACCCCAACTCCGAACCGCTCTTTCCTTTGCGCCGTGTCCGCCGCTGAGCCCCGAGCCGTTCCCTCGAACTCCGACAACCCATCGCCGCCCCATCCCGCTACCGAGCAGCCGTGTCCAGCCGAACCAGCCGTATCCACAGTCGAACTCTGGCTGGGCCGCGTGCGCCTTCCGATGACACCCTCCTCCGCCGCGCCTAGCCGTGGCCACCCGCGTGAGCCGCTTCCCCTTCGCCGTTAGCCACCTCCATCCGTGCCCTAGCTCCGACCACCGCCATCCGTGCCCTAGCTCCGACCACCGCGAACCCCGAGATCCTCGGCCGACCTCCGCGCAGTACACCCCCGTCCCCGGCTGACTTCCCACTGCTCCGTCGCTCCCCAGCCCCTTTGATTTAATGGTTTTATGTTTTTATTTTATTTATTTTATTTATTTTTTTGTTAAATCTTTGTTATTAGTTGTTTAAGCTTTGTTTCTGTTTCGTATTTAATTATTATTATTATTATTATTATTATTATTATTATTATTATTGTTATTATTAATAATTTTTAGAAATAGTTATTATTATTATTATTATTATTATTATTATTATTAATTATTATGATGATTTTGTTGTGGTTGTTTGTTGATATTATTGTTTTTATGGTAAATATTTCTAACTATTTTAAAAAAGGTAGTTTTTACCAAAAATCGTACTTGACAAAAATAAAAAATAAAAATCTAGTTATAGCCCTAAACTGATTTTTTGATTTCCGAGGTACTTATCTAAAAATATTTTTGGCTCATAAAAATATTGTTATTGCAGATTTTCAATTTAATTAAGAAATAGTTTTCGACTTATAAATTATAATGTAGCCTAAAATAATTTTCTTTTCTAGATTTTTAAGGTAGTTATCTAAAATATATATATTTTTCTATCTAAAGTCGTATATTTACAAACTTAGAGTTTGCCTTAAAACATTTTCATTTTTTAAGTATATATATCTAAAAACTATTTTAGCTAATAAAAATATATTTTCGAGTATTACAAATAGTTTTCCTAAATCATATATATATATATTTTTTTTTTTCCTAAATCATATATATATATATATATATATATATATATATATATATATATATATATATATATATATATATATAAGTATTACAAATAGTTTTCCTAATTCATATATATATATATATATATATATATATATATATATATATATATATATATATATATATATATATATATATTATTTATCTAAATTTCTTTCGACTATCCTTCCGTCTGCAACTACGCCCATTATTCCTATCCTCCTGCCAATTCTGTCCTTCCTCCTATCGACCCTAACCAATTTGACCGTCATGGACCCGATGGAACTGACCGTACGACCACCCGAGGTCACCTTGCATAGTTGTCGTACCGAAGTCACAGTTCGTGCCACCGTGATTATCGCAGCACACCAGGCGTACTACCAGGCAAGATACCTTGCCATTTGCTGTTTATTTATTTTAGCTCATATTTCATGCATTATTTATTTTTTTATGCAAAATAAACTGTGATACATGGCATAACCTGTTGGAACTTACTGTTCATTTATATTTCCTACTATGTATTATTTTTCTTACACATTAAAACTAGATTTAAGGGACCACCTTGTGTGTTGCATTCATTGGCCTTGACACGTTGTACCACGAAGTTGTATGTCGCATATAGAACACGGACGTGCATGATTGGCTGGCCACCAGTACGTACAAGCCATGCGATAGGAATAACCGCTAATAGAGATTGCATGCTTAGTTTGACTTAGCGGTTAATAGTTGTTTTGTGTTGTAGATACAACACAGTAGGCATTGGGCGGGGATGACAATTCCTTAGCGTATGGGCTTCGATGCACTTTTCCTTGTGATCCGGAAGCTCCACTGGAGATACGGGGCTGATGACCCATGATTACTGATGGCCACTGACGTTCTGCGGAACGTTATGCTCTTATTGATTGGGCCTCTAGTGCCCCAAGGAGGGACTATGCCGATCCTATTCAGCCAGGGCCCATGCGGAGGAAGAATTGTTCTTAACTACATTTCACTTAGAACGGTTAGGTACCTTTATCCGTTAGGTACGAGTACCTTTGGTTTGGGTACTTGTATCTGACCGTGGCTTGGAACAATAACTTGTCGCAGAATAGTTTGTCACATCTTGTCCTTGTTTAGTTGTAGGTGTGGCTTACTACTTCGAAGAGAAGGTATTGAACCTTGTTGGGGTCCGGATACCATATTAGATTCATAGCATGGAAAGATACGTCACCGTGAATTAGTTTACCATCTCCTGTCCTTGTTTGGTTGGGGGGGATGGTAAGCTAGTTCAATAGGTGTGTATTGGACCATGTTATAATTCAATTGACTTATTTATTTAAGCAATATTTATTCAGTTTATATGGCATGATATTATGTGTCTTGTTACGTCCCTCTGAGGACCTGGTTATCTATCCAGGTGTGTGCTCTTGTCTTTCGTAGGTGTTCTAGCTCTAGCCGTGATCATCATTATTTTTTTGAGGATGATTGTACTTGGATCGTCTTCGCTTCACTCGCCAAATTTATTTTATTTTCATGTGTTTTTCCTTTACTTGTTGGTATTGGATTTGTCTCCGCCCAACATATTGTATCAAGACAATTCACTATCATTATATGATATCTTTTATTCTTTTATTTTGTGTGGATGAGATTAGTTATGGTTCTACTGCATTTTATAGCTTATGTATTCATACGAGGTTTCCATATATTGGAGTGTACTTCGTATGAATACAGCTGGCATGTCTACGTTCCTAGTCCTACGTATTTTGAGACTGGAGCGTTACATATTTTTGTGGTGGCTCATGCAGGTCGAGATAAATTGTTTGGTTACTTTACCGTACCAAGCAAGCCTGCGAATAGGATTAGAAGTCTAGGATCTCATCCACATACTTGACCTTTTTCCTCGATTCCATATTCGACTGACTCATCGATTGCATCTTGCTTGATTCCTTCTATCATTATTCTTATCTTTCCTTCGTGCTTGCTAGAGATTGACCCTACTAGTTAGATGTCCCAAACACCATTAGTTTAATTCTTTTAAGTTGGGTAGAATGCCTTATGACCTAGCAACCACTTTGTCCTTGCGACCTATATTTGCAAGTCTACTTAGATTCTAGAATTTAGAGGACCCTAAACCATCTAGTCGACCCAGGACTTGGACAAGAAGACTATAGGATGACTGTATAGAGACCAACACAGGATATGACTTAGAATCATTATGCTTTCTTTCGATCTTAACTTCTCGTGTCTATGTATTTACCATTTTGACTAATGATGCTAATGTAGCCTAGTTTTTGTAAGCTTATTCTTTCATCGAGCTTGTTCAAGACATATGTTATTTGGGTCTCTCCCACTAACAAATTGTCTAATCAGAACTAGTGCATGATGGTCTGATCAACCTAGTGCACTTTGGTTCGCTTCTATCTATCAGTAGAAGTATGGAAAATATTAAAGAAGGATCCATGCGGCCAGGACCATGCGGCTCAGGAGGCCCATGCGGCTTACAGATTCAAGCGGCACGAGGGACTATGTGGCTCAAGACGTCCTATGCGGCTCAGAACAGGAGACACGTGGCTTGTAAAACAGTTCTCCCCTCCTGCATTAATTACTTTGACGGCTGACAACTCTAAAAAAGTGACAGCCCTGACACAAAAGAGGTAATTATGACCCTGTCATAATGACAGACCCCTAGAAAAGTGAAGGAGATCTCTGACACAATCTCCCGAGATCCAGAAAATGCCACGTGGCCCTGACACGTGGACGATCATATGCGGCTCGAGCGAAGACTTTCCATGCGGTTCAGAATGAAGCCATTCCATGCGGCTCAGGCCGAAACAGTCTGATGCGGCTCAAGCGGAGGCCTTCCCATACGGTTCAAGAGGACCATTTCTATGCGGCCCAGGCGGATGCATCCCTATGCGGCTCGCAATGATCATCTCCATGCGGTTCAAAGGTTCGAAGGGGAGAGCCACTACCCAAGCAGCCCTGACACGTGGCCCGAACCTTCTGTGGCCCAAATCTTATGCGGCTCAATCTTCATGCGGTTCAGATCCCCCCAGTGGCTCCTAGGACACGTGTCATAAGCCGATCAATCTTCCATATTTATTGTAATCAGAGATTAGGTCAAATCTTAATAATCTAGGACACGTGGCAGGAGAATAAATCAAATTTATTCGTAGACATAAGAAGATCATTATGAGGAAGTTTTATTCCAATCAGTATTAATTGCTGATGAGATTTGGTGTAATCTATACTTAATGGTCCAAATTCATCACAATCAAAACTAATGGCCTAGATTGACCAATCCACAGGCCGCCGCCATCTCCAAGAAGCAATCATTTGCAACCCTAATGATCACACCCCATTCCTATAAATAGCAGGGTGTCATTCCCTTGCAAGAGAACACACAGAGAGAGGCGCACATAGGAGCACTTTTTGAGATCAGAGAGAGCACCAGAGTACTTGGAGAGAAGAGCAGAAAGAGAGCAAAGGGAGCATTTCTTCCAACGCCAAGCAATCTTCTGGAGCCAAGGCTGCATACCGATCGTCCAAGGAGTAAGGCAGAGCTGCCGTCGCTTTCCCGAGCCTCTATTGTCACCCCCAGAATCTAAAATAAATAATTGTACTTAGACTGCTGTACCTAGGTTTTCGTCCCTAGGCTTTCTTTGTACGAGCGAGTTTGTAACGTGAAGTAAAAGTCCAGTCCTCCGATAATTGTTCTGCTCTTTTATATTTCATGGTAAACACGAAGGCGACTCTGCTGGGGACAAACTTCTCCACGGCTGAGGAGTTGGTGACGCAGTCGGATGCAGCCAAGCTTGGCTCCACGCAACAGAAGATGGTCGTCCGTTTCGACCAACAGGCGTTTGAAGAGATGCTTTCTGAGGAAAGTGCCGGCCCGATCCAGAAGCGAACACGCACAAAGAAAGCTCGCTGCGAATGGAGGCCAAAATCATTTGCTCCCCTACAAGCTCTGGACGGGGTACTCTCTGCTACCCAAGACGGTGAGTGCGATTCTCATGCGGCTCCACTTCGAGCCGTAGAGAACTCTGCTGTCCCCAAGACCGGCAAAGGAAAGCACTACGATGCTGGACTTGCAGGGACAAAGAGCGACTCTATGCGCCCCAAGAAGAAGCCGAGCATTCCTATGGCCAAAACTGCCAACCACATGCAGGAGGCTCATGCGGGTGGATCTAGCAGCCGCATGAAGAAAATCCAGGCGGCCAGATCATCCAGCCGCATAAAGAAGGCTCGTGCGGCCGAGACTCCCAGCCGCATGAAGAAAGCCTATGCGGCTACGTCTGCCAGCCGCATATGGACCAACGATGACAGCCGCATGACGCCTACTCCACGCGGCTCTGTCTTCGATCGCCTCTCGTACGGTCCTGATCTCTTGTGCTCCCAAGAAGACATGTCTGACTCTCTCCAGTATCACTTAGACTCTTCCTACTATGTGCCCTTATGCACTAGAGCGAAGAAGTCTAAAGCAGCGCGAGCCTGGCGAGTTCGGCCCGCTGATCTGACCTCTGACCATTCGAGCGTTCCGCATACTGTTACGCGGGCCTCGGATGGGAAGTTGTACAGAACCACTCGAGTCCAGTCCCCGGCGGCAGACGGACAAAGAGGTTCGCAAAAGTCTCCCAAAATCCCGGAGCGAACATGGTCGGTCCAGACCCATCAGACTTACGTGAGGCTATCCTCCACAAACGCAAAGAAAGAAAAGATGCATCGGGGTGCAAAGAGTCCTCCCACGGACGTCACTGCACCCAAGTTATCGTCAACTGCTGCTGCAATAACACGATGATGCAAGAAGACCGACAGTCTGTCTTTCAATGACTGCAACAGCCATCTTCAGAAGACGTGGCACTCCTCGTCGTCTCCTGCAACTCTGCTCGGAAAGTCCCCGCTGATGGAAGGGGAAAGAAGACGAATGTTCCCAGCCCGAAGATCTCAACCACTGCGACTAAAAGACTATCGTCTAAGCGGGTGCCCACCACCGGAGTTTTCCAAGGTACTCGCTCTAAGACAAAATTTGCTACAGTGGAAGATTCGTCGTCCACAACGCAGGGGGTTGCTGGGGCTGGGGGTAGCACCCTTCCGAGCCTCCACAACAACCCGATGTTCCAAGAAGACCAGCCGGGGGAGACAACTCTCCCATTGGATGTAGCAAACCTCGATGTCCCCGAGGACGTCCATAACTTCCAAGACGAGGCGAACTCGGAGACTGGGGGTACTGTTCCTTCCGAGTTTGAGTCAGAAGAGAATATACCCACATACCCCGATGACTTCTCACTACAGGGGTACGATTCAGAGGGCGCTTACTCCACCGCTCCGTCTATCTCTCCTCATGTGAAGACGGTATTCATGACAGACAGCAACCAAGGTAGTTCCAGTGATCGCCAACGCATCGACACTCTAGAGGCCATACTACATGCCTTGGTCAAGTCTGTAGACGAGATAAAAACGGCCCTTCCAAATCTCCAAGGAGGGACGCCTGGCCAAACAAGTACGGGTCCCGCTGTTAATGCGGACTCGAACTCAGCGGCATCGAACCCGGGCAACAATCCTCCTGAAACAACGGCCCCCACCACCGTGGACGAAGCATGCGAAGCGAGAAAAGTGGTCCAGAAGCTCCGAGCCATGTTCCATGCTCGAGAAAACTCTCAAGACCTCAGAATATGGTAACCATACCCTGCTGCATGGAGGGATGTTCCATTCCCACCAAGATATAAGCCGTTCAATATCAATCCTTATGATGGCAAGACCTCAGCAAGTCGGTACATCACTTACTTCGAGGTCACCACCGACCATCTGCCCCATGACGATGCCATTCTCATACGATTATTCTTCGGGGCATTGGAAGGAGTCGCCTTCGACTGGTATCGCAATCTGCCGGACAACTGCATCCACTCCTTCGCCGGCTTCAAGCGCATGTTCTTGGAGAGATTCTACGAAGTAGGGCAGGACATCACCATGTCCACCCTCATGGACGTCGTCCAAGGAAAGAAAGAGCTGACAAGGAACTACATCGAGCAGTTCCGCCAAACCGCCATGAAGTTGCCCTCTGGAAATCCAGATTTCTCCTTGATTAAAATTTGCCAGAAAAGACTCCTCCCAACAATCAGTCTCTGGATGGGCGAAAGTCAATTCAAGGACTGGAAGACGTTCATCATCAGCGCCACAAGTGCCGATGAACGATTGAAGAAGGCTCGCCAACTGGGATTGTACATCTCGTACGGAGAGAACAAGGGCAAGCGTCCCAACAACGACAATGGGGGTAGCCCCTCCAACAATCGGGACAACAGGGAAAAGCAGGCTATGGTGGCCGATACAGCACAGAAACCTGAGCCAAAGCCAGCAGACAAATAATGGCCGCAAATCACTTACTCCTTCGAAGATGGTCACATCAAGCCCATCTTGGACATGCTCATACAAGGAGACAGAATCTAGCTTCCTCCACCAAGATGGGAACCGTGGCCGGCAGAGATGGAGAACCGAATGTACTGCCATTATCACCGCTACGTCCACCTTCCTACACTCGACTGCTACTAGCTAAAACGGTACATCCAAAACCTCATCGATTCGAATGCTCTGGCTATCGATTTTGAAGAGGTAACCGTGGCAGCCAACATGGTGTCAGTACAATTCGGCAGCTTCCCTCCGACGAAAACCTAAGACGGGGTGGTCCCCATCCCTCTGGCAACAATGGAGATCTCTAATCTTCCTCCTCCCCGAGATTAGGCCGCTGGTCTAGTGTCCCTCACCACATCACGAGGGGAGGTCATGTGGATCCATCCAGACTTGGTTTCGGAAGTGACTCGGCCCATATCGTCTTCTATCTGCAAGAAAAAGAATAGAAAAATCAGGTCCTGCCACACAATCTCGACAGACATCGAAGAAGCTACAGCCGTCGTCACGCGGTCTGGGGCGTAATCCCAACCTGTGGTTGACAATCCAGCTGAAGATCATCAACCCACTACAACTGATGCTCCGGGACCAGCTCAGCCTCCGACGACCGACAAGCCTAGGCCGAGGGATACTCGCTTCGACAAATCCCTCCGAAAAGAGGCAGCCTAAGGGCTGGAGAAGCCCTACAACTTCGACATCTTGGCATAATTGGCCAACACACCGGCCAAGTTATCATTATACAAGCTCCTGAGAATCTCCAAAGATGTTCGTGCGGCTTTGAGCGATGCACTCCAAAATGCCGATGCATACCTGGCTCAAGTCAACCTCACGGGAGAAAACCCGCCTGCAGATCTCCAAGACAGCGCCTGCACGGGAGCAATGTCCAACATCGTCTTCACTCCGCAGGACATGCTCATCAAAACTAATCTGCACGATCGCCCACTATACTACACTGGATACATCGACGACGTAAAGGTGGATCGGATGCACGTTGATCCTGGCTCTTCCATAAGCATTATCCCGAAGGGTCTGCTATATCATCTCAGCATCCTAATGCATCGCCCGACGCCTACAAGTACCGCCATCAGCGGTTTCAATTCGGGCATGAGCTACCCTATTGGGAAGATTCATCTGAAGTGTCAAATTGGCGACCTCCAATCCGAAGTCACCTGCTACGTCATAGATGCAGACACTTCTTACAACATCCTCTTGGGGCGCCCGTGGATACACGATTATATGATCGTGCCTTCTACGCTGCACCAGTGCTTCAAATATGTCGACAAACACGGCTTCGTGAGGACGGAATTTGTTGATATTGATCCCTTCAAAGGGGTCGAATCTTACTACTCAGACTCCTGCCTGTACGAAAAATCAAAGAAGCATCATGGTGAAGGTGATGTACAAGCTAGTACCGAGACAACCACAGGATCAGAAGAGCCTCTGACGATCCACCTCTAAGCTCGCAAACCGGGCTGGTCCGTACCCCTTACTGCCACTCTGCGAAAGGACGCAATCAGCCTCTCGGCACAAGAAGAGCAAATGATAATCCGGCTGCCAAGGTCCGGCCAAGTGCCAAGACCCACAACGGGGCCAATGACAATCATACTGTCGAGAGTCGTTCAGCCCCAAACGGAGAAGCTCAATCCCTCCGACAAGCCACTGACGATACGCCTTCCCAAGAAGGGTCGTCACCCCGATGCAAGATCTAACACTTCTAGCGAACCAGCTGTAGGAGCGTAAAAAGTGCTTCAAAGAAAGAGTCATCTCATTCGTAAGTGGCCTGCTTTACGCCTAACAGAACGGGTAATTTCTTTACGCCCAAGACAAGGCTAATTGTATTACGCCTAAGCAGATTGATCATTTTACGCTTGGGTCTGCACTGGTAATTTTACGCCAAGGACTGAGCAGCCTCTTTCACACTGGACAAAGGCTATCAAATCTCGCATTTAATGCAGACTTTGACATGAAGATATCAATGATGGCATTTACCACAGAATTCAATGGAATTTGTCTCATACAAAGACCATTGTTGTCGCTTATAGAGATCGAGCTACTTTACGCTCACTGAATGGTTTCTTTTACGCACGGAGGTTTACATGAGTCCTTACGCTCATAAAAAAATAATGTGTGCGTGAAGTCTATTTGAGCCATTTTACGCTCAAGGTTATTCAATAACCACTTTACGCTGGAAACCTATGACAGAGCTAGTTTACGCTCATCCTTTTACGCCTTATTCGTTCTGGCCAGTTTGGAATGTGGTGTGCCTACGTGGTCTTCATGCCACATATTTCGAAGAACGTGTGTACATGTATCCTATTCTTACTGAAATGATGGGACACGTGTCAGCATATACAGAGGATGACTCTGATCGTGGATGGCAGTTGTTAGCGTAAAGACAAATTTTGTTGCCCTTTTACGCACGAAAGCCCTAGTCTATAAATAGACTGATTTTTCTTATAACAAAGACACACAGGGACAGACAGAGAGAGACATGAGAGAATACAGAGATCAGAGCTTCGAGATTTTGATTCTCTAGAGCATCCTTCTTCAACTTTTCTTCCAGAATAAAGTGAAGCAAAGCAGGAAAGCATTCGGCCTCGCCATCAGTGTCCAAGTACGTCGATACCTTTCTGGTGCATTAGTTCTTCTAAATTGTTCTACTTCAAGCAGTGATCTTCATCATCATCATATGGTCCAAGGAACAAAGTGATCATTTACGAATCAGACTTCCATAGCAATACTTTCCCAGAATCAAATTAGTACTTCTTGTACTTTTCTTCTTGTTTTTGTTTTCAAAAGCCAATTCCTCCCAGGCATTTTGTTAATCGAAACAAAAATGACGACTCTGCTGGGGACGACCTTCTCCTCTGACGAGGAGGTGATTGCTCAATATGATGATGTTTCGGTCGGTTCGACCAAGAAGACTCTGGTGGTGCACTTCGACCAGACTGCCTATGAAGAAATGCTCCAAACTGGGGGTGGTTCTCGCCATTCCAATGTTCAAAAGTCTCGCAAAGCACGAAAAGTTTGGATTCCCAAATCCAAAGTGATTTTTGATCTCTCTGCTGCTTCTGATGACAAGGGAATTCTTTCCACTCCTGTCGTAGGGGCTCCCGTTCATAACGAGGCAGTCCCTACTCCAAAGTTGCACTCGAAGTGTGACAATTTATCTTCCGTTTGTAACGGTGAAGATAACCAGGTTTCACGCCCACTGCGTAAAAATCAAATTTTACGCTCAGTGGGTAAGAACCAAATTTTACGCTCAGTTCATAAGAATGAGTTTCCCATTCGTAATGGGGCAGACTCTAAAGCTTGTGCTTCTGGGTGTAAGAATCAGTCTCCCGTCGGTGACGTGGTAGGCCCAAATAAATTACGCTCCTTGCGTAAAACAAAATCTCCTGTTGGTAACATGGCAGATAACAAGATTTTACGTTCCATGTGTAAAGATAAATCTTCTGTCTATGACAGTGTAGATAAAATTCACAATGATGCTCACATGTCAAATGTGAATGTATCTAAACGTGTGCAGCGTAAAAATATTGTTGGTAAAACTTCTGTTCTACACCAACAACCTTCTTATACTGCTTTACGCAAGGTACCAAACTTACAAATCACACGCCAAAAAAATGGAGTCCTGCGTGCTAAATCTCAAGATTTACGCACACAATTCCAAATGCGTAGAAATGTACAATTTGGTTCTGCGAATGCAGCCAGTAATCTTCTTTATACATAAAGGACTAAACGTTTTTCTACCCCAAATATAATAAAGAAGAATACTTCATCCACTCTTTCTGACTTGCACGAATTGCTAATGCAAAAGCTTAAGAATAGACAATCTCCGGTGACATTCCCCCAAGAAAAACATCTTTGTGAATACCACCAGGTTGTGATTAACTGTTGTTGTTCAGCTTCAAGACGATCGGTTTTTGATCGATTGAGTTTCAATACACCTCCACATCAAGCTGAAGACCAAGAACATGAGTTGCCATATGTGTCAGTCAACATGGCATCTCATACTAACAGAGGACGACATCCAAGACGGAATACGTCCCAAACTCCAAGTCAACAACAGTTCAACAGGCTTCTTGATTCCTTTGAGGGAGTATATCAGAATACTCGGTCAAGAAGACAGACATTTGCAGACTTCTGATTCAGAGGCTGGGGGTACTCAATCTTTTGAGTCTGATACCGATAGCGTGGATTCGTACTTCTATACAAATCCTTCTGTATCTTCAAGAGAGGTTGAATCCTACGCTGTTGGAGATGAACCAGAGACCTCATCTGCTAATACAGAACAATATCTCACTGCTGTTAAACAATCACTGAAGGATATGCTTAATATTGTGTAAAGCATGCATCAAATAATTTTGAATCAGCAAACTGCTCAACCGACAGTAGTGACACCGGCACCAGTAGCAGCACAAACTCAAGATAGTCAAGGGGCTGAAATACCTTTGAACATTCAAGAGCCTGCTGCTAATCAAAATTCTGCATCTCCAGATCCCATTATTCCAGAAGATGTACCACCCCCAGTGGGGTTCATAGTACATCCAATGACTACTCAGTCAAATGCGCTTCCTCAAACCAGTGAAGCCATTCAAGCAGTGCGTGAACTTAAAGCACAGTTTGAAGTTTTAAGGCACAAAGATTAACTCCAGAGGTTAGGGATTAAACAACCTTATCCTCCTCATTGGAATGATGTGCCCTTTCTACCGAAGTTCAAGCCACAATCCATGGTTTTATTCGATGGAAAAGCATCTCCCAGCCAATATATCAATTACTTTGATATTATGACTGTACACTTGCAGAAAAATGATACTCTTCTCACTCGAGTATTCATTGGGTGTTTGACGGGTTCGACTTATGACTGGTATCGTAGCTTACCTGATAACTCTATTTCGTCTTTTGACGAATTCAAGGCAATATTTCTTTCCCGCTTCTATGAAGGAGGAATGGACATGAACATGTCCTCCTTAATAGAAATAAAACAAAAGGAGAAAGAAGATACTCGGACGTTCCTTGAACGTTTCTGACAGTCTACTCTAAAGATGCCTCCTGGTATGCCAAATTCAGCGTTGATCGATACATGCAAAATGAATCTGCGACCATCCATTGTTGTCTTCACAGGTTCCCAATTCTCAGATTGGGCTTCATTTATCATAGCAGCAGTTTTTGCCGAGACCAATGGCAGGTTGGCTCGCGAACATGGGATGATTTTCGCTTCAGAAGATAAAGGGAAGAAAATAATCCTGGTAATAATCCTGGCAATCGTAATGTGAAAGGAAAAGATACGCTTATGGTCAATCTTTCCAAGAATAAAACGACGTCAGGTAATCAGGAATCCTCCAGGTCAAAGGAAGAATACTCTTTTGACGAAAGTGATATTCCAGGGATATTCCAAAGTCTGGTGAAAAGTGGTAAACTTCAGATTCCAGAGCCAAAGAGGCCTAATGAGGTGAATCTGACCGACAATCCCAAGTATTGTATCTATCATAGATACATTAATCATCCTACCAGTGCTTGCTATGTCTTGAAAAAGAAGATCCAAGAGCTGATAAATGGTGGCGCCATCGCTTTAACCAATGATGACCATACGGTGACAACCAATATGGTTTCTCTTTAGTTTGGGGATTTTCCTCCATAGCAAGTTCCAGATGGAATTATCCCAATTCCGAAGGCGACAATGAAGATTATGAATATCCCGCCTGCCAGGGAAGAAAATACAGGATTGCTGCCTCTCACATTGAAGAATGGTGAAATCATGTGGGTACATCCTGACTTAGTGCCTGAACTGGAAAATGAAGGTAAAGCTTCAAAATCCAAGAAAGACAAGAAAGTCAAAACTTGCAACATGATTTCTCATATTATTCCAGATCCTGATGACTTGGATCATCTATGGGACGGCCTCCCTCTAGAAGATAGACTGAAAGGACTAAACATCTGTTCTCCAAGTCCAGCTCCTCCTACCAAGCTCAAGCTTACTCATCAGCAGTGGCTAGCCATGAATATTGTTCCTTTATACCGGGTACAACAAGTCTTTGCTGCTTATGAAAAAGCTCCAACAAGAATTTCTCCTCGTATCCCGAATCCTTCTCCTCCCTTAACTACAGAGATGTCTGTGTTTCATTCTCCTGTAGTTGCAGAGATTCATTCCTCTTCCTGTGCTGAAATACCTGTTCAAAGTCCACTGCCTATCCATTTGTATAGTCAGCAATCTGTTATTCTCATGAAGAAGATGGGTTACGACTTTCAAAAGGCCGAAGGTTTGAACCATGATAAAGGAATATGTCTTCCTTTACAAATTCAAAATCAGAATTCTACCGCTGGATTGGGTTCTGAGGTCCCTCGTAACAATCCTCACAAGAAGAAGGCTAAAGGAAGAAAGACTAAATCCTGTAATATGGTACTTTCTTCTCCTGAGTCTGAGGAAGAAACTTTTGCTGGTACAAGATCTGGAAAAGAGTACCACAAAGACTATGAGGGATCTTCCAAAGAAGCAGAAGATGTAGTGGAAACACTACCGGTTCAACCTTCTCCTGTTCCTGCTAAACCGTCTGTGGTTGAAAAGGGGAAACAGAAGGCAGTACGCTTTGATATCCCATTAAGGTCTGCTTCCAGTCAGGGGGTAACAATGAAGCCTTACAAGTTCGATATTCTAGCTCAGTTAGCCAATACTCCGGCTAGATTATCTATATTTGAACTGCTTCGCCTCTCCAGAGAGAGCAAAGAGACTTTGCGCGAAGCTTTACTTCAAGCAGATTCATGCTTAGCTCAACTCAAGACTCCCGACAATATGCCAGTGTCATGTCCACAATGTCATAGCATGATGGAAGCAATTCCTAACATCATCTTTACACAAGAGGATATGCTATTGAAACACAACAAGTATGATAGGCCTCTGTGCTACACTGGATATATCGGATCTACTGAAATTGACAGGATCTACATTGATCCCGGGTCCTCAATCAGCATAATTCTTCAGAGTATGCTAAGACCCCTGAGGATTCCTACTAGTGAGCTGACTTACACTAGTACCACTATTGTTGGTTTTAACTCTGGCAAGAGTAAGCCACTGGAGAAGATTCGGTTGCAGATTCAGATTGGTGATCTTCGAACCATGGTAACTTTCTATGTTATCAATTCGGATGTATCCTACAATATTCTTCTTGGAAGACCGTGGATTCATGAGCACAATATTGTGCCTTCAACTCTCCACCAATGCTTCAAATATGTGAATTCCCAAGGAGTTGTGAAAACTGAATTTGCTGATATTAATCCTTTCAAGGGTGTCGAAGCCTACTTCTCTGATTCAAGGCTTTATAAACAAGAGCATATGAAAGAGATATCAGACATGGCTGAAGAATCATCATCTGAGGATCAGTCTATCAATGAAGATCCGCCAGAGGAACAACCCTTGAAGATCATGGTCAAGGGACGAATCCAATCTCAACTTGTCAATGATCAACCTTTGATAATCAAGGTTAAAGGAAGAACTCAAACTTCATCTGAGGAATCAATAAAAATTCCTGCTAAGAGCTAAGTTCAACCTTTTATGATCAAAGTTAAAGGGCATACTTCTGGTACGAATGATTCAGAATCACCATTGATCGTTAATATTGGCAATTCTACGCAGAAGACGGATGATGGTCCACCGTTGACTAATCCGAAGCGTAGCAATCAGACTGTAAATGATGTAAATATTGCTCATCTCTTTGATATCAATGAAGATCTCCTTTTCGAGTATATTGTAGGCCTCAAAAATGAAGTCACGCTGAGTTGATCAGAACAAGTCACGCAGAGTGATCCGAGAAGCAGCACAAAAGATACGCTAAGTTCTGCCTGGCCATCTCCTTTAGAAGTCACGCAGAGACAGCTCAGCCATACGTCAGAATCATAATGACTGACAACACAACAGTCGAGAAACGTCTCCTCGTATGCCACGTATGCACAGAACTCGAGAGATCACAACCGTCTTTTGTAATCTTCCTTAGCAAGACTCACTCTTCACCAAGTTGGCGTGACTTTGGGTCTTATCTTCATTTAATGCGGCTGACAATATAATCAATGTCAGAGATTTTGTGTCAGACAAAGCGTGCCAAATCAAGACAGCTGGCGGTTTGCGTGGATTCTGAACCTTCTCCTTCCTCAAAACATTGCGTGACTTTTGAGTTATTCTTCTCAAAGCCTGCGTGAATTCTGAAGTATTCTTCTTCAAAGCTTGCGTGGATTTCGCCTTCAACGAGTCTGCGTCAACAAATCTGCGTGGATTTTTGCCTTCAGCAAGTCAGCGTGGATTTCATTTCAACTGGAGTACGTGGCAGCCATGCCACCGATCTCTCTCTCGCGTGCCCAGTAACTTGTACACGACCCATGCACTGATGCCATGTGTCCAACAGTTACGGGCCACGTCCAGTAACTAATCACTAACCCTGCGTGTATTTAGAGTCTGCATGACTTTTCAAGTACACCAGTGGTGAGGTAGTTATCTTTTCAGTTACTTTTTTTTGACTCTATAAATAGAGTTCTTTTTTTCTCATTCATTGTACAGATACATTGATATCTACTGTCAAAATTTTGAGAGCTTTTCTTCTTCGCATAGTCCAAGGGATAAAGCGATCGTCTTCTAGATCGGATTCCTACAGTTGTAATTTTCCCAGAAACACAACAAATAATGAGAATTTCTTTATGGAAAACAAATTGGCGACTCTGCTGGGGAAAACCATCTCCTCTTCTGAGATGGTAACAACTCAATGCGACACTTCGTCAATCGGCTCGACGAAGAAGGTGATGACGATCAAATTCGATCAACTCGCCTATGAAGAAATGCAGCGGGCTAAGGGTGGCAAGCCCACTCCAGCCTCCATCATCACTGCCAAGTCGAAGGGACACTTTGTCTATGTCCCTAAGAATCAGTTGGTAGTCAATGGTGAAGTCTCTGCCACAGTGTCTATTCCTAACACTGGCAAGAACTCCACTGCAAGCACGCACACTCTTGTGCGCTCGAAGATGACAGTAACTAAAAGTCACGCTGACAGTACTGGCTCCTTAGCCGAATCTGTTCCAGCGTGCAAATTCAACTCTAAAAGTCACGCTGACAGTACTGGCTCCTTAGCCGAATCTGTTCCAGCGTGCAAATTCAACTCTAAAAGTCACGCTGACAGTACTGGCTCCTTAGCCGAATCTGTTCCAGTGTGCAAATTCAACTCTAAAAGTCACGCTGATAGTACTGGTTCCTTAGCCAAATCTATTCCAGTGTGCAATCCCACATTCAAAAGTCACGCTGACAGTACTGGCTCCTTAGCCAAATCTGTTCCAGCGTGTAATTCTAAAATCAAAAGTCACGCTAACAGCTCTGGTTCTTTAGCCAAATCTGTTTCAGCGTGTATTTCATCAAAGAAGAATAGCTCCTTAGTTATCTCTTCTTCTTCACCGAGTTCTACTAGAACTGGGGGTGGTCTTCCACACAAAGTCCCTTCGAAAAGGAATAACTCTTTAGTTGTTTCTTCTGCTCCTGTAGTTTTTACTTCAGGAACAGCTTTGACTGATACTTTTGTTAGTCAAAGGAAAGGAGATGGTCTTTTGACTACTCTTCCTTCTGGACATTCTATGTCTCAAAATCTGAATGAGTCTAAGAAGAAACATTCCTTAATGTCTTCTTCTTTGATTTCTTCAAATTGGGCACATAATCTGTCCATTAAAGAAGGTCTGTTACCAACTCCTAATCAAGGGAGTGGTTTAACTCTTCCTTCTCTACAAATATCCAGATCAATGGAAGGAAAACTCCATGTTTCCAAAATTAATGTGTTACCTTCCACTGATTTAAGAACAAAACTCAGCACTTCTGGTGTTAAGAAACCATACCAATTGGATATGAAGATAAAAGATCCAGATGCAGAGTATGCAAGAAATTATGTGGCTCATATTAATCACTCTTTGTATAATCAAGAGCCATCAAGACCCAAGAACAGGAAGTATACTCCTCAATCTTCACAAACAGATTTACGGGAATATCTTCAACAGAAGAGAAGGAGTAATTCTATATCAAAGGAACATGCTGAATATGACTTCTATCCAAGAGTCATAATTCAGTGCAGATGTCAATCAACAGTTCAAGACCATGGTGATCATGAATGTGACTTCCAGCCAAGAGTCACAATGCAATGCAGATGTCAAAATAAACGACAGTCTGTCTTCAATAGGATTCAGTATGAACCTATGCCTGATGAAGATGAGCCTTTGTTTGCCTCTGTCAATATGACTTCTCGGGACACCGGGGGTAGAGTTGATAGTCCAGATGGAGTATATAGAAACACCAGAGCAAGAGTCCTGGCTTCTAGTCAAAGAAATTTGATCCCTGAAATTGATTCTGAATTTCTTGAAGAATCTAACTTCCCACCTCTTCCTACTGGGGGTAATTCTCCTATAGTTGACTTTGATACACGAAGCAATGATTCAGAGTATACAACATCCACTAGTTCATCAATAATCCCTCATACAGTCACGACTTACATGGTTGATGGGAATACTGATGAACCTTCTTCTTCTTTGACTCCTCAAGATCAAAGAATTGCTTCTTTGGAACAACAAATAAAGTCTATGACTGACACAATGAAGTCGATGTATGAACTCATGACAGCTCAGTTGCAAAATCGACAGACTGTATCAGATGCCATACCAGTTGATACTGATATAAGTCCAGTACAAGTTCCTCCAGCAGTATAATCCAATACTCCTGGACCAGCTCAACCAAATCCTAGTCTCTCTGGAGCTGGGGGTAGTGCTTACAATGCTGTTCCTCCTCCCAACAACTCCACAATCTTCGGGAGTTGTCTCTGAAGAATTGAAGAATCTCAAAACTCAATTCGAGGCATTCAAACAGAAGGATGGTTTACAAAGGTTAGGCATCAAGCAGCTTTATCCGATAGAATGGAAGCAAGTATCATATCCTCCTAAATACAAGCCTCCTACTATCTCATTCTATGATGGAACCACTTCTCCAAGTCAGTTTATCAATCACTTTGAAGTGATGACTGATCAACTACAACCAAGTGATGCCCTCCTTACTCGGGTATTTATTGGATGTCTCAAGGGAACAGCTTATGAATGGTATAGAAGTCTCCCAGATGGGAGTATTACTTCATTTGCTGGTTTCAAACAGATGTTTCTTGAAAGGTTCTATGAAGGGCTTAATGACATGACTATGTCTGCTCTTATTAGAATCAAGCAGAAAAATAATGAATCTACAGAGGAATACATTGAACGGTTTCGAAGAGAAGCTCTGAAGATGCCTCTTGGAACTCCTGATGCTGTCACCATTGATACGTGCAAATCAAACTTGTTGCCAATCATCAGTATGTGGACAGGGTCCACTCAATTTCAAGATTGGCCTTCCTTCATAGTCAGTGCCAAAGCTGCAGAAATCAGTGCTGAAACCTTCAAAGGTTTAGGAGTGCAGATGACTCCTAAAGAAACAGGACAAGGTGCTAACAATAAAAATAATGCTCGCAAAGGAAAAGAAACTCTTGAAGTTAATCTTCAGAGCAAAGATGCATCAAATGTTCAAACTCCTGCCTCTACAACTCAACAATCAAGAACACCTCGCCCCAGAGAAGAATATTCTTTTGATGACGACGATGTCCTTGGTATCTTTGAATGTCTGCTGAAAGGTAATAAAATACAATTACCAGAGATCAAGAAACCTGATGAAGCTGGTAAGACAGATCATCCTAAATACTGTCCATATCACAGAATGCTGGGTCACGCAATTCGTACATGTTATGTATTGAAAGGAAAGATCCAAAAAATGATTAAATCTGGAGCTATCTCTCTTACTCCAAAAAAGAAGACCGTCACCTCCAACGTCGTCTCTATGCAATTTGGAAATTTCCCTCCTCAACTCCTTGAAAGTGGGATTGTTCCTATTCCCAAGGCAACTCTTGACATAGTAAATCTTCCTCCTCCACAGTCTGAAGGATTAGTGCCAATCACTTTGGAAACAGGGGAAATCATGTGGATCCATCCTGATCTAGTGGCAGATTTTGAATCGCCTTCTCCTCAAAAGATTTCTTCTCAAAAATCCAAGAAGGCTGGAAAGATCAAGTCATGTCATATGACTTCTCTTGGGTCTACCTCTGACACAGAGCCAAAAGACAAAGAAGAAGCACTTGTTAGTGCTACTCGAACGGGGAAACCTTACCTAAAGGATTATTCTAAAAATCCTGAATATCCTACTGATATCCCTTCAGATGCTAAAGATGTTCCTAACGTTCCTCCTGAAGAAGAATTATCTACTGAACCTGTTCCTCCCAAGCCTACGGCTTTGGAGAAAGGCAAACAACAGGCTCGGTTTGATAAGCCAATCAAGAAGTCTTCTCCTCTTGGACTTAAGAAGCCTTACAACTTCGACATTTTGGCTCAACTTGCTAATACTCCAGCTAGAATGTCCCTTTTTGAACTTCTACGTCTTTCCAAAGAGACTCGGGAGACGTTAAGTGAAGCACTTCTACAAGCTGACTCATGTCTTGCACAATTGAAGAAGCCGGATGCGGAACCTGCCACTTGCTTACATTGCAACAGTGTACTGGAGATTATCCTAAATATCACCTTTACACAAGATGACATGTTACTGGAGGATAATCGACATGACCGACCTCTCTACTATACTGGTTATATTGATACGATGAAGATAGATCGTATCCTCATTGACCCAGGGTCTGCTATAAGCATAATGCCAAAGAGTTTGTTGGATGAACTAAAAATCCCTCTTCACAAGCTCTCCAAGACGGTTACTACTATCTTGGGATTCAATCAAAGCCGAAGTGAGCCTTTGGGAAAGATTCATCTGAAGCTTCAGATAGGCGATTTCAGATCTAAAGTCACTTTCTATGTGATCGAGATCGCGGGATCCTATAATCTTCTTCTGGGGAGGCCCTTTCTTCATGAAAATAATGTGGTGCCCTCTACTCTTCATCAATGTTTTAAATACATTGATAACAATGGAAGAGTACAAAAAGAAGTTGCTGATATAAATCCCTTCCATGGGGTTGAAGCTTATTTCAACGATTCCCGAATGTACAAAGAAGAGTATACAAGGATCATACAAGCTATGGAGAAAGAAGATGCACAAAGTGAGACTTTAATAATCCCTGTTAAAGGTCGAACTACTCAGCAACCATCTCCTAAACCCTCTGGAGAAGATTCTTTCATCATTCCAGTGAGTGGACGGATCTCTCCGTTACCTCAGTCATCTACTCAAAATACACTGATCATTCCTGTCAGTGGACGTACTACAGTTCCTGTACCTTCACAAGATACTCTGCTAATTCCAGTTGGAGGGCGGACTACTCTTCCTACTCAAACTTCAAGGGAGCTCACCTCTTCTGAGCCATTTGTTATCGATCTTAATCGAAACAAAGCTTCTTCTTTTTCTCCCCCTTTAGTCATTGACTTGGCTAAAATCTCTAAGGCTCAGCCTTCTCCCAATGTAAATATTGCTGCTTTTACATTTAATGAAAAGTCTCCACCTTTGCAGTACGTTGATGTGTGTAATTATGTTCATAGTTATTTACATCTGTTAGATGACTTGAACACAATAACCATAGGAGTTGTACAGACTGTTCATACAGATGTATCTCTAGAACCTGTACAATCTTTATACTTTCTAGTTCCCAGCAGAAAGCCAGGAGACATTCCAATATTCTTCTACAAAGGGCCTCAAAATCCTTCTGATCTTGAAGATGATGACAAAAATGATGATACTGGAAGATTACAACTACGTCGTTATAGTCAACAATCTAGAGACATCATCAAAAATATGGGCTATGACTTCAGGACTGGCCTCAATAATGGAAAAGGAAGAAAAATACCTGTCCGGATTCCTCCTTTGAAATATGGAAGGACGAAATGCGGATTGGGTTATACTGCTCCTACTCCTTTCATCAATATTATCCATGAAGATCCTGAGTCTGACGAAGATAAGAGATCTGATTCTTCTAGTACCACTTCTTGGGATTCCGATACGAGTATCGGTGACTTCTATTGCAACCTTCTGTCTTCCAACATGGTTTCTATTGACCATTCTGAAGAAAGTGATGAAGACGAAGAAGAGTTTGAAATCTCACCTGAATCAGAACAGTGGGCCCAAAGATTAGATAATCAATGGGAGTTCCGTTTCGAGCAAAAAGAACCTCCGATTGAAGATAAACTTGTTCAAATAGATGTTGGTGAAGAGGGATCTCCCAAACCAATATTCATCAGTGAAAGTCTTTCAGAAACTGATAAGAAAGACATGATCAAACTCATTCGTGATTACATCGATGTCTTTGCTTGGAGTTATGAAGATATGCCAGGGCTTGATCCTCAAATTGCAACTCACAAACTCAACATCTTGCCGAATGCTAAACCGGTCAAACAACAACAGCGACGATTTCGTCCAGACATCATGGATGCAATTGAAGCTGAAGTTAATAAACAAATTACCTCTGGGTTTATTAGAGAGGAACAACATCCCGATTGGGTGGCTAATATTGTTCCTGTTCTTAAAAAGACTGGCAAGATCAGAGTATGCATAGACTTCCGCGATCTCAATGCGGCATGTCCTAAAGACGAATTCCCTCTACCAATCACTGATGTCATGGTTGATAATACCTGTGGATTTGAACGAATGTCATTCATGGACGGGTATTCTGGGTACAATCAGATCAAAATGTTCCCAGAAGACGAGAAGCACACTTCTTTTAGAATGCCGATTGGTACATACTATTATACAGTTATGCCATTCGGTTTCAAGAATGCAGGAGCAACTTATCAACGATCTATGAGTACTATATTCCGTGAACATTTACGGAAAATAGTCGAATACTATGTTGACGATATTGCAGTCAAAAGTCGATAAAAGGAGGATCATATCCAAGATTTGAAGACTATATTTGATCTAATGTGTAAGCATCAATTAAAGATGAACCCTACTAAGTCCTTCTTAGGCGTCTCTAGTGGTAAATTTCTCGGCTTCGTCATTACCTCTAAAGGTATACACGTGGATCCCGAGAAGATCAAAGCCATCCAAGAGATGCGTCCTCCACGCACCTTAAAAGAGCTACGAGGATTTCAAGGAAGAATCGCTTATATCAGGAGATTCATTTCTAATTTATCAGGACACTGCAGACCATTCAATAAACTTATGAAGAAAGGTGTCTCTTTTGTCTGGAATGATGAATGTCAGAAAGCATTCGATGATATAAAACAATATCTGATGAGCCCTCCAGTATTGGTACCTCCCGTCTCAGGAATACCGTTCCTCCTCTATACTCGAGCAATGAGTCATTCATTGGATGCATTACTCGCTCAAAAGAATCAAAATGGCCATGAACAAGCCATTTATTATCTCAGCCGCACTATGACCGGAGCTGAACCTCGATATTCACCGGTTGAAAAAGAATGTCTAGCCTTGATGTTTGCTGTCCAAAAGATACGTCATTATATCATTGGCCAGACTATTCATGTCATCTCCAGGATAAATCCTATACGGATCATGATGAAGAAACCCAGTATTTTGAATTCTCGATTGGCTAACTGGGGAATCCTACTTGTTCAGTATGACATGCACTATATTCCTCAGAAATCAGTCAAAGGACAAGCTTTAGCTGATTTTCTGGCTGCTCACTCAATTCCAGAAAATTTAAAACTCTATGATGAAATCCCAGATGAAGTCCTAGATTCAAATCAAATTGCTGAAGAAGATCCTACTTGGCGTCTATTCTTTGATGGAGCATCAAGAATTGGTCCTAATGGCGATATTGTCGCTGGAGTTGGAATTGTTCTTGTATCGCCAGAAGGTCTTGCTATCCAAAAAGCTTATTTTTAAAGACGTGATCAGCAAAAGAGCCGAGAACCTCCTTGTTAGAACCCACGAGGAATTTGCAAGCGGCCATCCTCATGGCTTCCTCTTCTTCAGTCCTTCCTGGTTCGAGCAGAAAATCCAGAATGTCCCTTGGTGGCTTGGGTGCAGACGAACCTTCGCCTGCTTTCATCTTCTTCGTTTTGACTGGACCAGTAGGGCGTTCTTCAGTGCCTTTCTGAACCTTTGAGGCTATCTCAGTCTTCTTGGATGCTTCTCCAGATGACATCTTTATGTTGAGGAGTAGAAGTATTCATTCTCGCCAGATTTCTGCTATATTTATAGGCAGAAGTTCCTCATTCATCCGACATTTCACATATTCATTCATCCATTCATTTCTCACATTCATCCGACGTTTCACATCTTCATTAATACTTGACGGTTCATCTGTTCTTCATTTCCTAACGGTTCGTCCGTTCATAATCTTCTATCAATTTATTAAGTGGGGATTCGTTATTGATCATGTTTTCATAACCTCTGAATCAATTCCGAATCTACTTACTCATTTGTCATGTTTTGACCTCTGCATAGAAATCAATCTATTTTCTTTTGAGTTCCTATATATTATCACGTCCATAATACCTCTGATAATATCATATACTCTAAAACAGAAAAGAAGATTTCATTATCTATCATGTCCACAATTCATCCACAAATACAAATTTTTGAGCATAGAAGAATTATCCCCAACTTGCGTGCTTCTTCCTCAGCTTTCTCCTTTGGTGTCATGTTGACGTAAGATGAAGATTAAAAATGAATCTTCTCCCTGCTTATATAACAGAGTTCGCTGGCGGTTCATATTCCACCATAAATTGGATGCAATCAGTCTCGAAAAATGAAGAGTCATCATAACATTTAAAGAACTTCGAAGTCTTTCCGACTTCCGAAAAATTTTGAAGTCATCTCAGCGTGACTGAACTCATTTCATCATCTCTATTTCAAAGTATTTCGAAAATATTTTATCATTTTTCGAAAACTTTGAAGGGGGTTTTGTAGGCCTCAAAAATGAAGTCATGCTGAGTTGATCAGAACAAGTCACACAGAGTGATCCGAGAAGCAGCACAAAAGATACGCTAAGTTCTGCCTGGCCATCTCCTTTAGAAGTCACGCAGAGATAGCTCAGCCATACATCAGAATCATAATGACTGACAACACAACAGTCGAAAAACGTCTCCTCGTATGCCACGTATGCACAGAACTCGAGAGATCACAGCCGTCTTTTGCAATCTTCCTTAGCAAGACTCACTCTTCACCAAGTTGGCGTGACTTTGGGTCTTATCTTCATTTAATGCGGCTGACAATATAATCAATGTCAGAGATTTTGTGTCAGACGAAGCGTGCCAAATCAAGACAGCTGACGGTTTGCGTAGATTCTGAACCTTCTCCTTCCTCAAAACATTGCGTGACTTTTGAGTTATTCTTCTCAAAGCCTGCGTGAATTCTGAAGTATTCTTCTTCAAAGCTTGCGTGGATTTCGCCTTCAACAAGTCTGCGTCAACGAATCTGCGTGGATTTTTTTCCTTCAGCAAGTCAGCGTGGATTTTATTTCAACTGGAGTACGTGGCAGCCATGCCATCGATCTCTCTCTCGCGTGCCCAGTAACTTGCACACGACCCATGCACTGATGCCATGTGTCCAACAGTTACGGGCCACGTCCAGTAACTACTCACTAACCCTGCATGTATTTAGAGTCTGCGTGACTTTTCAAGTGCACCAGTGGTGAGGTAGTTATCTTTTTAGTTACTTTTTTTTGACTCTATAAATAGAGTTCTTTTTTTCTCATTCATTGTACAGATATATTGATATCTACTGTCAAAATTTTGAGAGCTTTTCTTCTTCGCATAGTCCAAGGGATAAAGCGATCGTCTTCTAGATCGGATTCCTACAGTTGTAATTTTCCCAGAAACACAACAAATAAAGAGAATTTCTTTATGGAAAACATATCTGGCTGTCAAATTTATTGAGAGAATGACTTTATCTTCTGATAATCAAAGTCATCAATATAAAGACAACATAGAGCCGGAAGAAATTTTATACATTGATCATAAAGAGAATTCTTTCCCTCCTCATGTTGATGTTGGACCTTATGCTCAAAAGTTCTTGACATCTTCTCCCTATCTGCTTCCTGTAGCCGCTTCATCACAAGCTTGCGTAACTTTCAGACGATACGAAGAATCCTATTTCGTGGTCCCATCTGATAAGAAAAACAAGCGCCAAATTGTATTTGGCCTGGCCAGAAATATCCCTGTTACTCAGACAGATGATCTGAAGGATAAAGATAAAGGAAGAATCCGAATTGACAAATATAGTCAACAATCTATCAAGATCATTCAAAATATGGGATATGATTTAAGGACTATGCAAGGTCTTAATCAAGGAAAGGGTAGATGACTACCATTATGCGGTGATCCGTTTTACCAGAAGACTCGTCATGGGTTGGGATATGATCCGTCCCACATTTTTGATGACGATATACAAGAAGAATTCTCTTCTAGCTTATTAGATTCGGAAGAAATTCAATGACATCTGTCTTATTATCCTACAGCTACCAAAGTTTGGTCAAGCTGACTACTCATCTCTTTTCATATATTTTGCCGGTTGGCACATAAAGTTGGATTCGTTATTTATCACGATCTTAAATCCTCTGAATGAATATCAAATCTTCCTACCTATCATTTTGACCTCTGCGTAGACATTTATCTACTTCTTATATACTGTCATGTTCATATTACCTCTGGCGAGTATTTCTTTTTTTTATCTATCATGTTCATTTGACCTCTGCATAGATATTAATCTACTCTTCTTTGAGTTCTTACATACTATCACGTCCATATTACCTCTGATGGCATTATATATTCTCAAGAAGAAATTAATCTTCTGTCTTATCAGATAATTAATTGAATTTATTATTTCATCATGTTCTCATAACCGCTGGATGAATATTAAATCTACTTATCTATCATGTCCATATTACCTCTAGATAGATATAATGTATTGAGTTTAAAAGACTTGTCATGCTCCTATAACCTCTGATAAGTATCTCCTATCTCACACCTATTGTTCCAAATAAACGATAGGATCATAAAACATATATTTCATTCATCTTGGAAACATTGCAAAATGGATTACAAGAAACACTTTTAAAGTGGAGTAGAAATATCTAGAAGTAACTGCCGTAGTTCTTCTAGCCGTTTACCAAGAGAACTCATAACTTTCTTTGTAGCCTCGGCACGTCGAGCCTCAGGGGTGCAAATGCAAGAAAGCTTAGCGAAGGTGGTTATTAAACCCTCTTTAGCTTCATCGAGGGTCCTGATAGTTGATTAAGCCCCATAAGCTTTCTCTTCTAAAACCGAGCTCTGGGTAAGGTGCAGATTTCGAGCTTCGATCATCCTTTCTCTTTCAGCCTTAAGGCGAGCCAATCCTGTCTCGAACTCGTGGATTTCATGATTTTTGTTCTGAATATCTATGTTCAGAGCATCATAAGCTACCCTGTGACTGTGAAGTGAGGGCTTTATCCCAGCCAAGAATTCTTTCTCTTTGGCAACCTTCAGACTATGTTCACGAAGAGATTCATTGTATGTAGCTTCCCGAGCAAAGAAATCGGCTGTTAAGGCTTCATATTCCTCCTCAATAAGACTTTCTACAGTTCTACTTGACTGCCTGAGATATTCTCTGATTGGTTTTTCAAGGTCCTCCATAATTTTCTCCAATTTGGCAGCTCTCTCTGCATCTCCGAACAGAGCAACATTATTGATGGTCGAAGCCATTGCCGTCTTCAAAGTCTCATAATTGAGGCCCTCGTTCAGGACCATTTTTATCAAGGTTGCCAAACTTTTGTAAAATGTGTCGGTATAAATCTCAACTAGGAGATTCATTTCTGTGCTGGAACTTGGCCTGGCGACAATATCCAACGGGTCTTTTTCTTGAAGATCAGAAGCAGTATCGGGGGTACAACAGTAGGGTGAGACGAAGTCGTTGTTGCTATCACCGTTATAGCCAATGGATCCCTAGAAGCTTCAGGGATTATATCTCCAATCGGTGTAACAACAGATGGGGATGGAACCGATAATGTCTGGTTCCCAAGGACCTCAGTATCAACATCTTCAATATCTGTCACCCCAACCGTTTCTGGAGTTCTGGCGGCGGTAATATCAATGGGTGTGATGACAACTACAGGAGCTGGTTCAGATTCTGACATTGTCTTATCAGAAATTGGTACTGGATCGGTGGCAACAGTAGAGGATGTTATCATTTCCCCAGCTTCAGTTGGAAGTTCAAGTATGCCTCCAGCATCTCCTCCAGTTGATGGCTCCACAGGATTTTCCAATGTTTCAGCTATGGTGAAGTTTTTTACAGCTAATTCTTTATTCAAATCTGGATCACCTCCAGTAGTTTCATCATCATCTACAGTGGGATCGACTCTTGTCGCCTCTTGGTGCTGATCCTCAACAAGAGAAGACAATTCAGGCTGTGCTTGTTGGGCCTCAAGCGACGGAGGATGGTCTTTTAGAGGCTCCATCTCAGGCTTTTGCACTCCCCCTTCTCCAACATCTGAGTTTCCTGAAGAGGAAGCTTCTCCTTCAGATTCCTCATTTCCTTCATAGATTTCTTCTTCTTGAGGAAGAGGAATTACAGGCTTTGGTGCAATTATGACATCTGCAAAATGAACAAAAATAAGTTAGTATGCGAAACCTTGATACATAATTCCGTATAAGTTTTGTATAATACGTAGAATATGTACGTTTTTTTCAAGATATGTGTCATAATCACCATCCCAGTCATCGTCCTCAAAGTCAAGAGCCGGTTCGTCTGATGGAATGCGATCTTGATCAGCAGCAGATAGAGTAGTAGTACCTTCCGTAACTTGTGCCTTGGACGGAAAAGATAAATGAAGCGAGGTGCTAAGACATCCAGGAGACAAAAGTGTTACAGATCCTGATCCAACTGTCTGTGGAGGGGCTGAAGACCCTTCTCCAGGATGAACTGAAGAAGGACCGACGAGAGGATCTTCTTCAATATCCTCTTCTGGAGTGTGAACGCTTGTCTTGGAAGGCCCTTTTGTGGTAGACCTCTTCCTCTTTTCTGGAGTTTTTTCTGGAGACGTGGCAGCTGCACCTTGTTTTCTTTTGTGGCCTTTACCAATAATGATAGGTTCTGCAGCTGGTTCTTCAACTCCTGTCGGGATAACTACTAGAAACGGAGCTGGGATGCCAGTACCGTCAGGGATGTCTGCTGGTACCCTGACCTGCTCCTCAATATCTCCTTCTTTCGGCCACCTCAGACTACCCTTCATATTGTAACCATGGGCAAAGGAACGAATTGAAGCATAGAAGTGGGCATATGTATGGAGTATACGCAGTTCTGTGGTACTGGTGGCAGTCGAAATTCTAAATTTAGCACCAGTCCGAGCACTACCAAAATACCTCCATCCTCTAGCTCCGTCAAGTAATTTCCCATAGTAACGGAAATTAGTTAGAGGATTACCAACATGAAGTTGGTCGTATCCAAATTGGCGAGCAAACCTACTGGGTAAGTATGGTTCGAACGCACAATTGTCTTCGTTTCTGTACATCAGATGAGACGGTCTGATGCACTGAAGCCACCTAAAGACTAACTGTGGCAATACAACTCTTCCGTCAACTTTATCTTCAAACTGGACACCGAAGCAGTCTGCCGGAACATGCGACCGGGTACAAAAGAGGTTCCAACCGTATGAATAATTCAAAACCGCTCGGGTATCTGCTACTGTTGTAGCAATCCATGTAGCTTTGCTGAATTTTTGGAGAAAGACCTCCATATCATCGCCTGGACCCGACGGTAATAATCTGCAGTTGTGATGCAACAACCAGCCCATCAAATAAGTGTAGGGCATCTCTACCCTAGGGAAAACTTTCCGATGAGGAGCATTGTTGATTAACTCTTCACCGAAGGTTCTCAAACCTGCATTTATCCAACACACCATGGCCGATAGCAGGTTGATCCTGACTTTAAATACCAGACGTATTGCTGGCCATAGTACACTGCGATGAATTCTGTCAACAGTACCAATACCCGGTACAACCCATCTTCTCAACCATAAAGAAAGAAAGCCTGCCAGCAAAGCTCTCCGAGAGATTTTCTGACTACCATATCTGAGGAAGCTCAAGGCTTCAGTTCCTGCAGGAAATTACCCAGTCTTCGTAGACAGATATTTATTCGAGAATTTGTAAGTAACCATCATATCCCGAACCTTGTTAGAAGGGATTGTCGAATCTATGTTGATTACTGGAGCTTTGTTCTCTTGAAACCTTTCTTTATCTTCCTTGGAGATTTTATCCTTGTGGAAGAAGAGATAAGTCGTCCACTTGTTGATATACGCCAGATGGGACGTACTTTCATGCATCGTGGTACAAGTCAGGTAATGGCACATCAGTTCTTCGTATGTCTCGACTAACTGAGGGTTAACTTCTCTGATCTCAACAAGCTCCCTGTTGGAGGGAACGTATTCTTCATATGGGGCCTCCTCCATTGGCAGCTTCGAAATAAACTGCATCTCATGAAGGGCAAGACCTATTTCACCTTTCGGAGTAGCAAAAGTTCCAGTTAAACTTAAATATAGCTCCATCAAGGCCAGAAATAAGTTTCCATTCGCAGGAATACCATAGCTGGTGGAAGCTACTGCTTCGTATAAGCCAATATCTTTCAACTCTTCCTGAAAGTTCTTCATCATCCAAAGGCTTATCTGAATCCAACTCTGGTTGAATGGAGTCAACCATCCTGGCAGTCTGGGGTTGGTTTGAGGATATAATACAGCTTCCTTCATAAATTTATTGACAAACATCGGAGTTTGAATTGGCTGTATTAGGCCCGAATCTTCGCTTGGATTAGAGCCTGGCATAAGGCCAAAGATAGAAGTAACACCTCTATTGGGAACACTGGCAAAGTATCCCATATCATTGGCACGCTCTCTCTTGAAGACAATTCTACCCGGGCGCCCATGACTGTTGGGAGTCAAATTCCACAACATCTGTCAAGGATGAGTGGCATGGACGAATGCCGATAAAGGATAATCTCTGTCCATATCTGGAAGATACATAGCTCTATTCCTAAATTTAAAAACCCAAGACTCTTTCTTGGGGTGTGTCTGGGATTTACAATCAATGGCATCTCCAAACAGAAAGGCTGGTTTTGCGAAGTGTTGTTCGTCTAGTGAATTCAACAACTCCCCATTTATCATGGATAGCAACAATCTATCCCCTTGAGCTGCTATCAACTGTGCCCTCTCTGCCGGATACTCGGGGTTCGACTGGGAAATTGGACATGAGATAAATCTTCCAAATAGTTCGAACCTACCATGCCAACTGATGATCCAAAAACTTCAGCGAGGGGGTGAACTTGCAGATCCACTGGTCAAATAACAAAAGAGATCAAGTTAGTTCGAAGTTTTTAAGAGTTGAAGAAAAACTCATGCAGTATTGGTTCGACAAAACCTCTCAGAAAAGATTGATTAACTTCACGCTACCATACAGTGACATGAGCGTAATACAACTTTTTACGCTGGCATGTACGAACATGAGCGTAGTTAAGTTTTACGCTAGCATCTTAGCTGTGGGCACAAAAACAGATTTATGCTGACACGTGTAACGTGGGCGTATTCTTGTTAAACTTTACGCTAACACGTACAACGTGGCGTACAATGTTATTTTAACTTTACACTAACACGTACAACGTGGGCGTACAATCTTATTTCAACTTTACGCTAACACGTACAACGTGGGCGTAAAGAGCTGAAAGATTGGTTTATCTTCTTCTTCCCCGACGGATTTATTTTCTCTCAACTGAAGATTAGGGTTTTTACCTATCATAGGCGGAGCCACGGCCGGGTTAGGGTTTCGTTGTGGTGCTGATGACTTCACATGATCGGTCGACGAGGAATTAATGGCTGGTTTCTTCCCCTTGCTGCCGACGGCGGATGATTTCTTAGGAGCCATCAGATCAGAGTTTCGAAGAAAGAAAAGGCAAAGAGATTCAAGAAAATGAGTAAAAGTGTTTTCTCTCTCTAAAAAGGTCTATTTATAGAGAGATTCAAAACTGACTGTTGGATATCCCTATATTTATGCTGACTGTTGGATATCCCCGCTCTTACGCGGATGACTGTTGCATATCCCGAATTTTGCGCTCATCAAATCTCAACTTTTACGCTGCTGTTCAAAGTGTTTCAAATTTTGGAGACATTTGAAAACTTTGAAGGGGGTCTTGTAGGAGCGTAAAAAGTGCTTCAAAGAAAGAGTCATCTCATTCGTAAGTGGCCTGCTTTACGCCTAACAGAACGGGTAATTTCTTTATGCCCAAGACAAGGCTAATTGTATTACGCCTAAGCAGATTGATCATTTTACGCTTAGGTCTGCACCGGTGATTTTACGCCAAGGACTGAGCAGCCTCTTTCACACAGGACAAAGGCTATCAAATCTCGCATTTAATGCAGACTTTGACATGAAGATATCAATGATGGCATTTACTACAGAATTCAATGGAATTTGTCTCATACAAAGACCATTGTTGTCGTTTATAGAGATCGAGCTACTTTACGCTCACTGAATGGTTTATTTTACGCACGGAGGTTTACATGAGTCCTTACGCTCATAAAAAAATAATGTGTGCGTGAAGTCTATTTGAGCCATTTTACGCTCAAGGTTATTCAATAACCACTTTACGCTGGAAACCTATGACAGAGCTAGTTTACGCTCATCCTTTTACGCCCTATTCGTTCTGGCCAGTTTGGAACGTGGTGTGCCTACGTGGTCTTCATGCCACATATTTCGAAGAACGTGTGTACATGTATCCTATTTTTACTGAAATGATGGGACACGTGTCAGCATATACAGAGGATGACTCTGATCGTGGATGGCAGTTGTTAGCGTAAAGACAGATTTTGATGCCCTTTTATGCACGGAAGCCCTAGTCTATAAATAGACTAATTTTTCTCATAACAAAGACACACAGGGACAGACAGAGAGAGACAGGAGAGAATACAGAGATCAGAGCTTCGAGATTTTGATTCACTAGAGCATCCTTCTTCAACTTTTCTTCCAGAACAAAGTGAAGCAAAGCAGGAAAGCATTCGGCCTCGCCATCAGTGCCCAAGTGCGTCGATACCTTTCTGGTGCATTAGTTCTTCCAAATTGTTCTACTTCAAGCAGTGATCTTCATCATCATCATATGGTCCAAGGAACAAAGTGATCATTTACGAATCAGACTTCCATAGCAATACTTTCCCAGAATCAAATTAGTACTTCTTGTACTTTTCTTCTTATTTTTGTTTTCAAAAGCTAATTCCTTCCAGGCATTTTGTTAATCGAAACACCAGCCACTCCTCGTCCCACATCGAGTACTAAACTGGGGGTCGCTAGTCTACCAACAACTCCACGCTCTGCTCTATCAGTTGAACCTCTGACGATCAAGCTGCCCAGGTCGTCCTCTCAGTCTTCATTTACACAAGGGGTAGCCGAAGAGGAACCGGAGCTAGCCAAGTATGTGGCTGCCCACACTGATGTTCCCTCCGCAGATGATGTAATACCCCTAGAAAAGATACCTTACTTCATCAATAAAGCGCTATCTTTGAACTACCTCGAGCTTAATAAGCTCTGTACGATGTATGCTATGGAACACGGTATAGGCACTCACCTCCACACACAGGTGACAAATGTGCACACCGCAATCCAGCTTACTCCAGCAGAAGACGCTTACCGCATAATCGAGGAAGGGGACCACCCAATCATCTTCGGCCGGAAGGACGATCCGCATCCCTTCACCATAGAAGAAGTCGACCTTGGATCGGATGCCGGGAGACTACCTCTGTATCTTTATAGCCTCCAATCTAAAATCTCATGCAGAAACAGGAGTATGATCTGGAAACGACGCCGGGTTTGAACTACGGTACTGGACGACGATTACCTTTGAAGTCCCCGGTCCCGGTTGGCAAACCACGGGACTACTATTGTTTTCCATAAAGAAATTCTCTTTATTTGTTGTGTTTCTGGGAAAATTACAACTGTGGAAATCCGATCTAGAAGACGATCGCTTTATCCCTTGGACTATGCGAAGAAGAAAAGCTCTCAAAATTTTGACAGTAGATATCAATGTATTTGTACAATGAATGAGAAAAAGAACTCTATTTATAGAGTCAAAAATAATAACTGAAAAGATAACTGTCTTCACAGCCTATGCCTAGTTAAAAATCATGCAGGATTTAACATACACAAGGCTGTGAGCAGTTACTGGACGTGGCCTGTAACTGTTGGACACATGGCAATCATGCATGAGTCGTGTGCAAGTTACAGGACATGCAGGCGAGAGATCAGTGGCATGGCTGCCACGTACTCCAATTTGATGAAATCCACGCAGACTTGTTGAAGACGAAATCTACGCGAACTCGGTGTAGAAAGCTTCAAAATCCACGCAAACTTGGGGCAGGAAGCTTCAGGATCCACGCAGACTTCGAGGCAAAGAACTTCAAAATCCACGCAAACTTGAGGAAGAAAACTTCAGAATCCACGCAAACTTGAGATGAAGATCACAAATACACGCAGACTTGAGATAGAACTGCCAGCTGTCTTGATTCGGCGTGTCTCGACTGACACAAAATCTCTGACAGTGATTGCTTTGTCAGTCGCATTAAATGACAAGAAACCCTTTTGGTACGCCAACTCGACGAAGGCTGAGTCTTGCTGAAGAAGATTTCGAAAATCACGCGATAGACGGCGATGATCTCTCGAATTCTATGTATACGTGGCATACAAAGAGATATTCTTCGACTGTCGTGTTGTCAGTCATAATTACTCTTTGGCAAATGATGAGCTGTCTTCCAGCGTGATTTGTTTATATTGTCTGGATCAACTGAGCGTAACTTTTGACTCTGTCTTGATCAACTCAGCGTGACTTTTATTTTTGAGGCCTATAAAACCCCCTTCAAAGTTTTCGAAAAATGATAAATTATTTCAAAATACTTTGAAAATAGAGATGATAAAATGGATTTAGTCACGCTGAGATGACTTCAAAATTTTTTCGGAAGTCGAAAAGACTTCGAAGTTCTTTGAAAACATCCAAATGATATTTGTGGATGAATTATGGACATGATAGATAATGAAATCTTCTTTTCTGTTTTAGAGTATATGATATTATCAGAGTTATTATGGACGTGATAATATATAGGAACTCAAAAGAAAATAGATTGATTTCTATGCAGAGGTTAAAACATGACAAATGAGTAAGTAGATTCGGAATTGATTCAGAGGTTATGAAAATATGATAAATAACGAATCCCCCCTTAATAAAATTGATAGAAGATTATGAACGGATGAACCGTTAGGAAATGATGAACAGATGAACTATCGAGTGAATGTAATAAATGAACGGATGAACCGTCAAGTATTAATGAACATGCGAACCGTCTGATGAATGTGAAAAATGAATGGATGAACCGTTAAGCATTAATGAATATGTGAAACGTTGGATGAATGAGGAACTTCTGCCTATAAATATAGCAGAAATCTGGCGAGAACGAATACTTCTACTCCTCAACATAAAAATATCATCTGGAGAAGCATCCAAGAAGACTGAGATAGCCTCAAAGGTTCAGAAAGACACTGAAGAACACTCTGCTGGTCTAGTCAAAACGAAGAAGACGAAAGCAGACGAAGGTTTGTCTGCACCCAAGCCACCAAGGGACATTCTGGATTTTCTGCTCGAACCAGGAAGGACTGAAGAAGAGGAAGCCATGAGGATGGCCGCTTACAAATTCCTCGTGGGTTCTAGCAAGGAGGTTCTCGGCTCTTTTGCTGATCACATCTTCGAGAAGGACGGTAGTGGCCCACGTCCAAAAGTAGAGAAGGATGATAGTGATCTTCCTTAATATCATGTATCATCATTCATGAAAAGAAAATAAAAAATTTATTTTTAAACATGAATTTGTCTGATGATTACAAGTATTTACATTTATACATAGTATTTTTTAAGGAATTTGCCATTAATAGGCATCAAAACTTTTCGACCATCCAATTCTGAGAGGTGATAAGCTCTATTTGAGAAAACTTTGCTCACAATATAGGGACCTTCCCACTTTGCGTCAAATTTGCCCTTACTTATATGAGTCATAGTCATAGGACGTCTGACTGTTAGAACAAGTTCTCCTTTTTGATATGATCGAACTCTGACTTTTTTAAGCTCTTGAAATTCTAGCTTGATAGAATTCAATATTCTGTTGAGCAGATAATCGCTTTTCATCCAGAGCTTCTAATTCCTGAAGTCGAAGACGATCGTTATTTTTAGCAGTGAGTTCATTAGCGATTGCTATCCTTAAAGAAGGAATTTGAATCTCTAATGGAAGAACAGCTTCGCAACCATACACCAGAGAGAAAGGTGTACATTTGGTAGCATTACGAACTGTAGTGCGATAAGCCCACAAACATTCCCCGAGCTTGTCACTCCAATTACGTTTGTTAGTGGAGACAAACTTCTTTAGGAGTTTGATGATAGTCTTGTTGAAAGCTTCTGCTAATCCGTTAGCTGCTGGATTATATGCGGTAGAAGCCACATTATTGATCCAGTGATCGTCACAGAATCGAGTAAATTTCTGGCTGACGAACCGTGGTCCGTTATCATGAACAATGCGTCGAGGAACACCAAATCTGTAGATGACGTGGTGCTTAATAAAGCTGATGACATTAGACGTCTTAACTTCAGATAAAGGAATGGCTTCGGCCCATTTGGAGAAGTAATCGGTTATTGCGAGAATGAACCGATGTCCTTTAGATGACGGTGGATTGATCGGGCCGACAATGTCCATGCCCCAAGCTTCGAAGGGCCATGATGCTGCCGTCAGATGTAGAAATTCCGAGGGTTGATGAATAAAATCCGCATGGATTTGACAAGCTTTATACTTCTTTGCATATTCGATGGCATCAGATACCATGGTGGGCCAATAATAACCCATACGTCGAATACGGTCTTGAAGTTTTGGTCCTGGCTGATGTGCTCCACAAATTCCATCATGTGCTTCATGAATGATTTGTTGAGCCTCGTCACCGGCAACACATCGAAGGAGTAAACCATCATAAGCTCGACGATATAAGGTCTTTGTTGTATGATTGTAGTAGAATCTGAGTGATCGTCGTCTGATAGATGCTGCCTCACTCGGATCATCCGGAAGAATATCATATAATACGAGATCTAAGAAAGGAAGTCTCCAATCTTTATCCGTATTCTGATTCTCAGTCAAGTTACTGAAGATGAATTCCATGCTGGAATAGGATGAAGATGACATCGATTTACGACTGAATCCAAATCCTCTTGTTGTGTTGACGTCATGAGATATTGATTCTTGAATGTCAACTGGAAGTCCTAGAGTCAAGTTATTTTTAAGATGAAATAATTCTCGATTACGAACAATGATCATTTGTTGCCGTCTGATTGGAATAGCCAGCACTGCTGCAAGATTAGCAAGGGCATCAGCTTCTGTGTTACATGCTCGCCTAACATGTTCAATGAAGAATTCTTCAAACGAAGAAGCCATAGATATAGCTATTTTATGATAAGGAACCAGATCTTGATGGCGAACTTCATAAGTACCCCTGATCTGATTGACAATGAGTTTAGAGTCTCCGTACGCCTCCAAATGTTGAATATTCAGATGTTTAGCGAGTTGAAGACCAATGAGTAATGCATTGTACTCAGCTACATTGTTTGAACACGGCTGATCGAGAGAATAAGCTCTTTGGATGGCAAGACCTTCTGGCTATACAAGAACGATTCCAACTCCAGCGACAATATCACCATTAGGACCAATTCTTGATGCTCCATCAAAGAATAAACGCCAAGTAGGATCTTTTTCAGCAATTTGATTTGAATCTAGGACTTCATCTGGGATTTCATCATAGAGTTTTGAATTTTCTGGAATTGAGTGAGCAGCCAGAAAATTAGCTAAAGCTTGTCCTTTGACTGATTTCTGAGGAATATAGTGCATGTCATACTGAGCAAGTAGGATTCTCCAGTTAGCCAATCGAGAATTCAAAACACTGGGTTTCTTCATCATGATCCGTATAGGATTGATCCTGGAGATGACATGAATAGTCTGGCCAATGATATAATGACGTGTCTTTTGGACAGCAAACATCAAGGCTAGACATTCTTTTTCAACCGGTGAATATCGAGGTTTAGCTCCGGTCATAGTGCGGCTGAGATAATAAATGGCTTGTTCATGGCCATTTTGATTCTTTTGAGCGAGTAATGCACCCAATGAATGACTCATTGCTCGAGTATGGAGGAGGAACGGTATTCCTGCAACGGGAGGTACCAATACTGGAGGGCTCATTAGATATTGTTTTATATCATCGAATACTTTCTGACATTCATTATTCCAGACAAAAGAGACACCTTTCTTCATAAGTTTGTTGAATGGTCTGCAGCGTCCTGATAAATTAGAGATGAATCTTCTGATATAAGCGATTCTTCCTTGAAATCCTCGTAGCTCTTTTAAGGTGCGTGGAGGATGCATCTCTTGGATGGCTTTGATCTTCTCGGGATCCACGTGTATACCTTTAGAGGTAATGACGAAGCCGAGAAATTTACCACTAGAGACGCCTAAGAAGGACTTAGTAGGGTTCATCTTTAATTGATGCTTACGCATTAGATCAAATATAGTCTTCAAATCTTGGATATGATCCTCCTTTTGTCGACTTTTGACTGCAATATCATCAACATAGCATTCGACTGTTTTCTGCAAATGTTCACGAAATATAGTGCTCATAGCTCGTTGATAAGTTGCTCCTGCATTCTTGAGACCGAATGGCATAACTGTATAACAGTATGTACCAATCGGCGTTCTGAAAGAAGTGTGCTTCTCGTCCTCTGGAAACATTTTGATCTGATTGTACCCAGAATACCCGTCCATGAATGACATTCGTTCAAATCCACAGGTATTATCAACCATGACATCAGTGATTGGTAGAGGGAATTCGTCTTTAGGACATGCCGCATTGAGATCGCGGAAGTCTATGCATACTCTGATCTTGCCAGTCTTTTTAAGAACAGGAATAATATTAGCCACCCAATCGGGATGTTGTTCCTCTCTAATAAATCCAGAGGTAATGAGTTTATTGACTTCAGCTTCAATTGCATCCATGATGTCTGGACGAAATCGTCGCTGTTGTTGTTTGACCGGTTTAGCATTCGACAAGATATTGAGCTTGTGAGTTGCAATTTGAGGATCAAGCCCTGGCATATCTTCATAACTCCAAGCAAAGACATCGATGTAATCACGAATGAGTTTGATCATGTCTTTCTTATCAGTTTCTGAAAGACTTTCACTGATGAATATTGGTTTGGGAGATCCCTCTTCACCAACATCTATTTGAACAAGTTTATCTTCAGTCGGAGGTTCTTTTTGCTCGAAACGAAACTCCCATTGATTATCTAATCTTTGGGCCCACTGTTCCGATTCAGGTGAGATTTCAAACTCTTCTTCGTCTTCATCACTTTCTTCAGAATGGTCAATGGAAACCATGTTGGAAGACAAAATATTGCAGTAGAAGTCACCGATACTCGTATCGGAATTCCAAGAAGTGGTACTAGAAGAATCAGATCTCTTATCTTCGTCAGACTCGGGATCTTCATGGATAATATTGATAAAAGGAGTAGGAGCTATATAGCCCAATCCGCATTTCGTCCTTCCATATTTCAGAGGAGGAATACGAACAGGCATTTTTCTTCCTTTTCCACTATTGAGGCCAGTCCTGAAGTCATAGCCCATATTTTTGATAATGTCTTTAGATTGCTGATTATAACGACGTAGTTGTAATCTTCCAGTATCATCATTTTTGTCATCATCTTCAAGATCAGAAGGATTTTGAGGCCCTTTGTAGAAGAATATTGGAATGTCTCCTGGCTTTCTGCTGGGAACTAGAAAGTATGAAGATTGTACAGGTTCTAGGGATACATCTGTATGAACAGTCTGTACAACTCCTATGGTTATTGTGTTCAAGTCATCTAACAGATGTAAATAACTATGAACATAATTACACACATCAACGTACTGCAAAGGTGGAGACTTTTCATTAAATGTAAAAGCAGCAGTATTTACATTGGGAAAAGGCTGAGCCTTAGAGATTTTAGCCAAGTCAATGACTAAAGGGGGAGAAGAAGAACAAGAAGAAGCGTTGTTTCGATTAAGATCGATAACAAATGGCTCAGAAGAGGTAAACTTTCTTGAAATTTGAGATGGAAGAATAATCCGCCCTCCAACTGGAATTAGCAGAGTATCTTGTTTCATATGTGGAGATGCAGGAATTACAGTACGCCCACTGACAGGAATTATTAGTGTATTTTGAGTAGATGACTGAGATAACGGAGAGATCCGTCCACTCACTGGAATGATGAAAGAATCTTCTCCAGAGAGTTTAGGAGATTGTTGCTGAGTAGTTCGACCTTTAACAGGGATTATTAAAGTCTCACTTTGTGCATCTTCTTTCTTCATAGCTTGTATGATCCTTGTATACTCTTCTTTGTACATTCGAGAATCGTTGAAATAAGCTTCAACCCCATGGAAGGGATTTATATCAGCAACTTCTTTTTGTACTCTTCCATTGCTATCAATATATTTAAAACATTGATGAAGAGTAGAGGGCACCACATTATTTTCATAAAGAAAGGGCCTCCCCAGAAGAAGATTATAGGATCCCGCGATCTCGATCACATAGAAAGTGACTTTAGATCTGAAATCGCCTATCTGAAGCTTCAGATGAATCTTTCCCAAAGGCTCACTTCGGCTTTGATTGAATCCCAAGATAGTAGTAACCGTCTTGGAGAGCTTGTGGAGAGGGATTTTTAGTTCATCCAACAGACTCTTTGGCATTATGCTTATAGCAGACCCTGGATCAATGAGGATACGATCTATCTTCATTGTGTCGATATAACCGGTGTAGTAGAGAGGCCGATCATGTCGATTATCCTCCAATAGCATGTCATCTTGTGTAAAGGTGATATTTGGGATAATCTCCAGTACACTGTTGCAATATAAGCAAGTGGCAGGTTCTGCATCTGGCTTCTTTAATTGTGCAAGACAAGAGTCAGCTTGTAGAAGTGCTTCACTTAATGTCTCCCGAGTCTCTTTGGAAAGACGTAGAAGTTCAAATAGGGACATTCTAGCTGGAGTATTAGCAAGTTGAGCTAAAATGTTGAAGTTGTAAGGCTTCTGAAGTCCAAGAGGAGAGGACTTCTTGATTGGCTTATCAAACCGAGCCTGTTGTTTACCTTTCTCCAGAGCTGTAGGCTTGGGAGGAACAGGTTCAACTGGTGTAGTTGAAGGAACAGGTGCAGTAGATGATTCTTCTTCAGGAGGAACATTAGAAGCATGTTTATCAGCTGGAGGGATATCAAGAGGATCCTCAGGACTTTTGGAATAATCCTTTAGATAAGGTTTTCCCGTTCGAGTAGCACTAACAAGTGCTACTTCTTTCTCTTTTGGCTCTGTGTCAGAGGTAGACCCAAGAGAAGTCATATGACATGATTTAATCTTTCCAGCCTTCTTGGACTTTCGAGAAGAAATCTTTTGAGAAAAAGGAGATTCAAAATCTGCCACTAGATCAGGATGGATCCACATGATTTCTCCAGTCTCCAAAGTGATTGGCACTAATCCTTCAGACCGTGGAGGAGGAAGATTCACTATGTCAAGAGTTGCCTTGGAAATAGGAACGATCCCACCTTCAAGGAGTTGAGGAGGGAAATCTCCGAATTGCATAGAGACGACGTTGGAGGTGACGATCTTCTCTTTTGGAGTAAGAGAGATAGCTCCAGATTTAATCATTTCTTGGATCTTTCCTTTCAGTACATAACATGTACGAATTGTATGACCCAGTATTCTGTGATATGGGCAGTATTTGGGATGATCTGTTTTACTAGCTTCATCAGGTTTTTTGATCTCAGGTAATTGTATTTTATTACCTTTCAGCAGACATTCAAAGATACCAAGGACATCGTCGTCATCAAAAGAATATTCTTCTTTGGGGCGAGGTGTTCTTGATTGTTGAGTTATAGAGGCAGGAGTTTGAACATTTGATGCATCTTTGCTCTGAAGATTAACTTCAAGAGTTTCTTTTCTCTTGCGAGCATTATTTTTATTGTTAGCACCTTGTCCTGTTTCTTTAGGAGTCATCTGCACTCCTAAACCTTTGAAGGTTTCAGCACTAATTTTTGCAGCTTTGGTACTGACTATGAAGGAAGGCCAATCTTGAAATTGAGTGGACCCTGTCCACATACTGATGATTGGCAACAAGTTTGATTTGCACGTGTCAATGGTGACAGCATCAGGAGTTCCAAGAGGCATCTTCAGAGCTTCTCTTCGAAACCGTTCAATGTATTCCTCTGTAGATTCATTATTTTTCTGCTTGATTCTAATAAGAGCAGACATAGTCATGTCATTAAGCCCTTCATAGAACCTTTCAAGAAACATCTGTTTGAAACCAGCAAATGAGGTAATGCTCCCATCTGGGAGACTCCTATACCATTCATAAGCTGTTCCCTTGAGACATCCAATAAATACTCGAGTAAGGAGGGCATCACTTGGTTGCAGTTGATCAGTCATCACTTCAAAGTCATTAATAAACTGACTTGGAGAAGTGGTTCCATCATAGAATGAGATAGTAGGAGGCTTGTATTTAGGAGGATATGATACTTGCTTCCATTCTATTGGATAAGGCTGCTTGATGCCTAACCTTTGTAAACCATCCTTCTGTTTGAATGCCTCGAATTGAGTTTTGAGATTCTTCAATTCTTCAGAGACAACTTCCGAAGATTGTGGAGTTGTGGCTTGTAGAGAATAGTTGGGAGGAGGAACAGCATTGTAAGTACTACCCCCAGCTCCAGAGAGACTAGGATTTGGTTGAGCTGGTCCAGGAGTATTAGATTGTACTGCTGGAGGAACTTGTACTGGACTCATATCAGTGTCAGTTGGTATGGCATCTGGTACAGTCTGTCGATTTTGTATCTGTGTTGCCATGAGTTCATACATCGACTTCATAGTATCAGCCATAGACTTCATTTGTTGTTCCAAAGAAGCAATTCTTTGATCTTAAGGAGTCAAGGAAGAAGAAGGTTCATCAGTATTCCTATCAACCATATAAGTTGTGACTGTACGAGAAATTATTGATGAACTAGTAGATGTTGTATGCTCTGAATCATTGCTTCGTGCATCAAAGTCAATTATAGGAGAACTACCCCCAGTAGGAAGAGGTGGGAAGTTAGATTCTCCAAGGAATTCAGAATCAATTTCAGGGATCAAATTTCTTTGACTAGAAGCCAGGACTCTTGCTCTGGTGTTTCTATATACTCCATCTGGACTATCAACTCTACCCCCGGTGTCCCGAGAAGTCATGTTGACAGAGGCAAACAAAGGCTCATCTTCATCAGGCATAGGTTCATACTAAATCCTATTGAAGACAGACTGTCGTTTAGTTTGACATCTGCATTGCATTGTGGCTCTTGGCTGGAAGTCACATTCATGATCACCATGGTCATGAACCGTTGATTGACACCTGCACTGAATTATGACTCTTGGATAGAAGTCACATTCAGCATATTCCTTTGACATAGAATTACTCCTTCTCTTCTGTTGAAGATATTCCCGTAAATCTGTTTGTGAAGATTGAGGAGTATACTTCCTGTTCTTGGGTCTTAATGGCTCTTGATTATACAAAGAGTGATTATTGTGAGCCACATAATTTCTTACATACTCTGCATCTGGATCTTTTATCTTCATATCCAATTGGTATGGTTTCTTAACACCAGAAGTGCTGAGTTTTGTTCTTAAATCAGTGGAAGGTAACACATTAATTTTGGAAACATGGAGTTTTCCCTCCATTGATCTGGATATTTGCAGAGAAGGAAGAGTTGAACCACTCCTTTGATTAGGAGTTGGTAACAGACCCTCTTTAATGGACAGATTTTGTGCCCAATTTGAAGAACTCATAGGAGAAAATATTAAGGAATATTTCTTCTTAGACTCAATCAGATTTTGAGACATAGAATGTCAAGGAAGAGTAGTCAAAAGACCATCTCCTTTCCTTTGACTAACAAAAGTATCATTCAAAGCTGTTCCTGAAGTAAAAACTACAGGAGCAGAAGAAACAACTAAAGAGTTATTCCTTTTCGAAGGGACTTTGTGTGGAAGACCACCCCCAGTTCTAGTAGAACTCGGTAAAGAAGAAGAGATAACTAAGGAGTTATTCTTCTCTGATGAAATACACGCTGAAACAGATTTGGCTAAGGAACCTGTACTGTTAGCGTGACTTTTAATTTTAGAATTACACGCTGGAAGAGATTTGGCTAAGGAGCCAGTACTGTCAGCGTGACTTTTAGGGTTGAATTCGTACGCTGGAACAGATTTGGCTAAGAAGCCAGTACTGTCAACGTGACTTTTAGGGTTGAATTTGCACGCTGGAACAGATTTGGCTAAGGAGCCAGTACTGTCAGCGTGACTTTTAGGGTTGAATTTGCACGCTGGAACAGATTTGGCTAAGGAGCCAGTACTGTCAGCGTGACTTTTATGGTTGAATTTGCACGCTGGAACAGATTTGGCTAAAGAGCCAGTACTGTCAACGTGACTTTTGATTACTGTCATCTTCGAGCGCACAAGAGTGTGCGTGCTTGTAGTGGAGTTCTTGCCAGAGGTAGGAGTAGACACTGTGGCAGGGACTTCACCATTGAATGCCAACTGATTCTTAGGGCATAGACAGAGTATCCCTTCGACTTGGCAGTGATGATGGAGGCTGGAGTGGGCTTGCCACCCTTAGCCCGCTGCATTTCTTCATAGGCGAGTTGATCGAATTTGATCGTCATCACCTTCTTCGTCGAGCCGATTGACAAAGTATCGCATTGAGTTGTTACCATCTCAGAAGAGGAGATGGTTTTCCCCAGCAGAGTCGCCAATTTGTTTTCCATAAAGAAATTCTCTTTATTTGTTGTGTTTCTGGGAAAATTACAACTGTGGGAATCCGATCTAGAAGACGATCGCTTTATCCCTTGGACTATGCGAAGAAGAAAAGCTCTCAAAATTTTGACAGTAGATATCAATGTATCTGTACAATGAATGAGAAAAAGAACTCTATTTATAGAGACAAAAATAATAACTGAAAAGATAACTGTCTTCACAGCCTATGCCTAGTTAAAAATCACGCAGGATTTAACATACACAAGGCTGTGAGCAGTTACTGGACGTGGCCAGTAACTGTTGGACACATGGCAATCATGCATGAGTCGTGTGTAAGTTACAGGACACGCATGCGAGAGATCAGTGGCATGGCTGCCACGTACTCCAATTTGATGAAATCTACGCAGACTTGTTGAAGACGAAATCCATGCGAACTCGGTGTAGAAAGCTTCAAAATCCACGCAAACTTGGGGCAGGAAGCTTCAGGATCCACGCAGACTTTGAGGCAAAGAACTTCAAAATTCACGCAAACTTGAGGAAGAAAACTTCAGAATCCACGCAAACTTGAGATGAAGATCACAAATACACGCAGACTTGAGATAGAACTGCCAGCTGTCTTGATTCGGCGTGTCTCGACTGACACAAAATCTCTGACAGTAATTGCTTTGTCAGTCGCATTAAATGACAAGAAACCCTTTTGGTACGCCAACTCGACGAAGGCTGAGTCTTGCTGAAGAAGATTTCGAAAATCACGCGATAGACGGCGATGATCTCTCGAATTCTGTGTATACGTGGCATACGAAGAGATATTCTTCGACTGTCGTATTGTCAGTCATAATTACTCTTTGGCAAATGATGAGCTGTCTTCCAGCGTGATTTGTTTATATTATCTGGATCAACTGAGCGTGACTTTTGACTCTGTCTTGATCAACTCAGCGTGACTTTCATTTTTGAGGCCTACAACTATAGCGAGACTCGATGTGGATTAGGGTATGTAACACCCATGACGACCCCTGAAAGTTCAGATGAAGAATGTGACTGGCATTCACATTCGACCGGGTCACCAACTTCTGACTCTGATACCAGCATCGGAGATGTATTCAGACAAGTCTTGTCAGTCAACATGGCATTCGCCGACGCTTATAAAGAAGACAAAGACATCCCCGAAATCTTCGAGCTAGAGCCGTGGGCCCAGCTGTTGGATGTGCAATGGGAAAAGCTGTTCGAACTGAGGGAACCTCCTACTGAAGATGAGGTTATCCAGGTCGACCTCGGCAGCGAATCTTCCCCAAAACTAATCTTCGTCAGTAAAAGTTTAACAGACGAAGAACGAGAATTACTGCTGGAATTTGTCAAAGAATACATTGATGTGTTCGCATGGAGCTATGAAGACATACCGGGGTTAAATCCCGATATTGCTCTTCACAAGCTCAACATTCGGCCGGACGCAAAGCTAGTCAAGCAACAACAGCGACGCTTCCGCCCAGGCATCATGGATGCGATCGAAACCGAAGTCAACAAACTGATAGCCAGCGGCTTCATTCGTGAGGAACAACATCCGGATTGGGTTGCCAACATAGTTCCCGTCCTCAAGAAGAATGGGAAGATACGAATCTGCATCGACTTCCGCAATCTGAACGAAGCATGTCCCAAAGATGAGTTCCCCCTCCCTATCACGGACATCATGATTGACAATACCTGCGACTTTGAACGTATGTCATTCATGGATGGCTTCTCAGGGTATAACCAAATCAAGATATCTCCTGACGACGAAAAGCACACATCATTCCGAACACCGATTGGCACATACTGTTACACAGTCATGCCTTTCGGTTTGAAGAATGCTGGCGCCACATATCAAAGAGCCATGAGTATCATCTTCAGGGACCACTTACGCAAGACGGTGGAGTGCTATGTTGATGAAATCGCCGTCAAGAGTCGCTGTAAGGGAGACCATCTGCAGGATCTGAGGACGGTATTCGACCTGATGCGAGCGCACAATTTGAAAATGAACCCTACAAAGTCCTTCCTGGGTGTATCCAGCGGGAAGTTCTTGGGTTTCATCATCACCGCCCAGGGTATCCATGTAGACCCTGAGAGGACAAAGGCAATTATGGAGATGGGTCCTCCGAGAAATCTCCGCGAACTCAGAGGCCTCCAAGGGAGGCTAGTGTACATCAGGAGGTTCATTTCTAACCTCTCCGGGCGATGTCGGCCATTCACCCACCTCATGAAGAAAGGCATCTCGTTCGTATAGGACGAAGAATGCCAGCGGGCCTTCGACAGCATCAAAAAATATTTGTCGAACCCTCCAGTCCTGGTGGCCCCGGTTGCTGGAAAACTATTTCTGCTCTACGTACGAGCAATGGAGCACTCCTTCGGAGCTCTGCTAGCACAAAACAACGATGCAGGCCATGAATATGCCATATATTACCTCAGTCGAATGATGATTGGGCCAGAGCACCGATACACCGCTGTGAAGAAGGAATGCCTTGCCCTAGTGTTCGCTATTCAGAAGACACGACACTATGTCACCGGACAAACGATATATGTGATCTCACGGGTCAACCCTCTCAGGGTCCTCATGACTAAACCAGGGGCACTCAGCACTCGTCTCGCTACATGGGCAATATTGCTATCCCCCTACCATATGATCTTCGTCCCACAAAAGGCGGTCAAAGGTCAAGCCCGGGCAGGCTTTTTGGCAGCCCACCCGGGCTCGGAGTCGTCCAGGATATATGAAGAGATCCCAGATGAGGTCGCCGACTCGCATGCAACCTCTCACGATTATATATGGCGAATGTTCTTCGACGGCGCTTCGAGAACTGGACCTAAGGGCAACATCGTCGTCGGAGTTGGGGTGGTACTGGTTTTTCCTACCGGATTGGTGATCAACCGCGTTTACTCCCTCACGGAGCCCTGCTCTAACAATGTGGCCGAGTACAATGCTCTGGTCATTGGCCTCCAACTTGCAAGGGAGCTGGGGGTAGAATATCTTGAAGCATACGGCGATTCTCAGTTAATCGTCAATCAAATTCGGGGCTCATACGAAGTTCGCCACGAAGACATGATTCCCTATCACCAAATAGCAATCAACATCATCTCGTCGTTCAAGGGGTTCTTCATCGAATATGTCCCCAGACTCCGAAATATCGAAGCCGATGCCTTAGCAGGTCTGGCCGCTTCCCTAGCAGTGCCAAATCATACTCATCAATCGGTAGACGTAGTAGGCCATGAACTGGTCTGGCCCAAAAATAACGTTCAATTCGTGGCAAGTTATTCCACTCAGACGATTAATGATGTCCCAAATTGGAGACAATCATTCATTGACTTCATCGCCTATGACATCCTGCCCGAGAACCCGAAGGAAGCCACCTCCATCAGACGGCGTTCTCTCAGATTCTTCTACGATACAGAGACAAAAATGCTGTATCGCCGATCCTATAATGGAGTATTGCTTCGGTGTCTGTCGAACGCAGAAGCCAAAGAAGCCGTACGAGAAGCTCATGACGGTATCTGTGGGGCCCATCAGCCTGGTCCTAAATTGTAAGACCGTCTTCGCCGAATGGGCTACTACTGGCCCACGATGGTAGCAGATGCGATAGACTATGCTAGAAGGTGCAAAGCCTGCCAAGTCCACGCAGACTTCATCCACCAACCATCCAAATTTCTACATCCGACCGTGGCATCCTGGTCATTCGAAGCATGGGGATGGACATCATCGGTCCGATTACTCCACCTTCCTCCCGTGGACATCGCTTCATACTTGCGATCACGGATTATTTCTCTAAATGGGCAGAAGTTGTCCCGCTTGCAGAAGTAAAGACTGCGAACGTGATCAGCTTCCTCAAGCATTACGTCATCTATCGCTTTGGACTGCCCCGGAGGATCATCCATGATAATGGTCCGCAGTTTGCAAGCCACGCTTTTTATCGATTTTGCGACAAACATCGCATCCAGAATATTGCCTCGACACCATACAACCCAGCAGCGAACGGGTTGGCAGAGGCATTCAACAAAACAATCATCAAACTCTTCTAGAAGTTTGTCTCTTCCAACAAACGCGACTGGAACGAGAAACTTGGTGAATATTTATGGGCATACCGTACTACAGTCCGAACAGCTACCGGAAATACACCATTCTCCCTGGTATATGGGAGTGAGGCAGTTCTCCCATTAGAAACTCAAAAACCCTCACTCCGCGTCGCCCTCACTTATCAATTGATGACGGATGATAACTACCGACGCCGACTACAAGAGTTGGAGGCCTTAGATGAAAAGCGCCTCCTGGCTCAGCAAAGGATCGAGCTATACCAAGCACGCATCTCTGGAGCCTTCAACAAGAAGGTCAAAATCAGGACATTCCAAGTGGGTGATCTTATTCTGGCAGTCCGGAGGCCGATGGTCATGACTCACAAGACCGCCGGCAAGTTCCAGCCAAAATAGGAAGGTCCATTTATCATCGAGGCCGTATTCTCCAATGGTGCTTACCGTCTCGCCAAACAAAACGGAGACTTGCTCATGTTTCCCGTCAACGACAAGTTCCTGAAGAAATACTATGTCTAGATGATAATTCTCCAGATTTTTGAGTCACGTGCCCGCTGGTACCGCTGAACTCACCCTCACAATTCTTCAGATTTTTGAGTCACGCGGCCGCTGGTACCGCTGAACTCGCCCTCACAATTTTTTAGATCCCGAGTCACGTACCCGCTGGTGCCGCTGAACTCACACTCACCATTCTCCAGATTATCGAGTCATATACCCGCTGGTGCCACTGAACTCACACTTTCACAATATCGAGTCATGTACCCGATGGTGCCTCTGAACTCACATTCCGGTCACTCTTTCAGATAGAAAGTCATGTATGATCATACCTCTGAACTTTCTTCCTGGAAGAGATCCTCCCTCATGATCCAATACCCGCACTTCCAGTGCACAAAAAGGGTAAGTGATCCATAAATTTCTAAAATGGCCATGTCTTCATTACCTTTGAGTCGTTTCACTTCCGCAAAAAATAAATCACCCCCTACGTAGAACTTCCATGTCCTCATTACCTCTGAGTCGTTCTATGTACCCCCTCTTCATTGAGCCCACTCCTGCCATGTCCTCATTACCTCTGAGTGGGAAGGCTCCGTAGAAGAAACCTTCATACTTGCCATGTCCTCATTACCTTTGAGTAAGTATGTCGATTCCCTTTCATCCTATTATCTGTACCCACAACCAGAGTACAAAAAGGATAATAGGACCCAATATGTCCTCTATTGACCACAAATGTCCTCTGTTGACCACATATATCCTCCACGAATTCACTCCTGCCATGTCCTCATTACCTCTGAGCAGGAAGATTCCACGATAAAACCCTCATGCTTGCCATGTCCTCATAACCCCTGAGCAAATATGTCGGTTCTATTTCACCCAACTATCCGTATCCTAAGCCAGGGTACACCAAGGATAATAGGCCCACAAATATCCTCTGTTAAGTTTCTTAGCACAAGCCCACCGCCTCATCATGCCCTGGGAGCCCAGCTGCTCTACGGCATTCCTTTTCCCAATACCAAGAGCACCCATGACCACTTTGTCATGGCTGTTTCAGATATCCTAACCAAACTTGTTATCCGTACCTAAAACCAAGGTATGCCATGGGTAACAGGTCCACAAATAAGTTCCCTAGACGGGGAAAACATCACCACAATATCACAGGTACAATAAGCAATGCAAATAAAGGGTAGAATGGAAAGTACTCTTTATTTAAAGGAAGAAAAAAGCATTACATGTTTCGGGACCGCGTCCCTCTCAAAAAGGAAAATAAGAATAAAGCAAGAGGAAAAGGCTGACTATAGCTCAGCATTACACAATTCCAGGAGCCGGTTTTTCACCAACGCAGTCCCCCGCTCAAGCCTCCGTTTAGATCGACGCTCGTCTTCCTGGGATAATTGCTCTGTATCATTCAAATACATATACGCCTCCCAGTCATTCTCTATTTTCTTCAGGGCAAGTTCTAGATTGGCAGAAGCCCTGCTAAATTTATCAGCCTCCTGGATGGCAATCCTTTTCTCAGTACAAGCAGCCTCCAACTCGGACTCCAAGAAGATAAGCTTTCTTTGGAGCTCGAGGATTTGTTCTCGGGTGTCGGTTACCCCACGGGAGGCAGCCACTTCCCGGGTCGCGCAATCTTCAATCCGACGGCTCCACTGATCATGCAACTGAGTCAAATCCCGTCGGTCCTTCAATATAGTCGGCTTAAGCGATTTTCGGGCGGCCATCACCTTCTCCACCGTGGTAATGAGGAAGTTGCGTTCTTGATTTATGACCGCGGGTAAATCAGCATGTTGCAACATGCGAAATCGGGCTGCGAGACGATCACTTCTAACAACTTAGGCTCGAGAAGCGTGGCCAGTTCCCCTCCACCAGGGAGAGTCCTAAGGATATTAATCTGGCCACCGGCACATCGACGGGCCAGAGTAAAGGGAGTCCCCCTTTCCACCGCGGTCTCGATCCCTCTCTTCAGGTGATGGTGGAAACTGTCGACCACATCCTGGGAGACTTCATCCAAAATCTCTGTAGAGGATGGCATCAGAGGGAGAGTGGCAGACAGTACCGAAGGAGTAGCTTCAGAAGTTACCGCCCCCGCCACCAAGGAAGTAAATTCCGTACGGAAAGATGCTTGAATGGCGGCTAGCTCCTCTTCCGCCGCCCGAAGAGCCTGGATGCTCGACAAGGAGGAAAGGTTGACCCTCGAAACTACATTCGCAGAAGAGGGCGTAGGGAGCATCGTCCCTTGTCCCAGTTTTACGGCTACCGGGGCCCCCGAGCTCGACCCAGATGGAGGCCCCTCGATACAGGGAGGTTCCGCCAGACCCTCTCCGGTAGGGTCCGTCCCAGCAATGTCCATCACTGTGTTAGGACCTGAACATCCAAAGCAACCATTAATCGATGTAATCTGAAGAATAGGATGACGGAGTACATAGGCTTATTCACGAGTTATGGTTTGACTTGTATTACCAGGGGAAGAGCATGGAGGCGGCGGCTCGTTCACAGCCAGCGTAGTTTCTCCACCCACAGTGTCATCCTGTTGGGGTTCAGATGTCTCATGAACGGGCGCGGTAAAACCCCCATCCCCCTGGGTTGAGGTCCCAGCAAGGTGGGAATCCTCGACCGCAATCGGAAGAACCCCAGTAGCAATGATAGCAGTACACACATCACTGACCAAATGAGACAGGACTGGATCAGCCTCGACAATCGGGTCCTGAGGAGCGAGCTCATCCGACGCCTATAAAGAGCAAAAGGAACAAACGATTAGGCCATAACATAGAAGAAGAAGAAGAAAGGAGATAGTTGAAACTCAAATCACCTCAGGAACAACGTCTACATCATTAATAAACAGCCTGCGACGTCTTACCGCAGCGTGCTTCGTGGAATAGGTTCGGTCATCAGCGGTAGTCACGCGCCTGCTTCTTTTACGCGAAGGTCCAGGCACTGCAGATGGTTGATCCTCCACCACCTCGTCAGACCAAGTAGACGGCTGACCCGCCTCCTTTTTATCTGGCATAATAGGGGGTTGATTTCCAACTTCCTCGTCCGAAGAATGCGACGAGTCATCGACGTCTTGTTCATCATCCTCTTCATTTGCCCTAGTAGAATCTGAGTCCGGCGCAGGAACCCTGTTCGCCCCCCTCTTCCTCTTCTTGGATCCCTCTGGCTTCTCAGCCAAACCAGTGCCAGTAATGAAGCTAGTATTTATATCAAAATCGACAGGAGGCTTGCTCGCTGCGACATGATAAAGGGCCGCTATATACAAAATATCTCCTGCCGTCTTGGCATCAGAGACTGAGAAGCTGGACCGGGTATGGACCGCATTATAATAATGCCAAGCCTGGACGCCATCAAGTATACCGCCCTCAAAGCTCAAGCAAGCGCTAGGGCAATCCAGGAACAATTGACTATACCAAAATTGACGGGAAAATCTACTGGGCAGATAAGGCTCCAGGTATACGTTATTCCGGTAACGATACACCAGGTACGCAGGGCGGATGTTGCGTAACCAAAGAAACATCTTCTCAGATAAAAGTTGGGGAGGATCAATGCCGTCGACATGTACTCCCCTCACTTCTCTGGAGGTAAATTGAGGAAGAGAGACAAAAAAAACTCGGGCCCGTCAACCCTCGTCAATGCCCTCCGACAGGCTGGCATGGTATCGTGTTCCCAAGGCTGATGACGGTATTGAAAAATGAAGGCATCGTCAGTAGTAACATCTTCTTCGGTTCCTGGCCTCATCAACGACCGGTAGTGCAGTAATAACCACCCCATGAGGTAGTGGTATGGTAGTTTTATCCGTTCAAAGTCCAGCGTCGTATCACGAGCAATGACTTTGGATGAAAAGGCGCGGAGGCCGTGGTGTATGCTACACACCATGGTCGGAAGAAGGGCCAGTCTTACCTTGAAGACCAATTTCACAGCAGGAAGAATGAAATGGCGGTTGATGCTTTCCATAGAACCTGCGCCGCCCGAGACTACGTAATTGCGTAGCCACACCATCAAGAACCCAGCTAAGATCGATTATCGGACATTTCCCGGGTACCATAGTGGAAGTAACTGAGGGAGTCAGTGCGGCTCCCAAGCCTGTCACGGGTAGACCTCGACCTTTTGACCTTCAACATCATGTCCTTCACCTCCTCCGGGGTTTGAGGACTTCGAGACGAAACTCGGCCGTAGGGACGTAACTTGAAAAGATACGAAACCCAGGCCGTGGTGTGAGGGGCGCTTCCTTCTGAGCCATTTTCTTTCTTGATAGCAATCTGGTGGCAGATGCTATGGTAGCACAACAGTTCTTGGTACACGGCGACGAAACCAGTAAATCGTCGATCCAGGTCTTCGAATTCTTCGTTCGTCGGTGTATATACTTCAAAAGCTTCATCTCCCTACGGCATTTTAGAAACAGCTTGCATCTCATGGAGATCAAGCCCCAGCTCTCCTCCGAGGGCGAAGAAAGTCCCCGTACGCCGATTATACAGCTCCAAAAGAGCCATGAACAAAGGCTTGTTAATGGACAACCCGTAGCAGGTTCCCCGGACGGCGTAGTAGAGGTCAATTTCCCGAAAGGATTCCCCATACTTCCTCAAGATCCATGAGGTAATATTGGCCCATGTAGGAATGGGGTTGATCCAATTTAGCAGCAACAACCTGCCCACAGGATAAGACCCCTTGCGAGCAAGCTGATTCAGAAATGTATCAGCTCGAATGAAAGTAAAGTTAGGACCAGTCACGTTTACAAAAGTGCCAGGGAGCAGCCCCATCACACTTCGACTAACTGAATCCTTGCCCATACATGCTGAACCAGTACGCCCGTTGTAGTGGATGTCACCCATAAACATTCCCGGTCGGGTGGGAGTCAGGGAGCCCACCATTGTCCTGCCCAGCGGTACCATATTAAACCATGAGAGGGGATAATGCCGCTCCATCTCGGGGATATGAATATCCACTCCGTCTACAGAAAAATCCCAGCTCTCTGAAACATCCAGCAATCTGGAGTTCTGTATGGAAAAGACATCCCCAAAGAGAAAAGCCGGTTTCAGATACTCTCCGTCCAGCTTTCTCGAATTCATCATAGAACATAGAAAGTGGAAAGGTTGGTTATTAATAACAGCTATCCTCTCCCTAGGTTCATTAGTGGGAAGCTGGTCCACTATGTGTCGAATTAAGCCGTCGAGCCGCACGCCCACAACAAACTAAGCTGAACCCACAAGAAGCTCTCCTGCTGGGTTGGTTGGGAGGCTCACTGAAAAAAGGACAACACGAAACAGGATTAAAAGGTGATTACTGAACTCAAGTCCCTACGAGCCTATGCGGCTCGGATCAAACGAAGCCTTATGCGGCTCAATTACAATTGGGTTCCAAGTGGCACGGTCCCAAGGGAGCTTATGTGGTTCAGCCAACACAGCCTCATGCGGCCTAAATCAATTGAGAGTTCCATATGACATTGGTTCGATAGCTTATGCGGATCAATCAAACATATGCGGTTCTAAGCAGAAAAGCTTTTGTGGACTAAAGCGCTATACGGATCGGTCTGTTAGAAGCTTATGCGGATCAATCGAACATATGCGGTTCTAAGCAGAAAAGCTTTTGTGGCACTAAAGTGCTATACAGATCAGTCTGTTAGAAGCATATACGGGTCAATCGAACATATGCGGTTAGAAGTTTATGCGACTCCGTTCAAGGGAGACTTCATACGGTCCAAAACTTTCTCATGCGGCTCAAACATAGGGTATCTCCTATGCGGCTCGGATATGAGAGGGGCATGCAGCCCATACAGCATATGCGGCTCTATCATAGCCAAATTTGGGTGAAGGCTTGTGCATGAATATGCAACAGAGCCATGAATTCTTAGGATTCAAAGTACCCAAATACAACTCTTACCATTAAGGGCAAGACGGACATCAGGGTGCACTTTGAGCACAACGGCTGACGAAGAAGCCGCCTTCTTGCCCTTCACGGCGGCAGAAGCGACCTTAGAGGATTTGGGGGCCATGACTGACGATCGGAGAAGGGAAATGAGGAAAGAAAGGTAAGACAACAATAGTTGGACGAAGGAGGAAGTAAAGAAATCTCCCGACCGTACTCATCCATATTTATAAACAAAAGTAAAGCGTTTCGATCCCCGTGCATACATGAAGACCGACTCTTCGGTTATCAAGGTGAGCCGCCGAAAATGAAGGCCAAGCTCCTCGGATCCCGCACCGAAAAGTAGCCTTTAAAGCTGACAGTAAATCAAACAGCATTTAATGCAAAAGATTGCCATACGTGGCAATGATGACGTGGCCGAAAAGTTCCCTGTGGCTAAGCTATCCATGCGGCTGAACTATCTATGCGGCTTAAACATCCATGCGGCCAGGACTTCATATGCGGCCAGAAGAATATAACCATGCTTCTTATTCAAAGTATTTCAATTTTGCAAATTAAAAACTTTGAAGGGGGTCTTATAGAAGCATGGAAAATATTAAAGAAGGATCCATGCAGCCAGAAAACTCCATGCGGCTTAGGAGGCCCATGCGGCTAACAGATTCATGCGGCTCAAGACGTCCTATGCGGCTCAGAACAGGAGACACGTGGCTTGTAAAACAGTTCTCCCCTCCTGCATTAATTACTTTGACGGCTGACAACTCTGAAAAAGTGACAGCCCTGACACAAAAGAGGTAATTATGACTCTGTCATAACGACAGACCCTAGGGAAGTGAAGGAGATCTCTGACACAATCTTCCGAGATCCAGAAAATATCACGTGGCCCTGATACGTGGACGATCATATGCGGCTCGAGCGAAGACTTCCCATACGGTTCAGAATGAAGCCGTTCCATGCTGCTCAGGCCAAAACAGTCTCATACGGCTCAAGCGGAGTCCTTCCCATACGGTTCAAGAGGACCATTTCCATGCGGCCCAGGCGGATGCATCCCTATGCGGCTCGCAATGATCATCTCCATGCGGTTCAAAGGTTCAAAGGGGGGAGCCACTACCCAAGCAGCCTTGACACGTGGCCCGAACCTTATGCGGCCCAAATCTTATGCGGCTCAATCTTCATACAGTTCAGATCCCCCCAGTGGCTCCTAGGATACGTGTCCTAAGCCGATCAATCTTTCAGATTTATTGCAATCAGAGATTGGGTCAAATCTCAATAATCTGGGATACGTGGCAGAAGAATAAATCAAATTTATTTGTAGACATCAGAAGATCATTATGAGAAAGATTTATTCCAATCAGTATTAATTGCTGATGAGATTTGGTGTAATCTATACTTAATGGTCCAGATTCATCACAATCAAAACTAATGGCCTAGATTGACCAATCCACAGGCTGACGCCATCTCCAAGAAGCAATTATTTGCAACCCTAATGATCACACCCCATTCCTATAAATAGCAGGGTACCATTTCCTTGCAAGAGAGATACGCACACACAGAGAGAGACGCACACAGGAGCACTTTTCGAGATCAGAGAGAGCACCAGAGTACTTGGAGAGAAGAGCAGAAAGAGAGCAAAGGAAGCATTTCTTCTAACGCCAAGCAATATTTTGGAGCCAAGGCTGTATACCGATCGTCCAAGGAGTAAGGCAGAGCTGCCGTCGCTTTCCCGAGCCTCTATTGTCACCCTCCAAAATCTAAAATAAATAATTGTACTTAGACTGTTGTACCTAGGTTTTCGTCCCTAGGCTTTCTTTGTACGAGCGAGTTTGTAACGTGAAGTAAAATTCCAGTCCTCCGATAATTGTTCTGCTCTTTTATATTTTATGGCAAACACTATCATTTTACGTGGATGGGGATATAGCTAAACTTGTCCTTTAGAGTCCCATCCACGACTGCCTTGGCAACTCCTTTTGAATTATTCGGTCGCCTTGAAACACGTATTCGTATTTGATAACGCAACTCTATATTGCTTTCGCCTTCACCTATTTTAGAAGGACGAAGGTGTTATACTATAACTTCCTCTAACTATCCTATCAATATTACCACCCAATGTAACTATATCTTTGTCTTGAACTACTCGACCTTTCCCTCGACCCTAAATGTACAAGCTTGACTTTCTAATCACTTGAATTTAAGAAGTGATTACAATCGTCTCTTAAATCATATCCTCAACCTAGACTATGACCATATAAACTTCTTTAAGGAACCCTTCTATCTACCGTTGTGCCTCCTCACCCCCTACGAATTCTTAATTTCGAGGACGAAATTCTTTTAAGTTGGGTAGGATATAAAACCCCTAAATTTCTACTATTTTTTTATAATAAATTTGGTACTGATTTAAATTTTTGTATTGTACGTCGCGTAGTCGTATTGTACGTCACGCACGAAATTTTATTTTTCGTAATTGCTCGACGAGTGCGAATATGTGCGAGCGTACACATTTTTAGAAAAACATTTTCCTATTCTTATAGTTTCAAGATAATATATATATATATATATATATATATATATATATATATATATATATATATATATATATAATAATTATTTTTAGCTATCAAAATTTCTAAATTTATGATTTTATTTATGAAAAGCCTTTTATTTAGACAGTTATAATAATAAACAATATTCTTATAAAATGGCATACTAGAAAAGTGTATATTTGTAAATATTATTTGTGCATACATATATATTTCGTAATTAATTATTAGTTTATTTTTAAATAATAATATAATTTCTGAAATTATTATTAATAGTATTTTTGGAAAACATATTTTGAAATTATTATGACAATTTAAATCTTGATTTGAATTTTTGATTTATTTAAATTAATATATATATTTGGGATTTGAATTATCTTATTTTTAAACTAAAGGATGTAAATTAATTAGATTTAAATTGATTTCGATTTGGATTGATTTAAATTAATAGATGAATTATCTAATTGGGTTTTAAATCTTCCTAATCCTTATCTTAATGGAAATTTCCACATCCTATAAATAGGCAGGCACTCTTCTATAAATTTTTATCATCTACAAATTTTTTCACAAACCCTAATCCCATACATCGTGTCCGTGCCCCTATTTTTCCCTTTTCACTATTTTATTTACATGTACAATTCACCTTCTTCGTGTCCACATGTCGGACACGATTTCGACACAGCAACCCAATCCTCTAACCCTAATCCAAATCCCGTCTTGTCCGCTGCCATCTCCTTCGCCATACCCAATCTCAGCCGCCGTCATCCAGCAACTCCCCACGCCCTCACGACCACCTCCCGGTGTCTGTTGACCATCACACCCGACCACCCTGCTCCGGCCAAACCCCCGTCGAAACTCCGGCCAGCCTCACCCAATCACCACCGTACACCCAAACCCAGCCTCCTATCCGATCAGAGCCGCTCCTCCCCGACACACTGCCATCCTCTGCCACCAAACTCTCGTCAACCTAGCCGACCAACCCCTAGCCGTGACGACCACCGCAGCCACCCGTCGACACCACCACCATCCTAATACCACCTCCATCCTAATACCACCTCCATAACCACCGATGCCGCCACCCAAACCACCCCGCCGGCCTAACACCACCTTCGTACGCCCCACCGGAGCCCCCACCTGCCAAAACCAGCCACCCCCACACCAGCCGCTCCACCACCGCCAACCCATAACACCACCAGCAAAGAAATAAAACCCTAACCCTAAAACTCACCTCCGTCGAGCCGACCAGGCCGCCAGCGTCGCCAACCAACTCCAGCCGCGACCCCAACTCCGAACCGCTCTTCCCTTTGCGCCGTGTCCGTCGCTGACCCCCGAGCCGTTCCCTCGAACTCCGGCAACCCATCGCCGCCCCCATCCCGTTACCGAGCAGCCGAGTCCAGCCGAACCAGCCGCATCCACAGCAGAACTCTGGCCGGGCTGCGGGCCCCTTCCGATGACACCCTCCTCCGCCGCGCCTAGCCGTGGCCACCCGCGCGAGCCGCCTCCTCTTCGCCGCGAGCCACCGCCATCCGTGCCCTAGCTCCGACCACCGCGAACCTCGAGATCCTCCGCCGACCTCCGCGCAGTACACCCCCGTCCCCGGCCGACTTCCCGCTGCACCGTCGCTCCCCAGCCCCTTTGATTTAATGGTTTTGTATTTTTATTTTTTTATTTTTTTTTGTTTAAGCTTTGTTATTAGTTGTTTAAGCTTTGTTTCTATTTCGTATTTAATTATTATTATTATTAATTGTTAGAAATAGTTATTATTATTATTATTCTTAATTATTATGATGATTTTGTTGTAGTTGTTTGTTGATATTATTGTTTTTATGGTAAATATTCCTAACTATTTTAAAAAGATAGTTTTTACCAAAAATAGTACTTGACAAAAATAAAAATAAAAATCTAGTTATAGCCCTAAACTGATTTTTTGATTTCCGAAGTACTTATCTAAAAATATTTTTGGCTCATAAAAATATTGTTATTGCAGATTTTTAATTTAATTAAGAAATAGTTTTCGACTTATAAATTATAATGTAGCCTAAAATAATTTTCTTTTCTAGATTTTCAAGGTAGTTATCTAAAATATATATATTTTTCTATCTAAAGTCGTATATTTACAAACTTAGAGTTTGCCTTAAAATATTTTCATTTTTCAAGTATATATTTCTAAAAACTATTTTAGCTAATAAAAATATATTTTCGAGTATTACAAATAGTTTTCCTAAATCATATATATATTATTTATCTAAATTTCTTTCGACTATCCTTCCGTCTGCAACTACGTCCATTATTCCTATCCTCCTGTCAATTCTGTCCTTCCTCTTATCGACCCTAACCAATTTGACCGTCATGGACCCGATGGAACTGACCGTGCGACCACCCGAGGTCACCTTGCATATTTTTCGTACCGAAGTCGCAGTTCGTACCACCGTGATTATTGCAGCACACCAGGCGTACTACCAGGAAAGACACCTTGTCATTTACTGTTTATTTATTTTAGCTCATATTTCATGCATTACTTATTTTCTTTATCCAAATAAACTGTGATACATGGCATAACCGGTTAGAACTTACTGTTCATTTATATTTTCTGCTATATATTATTTTTCTTACACATTAAACCTAGATTTAAGGGACCACCTTGTGTGTTGTATTCATTGGCCTTGACACATTGTACCACGAAGTTGTGTGTCGCATATAGAATACGGACGTGCGTGATTGGCTGGCCACCAGTACGTACAAGCCGTGCGATAGGAATAACTGCTAATAGAGATTGCATGCTTAGTTTGACTTAGCGGTTAATAGTTGTTTTGTGTTGTGGATACAATACAGTATGCATTGGGTGGGGAGGACAATTCCTTAGCGTATGGGCTTCGATGCACTTTCCCTTGTGACCCGGAAGCTCCGCTGGAAATACGGGGCTGATGACCCATGATTACTGACGGCCACTGACGTTCTGCGAAACGTTATGCTCGTATTGATTGGGCCTCTAGTGCCCCAAGGGGGGACTATGTCGATCCTATTCAGCCAGGGCCCATGCGTAGGAAGGATTGTTCTTAACTACATTTTACTTAGAACGGTTAGGTACCTTTATCCGTTAGGTACGAGTACCTTTGGTTTGGGTACTTGTATCTGACCGTGGCTTGGAACAATAACTTGTCGCAGAATAATTCGTCACATCTTGTCCTTGTTTGGTTGTAGGTGTGGCTTACTACTTCAATGAGAAGGTATTAAACCTTGTTGGGGTCCGGATACCATATTGGATTCATAGCATGGAAAGATACGTCACCGTGAACTAGTTTACCATCTTCTGTCCTTGTTTGGTTGGGGGAATGGTAAGCTAGTTCAATAGGTGTGTATTGGACCATGTTATAATTCAATTGACTTATTTATTTGAGCAATATTTATTCAGTTTATATGGCATGATATTATGTGTCTTGTTACGTCCCTCTAAGGACCTGGTTATCTCTCCAGGTGTGCTCTTGTGTTTCACAGGTATTCTAGCTCTAGCCGTGATCATCGCTATTTCTTCGAGGATGATTGCACTTGGATCGTCTTTGCTTCGCTCGCCAAATTCATTTCTTTCTCATGTGTTTTTTCTTTACTTGTTGGTAGTGGATTTGTCTCCGCCTAACATATTGTATCAAGACAATTCATTATCATTATATGATATGTTTTATTCCTTTATTTTGTGTGGATGAGATTAGTTATGGTTCTACTGCATTTTACAGCTTATGTATTCATACAAGGTTTTCATATATTGGAGTGTACTTCGTATGAATACAGCTGGCATGTCTACGTTCCTAGTCCTACGTATTTTGGGACTGGGGCGTTACACACTATACCAAAACACCTATATTCCAACGGTCTAAACATGTTACAAAAATTAATTCTAACGGGTAAATTTCGTGAGTATATAGGCGTGGGTAATATTACTAACTACCCTTCTAACGGAAATGTCTGTTAGTATTTCAAGCTTTCTAAAGGCTGTAGCCGTTAGTAATTATTTTTCTAACGGGCATATAAATATAGGTAGATATGAATACTAACGGGCTATGGCCATTGGAATATTTTAAAAATATATTAAAAAAACAATTTTGGAATTTAATACTAACGGGACTGGGTCGTTAGTATTTTTTTAAAAAATAGAATTTCTTTTTAGAATTACTAACACGTGAGTAATTCAAATTATTTTTTTACCTATATTTCAATAAAAACGTGCACCTGCCTCACAACTTGCACCTGCAGGTTGCTCCAGTATAGGCAAACTGGATGTCTCATATGCACATTTTAGACCAGAAATCCAGATGTTTGAACTACTTTTATCAATATAACCTAACATACAATGGCTTTGAACTCACGAAGAAAGACGACGAAAACACAACTAATGAAAGTTAATGCCAGATTACTTGACAAGCTATAGTGGAGTCCACATTTACTATATTAGCAAAACAAAGTCTAATGATAAGCCACAAGCTTGTAAACCTTTAGTCTGCTCTCTCTTCTATTTACATTCCCTTCGCAGGCTAGCTCAATTAGCTACCGCTGGTATATTTTCCTGACCTTTAACAAATAAACTGAAAACCCTCGGAATGTTTTACTAGGACTCTATTTACTCTCACTTGCAAAATTTACTAATTAACCAAATCATTTCCACTATGGTTGTTAGACCACCAAGATACCATGGCCGGGCTAAGTAGTGTATTAACTGCTGGAACTCAACATTCAAGGACAATGAGATCATTCGAAGGACTGCACCAGCTGCAACCAGCAGACCAGCCTAGAACGCCAAGAACCACATCCACATTCTCACATGCAAATACCTGCAAGTGTTACTGGGTTGAATCAGAAAATAACAGCGAACAAAAAAAGTAAATTTAATCAAAGAAAATAAAGGGCAATCAAGACCTACCAGATTCTCAACAGATCCTTCTATATGAAACAACATGACACCCATACCCTTTCTTCTATCAATCTCTGCCTGCTCAACAAAGAAAATTGAAGGAAAATGTCAATGAGGAATATGAAAACAAAATCTACCTGTTGATCTATGTTTTAAGCTCATACAACCAGAAATCAAAATATTTTAGCTACAGAAATTAGATGTGATCTGAAATAAAATGAAATCATATATTTTGTTTCTTCACTGGAAAGTATGAATTCCTCATTCAAAAAAAAACTCACTTAGGGCTGTAAAATGGAGATGGTCCAAATTCATTTCATGGATGACTACAGCTGTAATTTCAAATGAAGTTTCATGATACTAAGCAGAACATAATTTCAAATGATTCTAAGCTTTGAGACACAAAAAGTGCTATGTTTTTTGGAAAGTTGATCAACAAACTAACAGTTACACTTCAGTGTCCTTCAACTAGAGGCACTAAGCAGAACATATTGACCTTCAAAACAAAAACAACAGTGAAACATTTATGTTTTTTTAATACAGATAGTGAGTAGCTCTGAATAAAACCAAAGAAGGAAGAACTTTTACCTCTTCGACCTATACACACCACACAAAACCATTGAACTGGATGCCCTTCCAAATTGTGCCAAGAGGAGACTTTGCCAGCTTTCCAGCTTCCCAAACCAGGTGAAACCTCCTTATACATAGGAATGCTGGTATGAAAGCACAGCTTGCTCTCTAAGGAACAAAATCAATTATATACATGGTCAGGTGAGATATTCATACAATATATAAAAAATTATATACATGGTCAGGTGAGATATTCATACAATATATAAAGAACCAAATGAGACATGATTGTACCTGTAATCAAAAGATTATGAATATGAGACATGGATGGTTGGTTCATTGAACTGTTGCTACTTGGTTGTTGACACCACTTACCTGAGTAGCCTTAAAGATGTAAACAAAAGAGTTTCGTTTCATCAACAACAGTTGTAGCTTTCAACAGTTCTTTCGTGCTGACACCGTATCTCGTGGTCGTCAGAACAGCTGGATGGCTTTTCTTCTTGTCATACGGGGTGGAGAGTTCTTTTCCTATGTCCTGACCGACATGAAAGGAATGGAATGCCTCTGCAAACTCTCTAACATGGCTACTTATGAAAATTGCCATATGCATGAGTAAGTACCATTATCATTTCTTTTATATGCCAATTGTACAACGATGGTTACTACTTATGGGATATTTTCAATGATGGTTAACTGAAAAAATGAGTATAGTCAATGAAATGAAACTTTCCATTACGACTTGCATCTGAATAAGGAAGATTTCTAACCCCCACCACTCTCCACAAACCAACTCTTTTTGTGTTGTCCAGAGCAGAAATGTTCTTTATAAAGGCTTCAGTTTCTTCATCCACAAAAATATAAAAACAAACAGTACTCTTTGAAGGTTCCGAAATATCTTTTGGTTGTTGCATAAGATCATAATTTCCTGGTAATTGTAAGGGAAACCACACACATATTGGAAAGAAGCCAAAATAAAAGTACAGCAGCGAATGGAATCTCTTTGCAGTAATATAATGCTCTCACCAAAAATAGCTGAGGCTACAACCACCCCGTGGCACTGCTCCATCTCATGAAGATCGGCATCCTCTATGTCAAAACCAGTCCCTTGACCAGGTTTCTTTCCTTTGACAAACCTAATGAATAATAAAGATAGTTGGCTTAGATATTATATATGTACAAGTACTAGTGCTAACAAAGATCACAAAGATTAAGTAAAAGTAGTTGAAGACACTGATCACACTATGGACCACAAATTGATCCAAAAAACCATACCCACCGTGCACAGTCATCGATTCTTTTATATCAAAAGATTTTTCCTTCTGCTGCAATATAAAGGATGCCCTCCAAAAATTGAGCCACCGTTTGTTTCGTCTGCTTGTAAGTTCTCTTCAGAAACATAAGCTAAATTCTTTAGGACAGGTGATACTGATGGCAAAGCTGGCATGTAACCCTTGGCCTGCTCCACAGGCACATAACAAACATGACATGCTAAAAAGAGGAGGTAAAGTATACAATCAACACCACAATAAAACTGAGAATTTAATGTGATACATCGATAGATAATTATTTGAGACCTAAACTTACGGCGTGGACCAGTACGCTTCCTATCAAGTGGAGTAGGAGACGGAATAGAGAAACCCTCGCAAGGATGTTGTCGAGGAACTTTGACCACCAATGGGACAGAACCATTGGTTTCATTATCACTACTTGAAGATGGTTGTTTGATCAATGAATTTATATTCCCTTTTTCTTCTGTTACACATGCCAGGGGAGCCATAAGATAATTTGATGATATTCTATCAGGATTGACAAAGTTCCATACATGATCCGAATAACCTAGTGCAGTCTCAAGGCCTGTTTGCTGGTCTTCATCTGAAACAAGCGAAAATAGACACACACAAAAAAACTTTCTAAATCAAAGTAGAAATAATATTCCCAACAGAAACAATAGTAAAGGTAAATGAATCTATACTAAACGCATACTAACAAGAGTAAAGGAAAATGAATGTACAATATACGCATTCTAACATAGAAAAACAAGTCCATAGACTTGATATTTCACAAAATTTGATACAGTCAATGATCTACAACTAAAAAATTTAACTAGACAAAGAATATTTATTAGTATTAATGCACAACCCAAACAAATTCCTAAACCATTCTGTCTTGCTCCATTAATCCTAAAATGCATAGACAAGGAATATTTATTAGTATTAATGCACAACCCGAACAAACTCCAAAACCATTATGTCTTGTTCCATTAATCCTAAAATGCATGGATGAACAAATATACATTTCATAGTTTGCCAATAAACTCCTTGACCTGACAAGCTAAGGATCTGCTTGGAGTTATGTGCATCTGTCTGTTATTTTATACTTCTAAATCCCTTGGTTCTGGTACTACATGAGATGGACAGAATTTTCTTAATAACATAAACTATTCAAAGTCTCAATATGCTATTACTAACAAAAATTATGCCGGCACAACCACGGTACATAGAAAGAATAAAGAAACTGAATCATTAGAAGGGAAAATATGAGCAAATTTACCTCAGAGAAGGTAATATAATTAGAATGTAAAGCCCATAAAGTATATAACTTTTTAATGCCATTCCTGACTAAATGGCTTTCAATAATTTTTCTTGAAATCTTAATTTATTTTGACACTTAACACACGGGCAAGGTAATGTTGTCAACCCCACAACACGGTTTTTAATGGCAAATTCAAGAAAATATTTAATTCCCTTTGTATATGCAGGGCTCAATATATCATTTTCATTCATCCACTCTTTGTTAATTGGTTCCGACATACTGCACCATAAAACAAAACCTTAAAAAAATTAGAATACAAGATTTACTGAGATAAATATTAAGCATGAGTTAAAAATTTTAAGGAGAATAATTAAAATATAAACCCGCAAGCCCAGAAAGATGATCTTCGCTCGAGTTTCAACTTTTAAGGAGAAATAGGCATGCACTTGCCGAAGTACTATGTTGTATTCTTTAAGCCATACAACCAGATTGGTTGATGGGATAAAAAACAAATATATTAAGTAACATATAATAAATTGAGCATAGACAAAGCTTAACAGGTATTCTAACTATTCTTGCACAGTCAAACTAAAACTTTGATTACTCAAATTAAATCCTCAATTTATTTCAAATATGTTAAATAACAACAAAATTAGCAATAACTAAATGAAACAAACCATTTGAAACAAACACAACTGATCCCCAACAAACACAATCGATCAACCTGCTGATATAAGAATAAGGCTCCAAATTACGAAAAGGAGGAAAGGAGTAATTGGACAAACCCTAGATATATAATAATTTTTAAACACCATTTGGCTTAATAACCCTTCAATGAAATCAATTTCTTAGCTGTGTGGCATATCCAACGAAATCAATAGCTATAAACAATAATACTTCACCATTTATTATTACCAATAACATATAGCATAATCAATTGTTTAGCAAACTAATAATAACCCAAATGGAAAATCCAAAAGAATTATGCAGCAACAGCAAAACTAAATAAAGGCCATAAGGAAATGACCACTACGAATAGAGTACACATAGAATGATAATCGCATACATGAATTTTGATCCCAAAAAAATTAGGGTATTTCTCACCTACAGGAAAAGAAGAGAGGGTTTAATGCTGTTGGAACCAAAGAGTTACTCTTTCCAGTGGACGCCAAGTCGTCGGAGCAGTCGATGACCCTCCTCAAGTAGACTCCGGTCGTCGAAGTCGGGCCGACGACTTGTCAGCTGCCGATTGAAAGAGAAAGAGAGAGAGAGTTTTTGAGCCGACAACCCCAAAAAATTTGTGAATGGGTCTGTGTGTGAGAGAGAGAGGGGGCAAAAATCGGTGTATATCACAAAATTTTGGGGAAAAAGGGAAAAGTGGGGGCGCCAATTTTTTTCGGCTAACACCTATTTGGGGATGGCTGGATTTTTCCATTATTAATGACAAAAAAATATATATCTATATTTGTAACAGACTACAGTTATTTCTAACGGCCTATTCTTGTTGGTAATTTCTAATAGGCTACTACCGTTAGAAATTAAAAAATGGCTTGTTAGTATTTGGACAATTTGGTGTAGTGACATATAGTTTTTCAACAATAATACCAACACTGACCCCAATCCTAGGGTCAACCCAAAGTTGATAATACGGGATTTTCTACCCAAGCTCGTATCACTCCGATTTCTAAACTTCGAGCATAGATTCTTCCTATTCGTACTTGTAACACTTAGTCCAAGGGGTCCGAGTCATTCATAAAAGCCATCCTATGATAAGTTTTGATCAACCGATTCCACGACATATCAATATCATCCGTCCAACAAGCAATTTGTATAATCTATCTCCTCGAACACATTCGATAAAATCTACCTATTCATTCTTTCTAAGTCAAACACGCTACGATACGATTTGTCGCTAAACCATAATTCTCATTCTATATTCCCTAAGTCGTTTATCACAATTCACGTATTCGATCACCAGGTCGTCTAGCTTAACAATATATTATGCCCTAATCTCACGCGAGTTCGATTATCCACAGTGGGCATGAAATCACCATGCAATGCTCTCGTAGAATAAGCATCCTCATCGGGACGTAACTTTTGCTTTGAGTATAGACTAATTGATAACCATAGTTAGCTAATGTATAAAGCCATACTTATTGCTTGGCCATGATTGTTGTATAGAGTTCAGTCTAGTCTAGTTTTGTCTAGGCATTGTCCGAATTTATTTATTTCAGTACATCATTGTTTATGCTTTACTTTTGCCGATAAATGATTAGATACTAAGTTCTGTCCAGGAGAAGGGTTACAACCCGAGTCCTTATTTGGTTTACGGGTTGTAACTTGGGTTTCGGAATAGTTCCTAAGTTATCTTATTATTTATCATTCTATATAGTCCTTACATACTCACATGTCCCAGTTATCTTACATACTCATATGTCCCAGTAATCTAACATACTCACATATCCCAGTTATCTTACATGTTCACATATACCATTTCTCTTACATTGTTCAGTTTGTTTCACATGTTCACATGCTTCAATTTAATTCACATGTCCACAATTTTCTTTATGTCACATATTATCTACTTTATGCTCCATATTGTTTGCTTATTGTCTTTTCTATTCTCGAGATAAGTGCATTGGTAGTGCATGAGTCTCGATCCATATTGTCTTAATTATGTCTCTATCTATTGATATGTTAGTTATTGCTGGTTTTAGTTCATAGTTTGGCTTCCTTTGTGGTACTTGCTATTGGAGGTCTGACCCCACTGGTTTTGTTTGGCCAGATTTGATAGAAGAGCCCCAAGGATCTTCCATACCATCTAATCGACGGTGACTACCTGGAGCACCAGAGTACCTTAGTAGATTTTCCTATATTATTCTCCCACTAGTTATGTATATTATTCTTTTGTGGCGTTTAGCCTCCGAGCACGTGTTTAGCTCGTGTTTTGGATCTTGACATTTAGCCTACGGGCCTAAACATGAATTGTGTATTCTAAACTATAGCTAGAGATTATCATGTATGACTATTACTCTTGCTAGTTCTTCACTTTGTATTACTACCTTCATGATCATCCATGTATATATAGTTTGGGACGCTTTACTATTTTATATCTGATGATCATACTTCTTGTACTTTGCGTATTTGCCTGTGATTGAGATACCTAGGATTGCTTGACCTAGGATTAACTTTTGGATTGTAGTAGTAACACCCATGTCTATACAGCTTATACGTTATTTTGGGGTACTAGAGTTCTTTGGAATACGTAGCTGGCATGGTCCGTCCCTACTTGCCAGTATTCTGGTTCTGGGGTGTGACAGATCTGATTTAGGAGCGTCGGCGAAATCATCATCGCCTTCGGAGAACTCAGCAGTCACCATATTGGAAGATAGAGTCACTCGATGGGCGATCCCTACACTGGTATCAAAATTTCATGAAACAGAGTCAGAAGAGTTAGATCGCTCCTTTTTGTCAGACTCAGACGCGTCTAGGGTTGTGACTGGCAAGGTATAGCCCAACCCATGCTTTGTTTTGCTGTAGTATTGTAGTAACTTTCCTTTAGGAGCAGGGATACGAATAGGAGTTTGCCTTCCCACCATTGAGGTCAGTTTTGAAGTTGTAGCCCATCCTTTGAATGATGTCTTTTGATTGTTGATTGCAACGACATAGTTGAAGTCGTCCATTATTGATTTTTATATCATCATTTACAATAGGGTTCTTAATCTTAGCTCATGGCTTGCTAAGATTGATAACCAGAGATGAGAAGGAGAAGGCTTGTTATGATGAAGATCGATAACATGAGGCTCAGAAGAGGGGAGTTCCCTCTGCTCCATCTTTTCAGCAGGAAGATGCTTGGCATGAGAGGAGAGATGAATGGTTAGCGTCTGAGAAGACGAAGGACGAGAAGTACTTTCTTTGACCGAAATCACGAGAACATCATCTGGGGTGTCCCTTTGATCTTCCTCGGTATCCATGGCCAGTACGACCTTCATGAACTCTTCTTTATACATTCTGGAGTCAGCACAGTATGCCTCGACACCCCGAAAGGGATTAAGATCGACTACTTCCTTCCTAACTTCTCCATTGTCATTGACATATTTGAAGCACTGATGGAGAGTGGATGGCACGATGTTATGTTCATGCAGCCATGGTCTTCCTAACAAAGCATTGTAGGAGCCATGATTGTTAATCACATAAAAAGTGACTTTTGTACGAAGATTGCCGATTTGAAATTTTTGGCGAATCTTTCCTAGTGGTTCACTTCTCCCGGAATTGAATCCCAAGATAGTTGTGATTGTTGTAGAGAGATTATGCACTGGAATTTTTAGGGCATCCAGTAAAGTCTTCGGCATAATGCTAAGTGCATATCCGGGATCAATTAGGATGTGGTCAACCTTCATTGTATCGACATATCCTGTGTACTATAAAGGTCGGTCATGTTGATTGTCTTCTAGAAGCATGTCATCTTGTGTGAAAGTGATATTAGGAATCAACTCCATCATACTATGACAGTAAAAACATGCCATAGGTTCCTCGTATGGTTTTTTGAGGAGTGCTAGATAAGTATCAGCTTGCATTAAAGCTTCGCTTAGTGTTTCCCGAGTTTCCCTCGAGAGACGTAAGAGCTCGAAGATTGACAACCTCGCTGGAGTGTTGGCTAATTGAGCCAATATATCGAAGTTATATGGTCTCTTAAGTCCAAGAAGTGGAGTTTTCTAAAATATTTTATCGAAGCGAACTGGCTGTTATTCTTTATCGGTCGCTGTTGGCTTGGAAGCTGATGGAACATTGACAGCATGCGAAGAAGCTGATGGAGGAGCACCAGAACTTGGAGTAGGGACCTCTTGACCTTCTGGATAGTCTCTAAAGTAGAGTGTTCCAGATCTGGTACCGGTCAGGGCTTCTTCTTCTGAAGCTGGTACGAAGGAAACCATGTTACAATCCTTCATCCAAGCCTTGCTTTTGGAAGATTTCTTTTGACAAGATGAAATATCTATCCAGAATCCTAAGCCAACACGAGATTGATTGTATTGCAGATAGAGAGAGAGAGAGGTATAGGAGACCATTTTCCATGATTTAAGCCGGGGGCTTTCTGCAGATCATATTCCATCTTTGTCATTAATTCGCAGGATTGCTGACTATACAGATGGAATACCGGCCAGTAGTTGACTTTCGGCTTCGGTACTGTTGTCTCAGGAGAGAGAGGCGAATCAACTGCCTGGATAAAGGTATCATTCAGAGATAGACGATGACTACCCAATGAAGTTATGTGGCATGATTTATATTTAGTTGTCTTTCTAGACTTCGAGGATGAAGCAGGCATCTCAAAGTCGACAACTAAGTCGGGATGGATCCACATAATTTTTCTTTTATCGTTTGACAAAGGGACAAGACTGTCACTTCGTGCTAGTGGAAGGTTGACGATCTCCAAGGTGGCTTTCGGAATGGAGACGACTCCATCCTGCACAAGTTGAGCTGGAAAGTCGCCAAATTGCAGAGAGACGATATTGGCAGTCACCATCTTCTCATCCTGCTGAATATTAATCATGCCAGCATTAATCAGCTCCTGAATCTTTTCTTTTAGCACGTAGCATGCCCTATTTGGATGTCCTAGAAACCTGTAGTACACACAATATTTAGGATGGTTAATTTTACCTACTTTATCTAGCCGTTTTGCTTCAGGCAGTTGAAGTTTATTGCTCTTGATTAGGCAATCAAAGATACTCATGACGTCATCCTCGTTGAAGGAGTACTCCTCTTTCGGACGCTGTGCTCTCTGTGGCAGTACCGTCCTGGTAGGTGTTGATTGACCCACATTGACAGCTAAAGCTTCTTTGCCTTTGACATTGATAGCCAAAGCTTCTTTGTCTTTACGGTTTTTCTGACGGCCAACACTGTTGGAATGTTCCTCTTTTTCGAGATTAGGCATCTGGATGCCTAATTGTTTGAACTTGTCAGCACTGTCTTCAGCTGCCCTAGCATTTAGTATGAAGGAAGGCCAGTCATGATATTACGTGTATCCAGTCCACATGCTGACTATAGGTAACAAGTTTGATTTACATATATCTATAGTCAAAGCATCTGGAGTTTCTAGAGGCATTTTTAGTGCCTCTCGTCGGGAGCGCTCAATAAAACGTTCAACAGTTTTATTAGGCCGTTGTTTGATTTTGATGAGGGCCGACATGGTCATGTCATTTGTTCCCTCATAAAACGTTTCCAGGAACGTTTGTTTGAACCCTGCAAAGGAAGTTATGCAACCATCTGGCAAGCCGCGATACCAGTCATAAGTTGCACCTGCTAAGCATCCAACAAATACTCTAATAAGTAGAGCATCGTTTGGCTGAAGTTGACAGACTTATAAAAGTAATAGGCACATTAATCATGACATATCCTAAACATTGAAATAGAATTCCAAGTAATCATGATACAACAAGTGGTAATAGTATATCACATGACATAACCATATGACCAATGTTTTGAGGGGTGCTATAGTGAATCAGAATTGATACTCAAAAGCACCAATGGTATATTTGGTATCAGAACATATATATTAGAAGGGGCAGATCTTGGCACAAGC